>OZ012672.1:48536719-49071719 GCA_963942505.1 Lordithon lunulatus | reverse complement strand
TAACCCCGTTCCTTTCTACACACCCCTCCCTCTCTCTCACCATTTTACTGTCATTTCCAAGTTTGGTTCCAATCGCTTAACATTTATCATTTTTATATCAGTTTACAGAGAGAAAAAATAGTGATTTACGCAGAAGTGTCATGAATTTTTTTATCGAAAGAAGGCACTAGTCTGAATAATATCCATGGGGATATATCGGGGATTTTATATATAAACCATCCCGCTAGCATTTTAAACAATGAAATGAAGATGATAAAATGCATGAAAATTCATAGTTTTCAGATTTGCTCAGACCTGTAGCGCGAAAACGGTAAGAGTTAGAGAAAAGTGCCTCAATTTATGGGGCCAGAAATACTCTACATTTTGATATATAAACCATCTTTCTAGCATGTTAAACAAATACGCTACCGAGTTTAAACCGATAAAATGCATGAAGATCTATTATCCCTACCATAGGGAAGAGCACCAATAATTGGAAATAAAACGTCCAGTCATCCATCACCTTGGATCACAAATTTGGAAATTCATAATCTATTCAAGAAAAGCTAAACATAAATCAAAGAGCTATATAGACATGAACACTAGGCATATCCCCAAAGAATCGTAAAACTAAAAATTCAGCGTTGAAAGTTTTCCACCAGTGAAGCTCAGAGGAGTTTAATCGCCCGGTATTTTAGCTTAACTTTACAGAAAACCTCTGAAAAGTGTGTAAGGTGACTCGCACCGATAGGATTCGAACTCAGGCTCCGTAATACTCTGTACTATATGGACTACGCCTCTAACTATCCAGCCACTGAGCTGAGCCATAAAACAAAAACCTAGATCAGGAAGAAGACGTAAGTTAAACGCATTGTCACCACGAAATGGAACTAGACGGGACATGTAGCAAGAACAGGGTAAATTAAGAGGTAAAGAGGTAAACGCAGGAAAATTGTCTCGGCATGGGGGAGCCCCAGAAAGGGGATCGTGTGGGCGAAAGTGGACGAAATTTCGGTCTACAGTTGCTACATTACACCCAACTGCGACCTGGTGTGCGATTTTTGACCGATCGCTATTATCATGCGCTATAAGCATACAAGTTTCATAGCGCTGAATCGATAGAATTAACTCAACAATTAATGTCAAAATCGAACTTCTGTCAAGCTTTCAGTTCTGTCAAATATGAGCAGTATCTTTCTCGAAGCGAAGGGTCAAAAATCGACAACATTCGCAATAATAGTGAACGTGTATCGATCGCTATATTCATAGAGATCGCTCAAAAATTCAGCCCCTGGCATATTTCCAAGAGTAGTTGGACTTCAGCATCCAAGCGCACACTGGCGTGGTCCTCGTTGCCAGACCTCAACGCCAAGGCCACGCAGTGGGGATCACCGTTCACCGATACCAGAGACGAGAACGTAGACTTGGGTGGACTTGGTGATCTCTATGTCTGCAATAAAGTCCCAAGTTTGTCCGGGGAGCCACAGATTCGTTCTGAGACGAGCGTGAGTCTCGGGCACGATACTAAATCAGATACGCCAATGGAGGGTGATGGAAGAAGAAACGTGCACCCAGCACCGATACATTGCGTTTACGCTCGGGGGCTCTACCCAAACACCAACAACCACACCCCCAAAAGCTGCACGTTGGGCTGTGGGGAGAATGGACGTGGAGAAGCTGGTGCCCCAAATGCTAGAATTAGAGGAGACGTGGAACGCGCTGGCCCACTTCGCCGAGCTGATGCTGAGATGGCGGCCAGATAAACACAACCCAGCAGAGGTGAGCACAGAACTGTCCAGAAGGGACCACAACAGAGAAGAGCGTTAAACAGAACAAGACGACGGCACATCGCAATGCCTGATGAGGCGAGGCCGGATGAAGATAGGGTTTAACTGGTAGATCAGTAGGTGGGCCGGAATCCAGCACTGCTGGAGGGATAATGCCAAATAGCCCTTTTGGCCTTAAGCCAAACAAAAAATAAGCTTATGGAGGCGATGAATGAGAAAAAAACGCCGGTCGTCCCCAGATGAGGTGGAGCGACGTCTAAGGCCCAAAACATCACAATCGCCTGTGCGACGTCGCCTGCACCAGGCCTAAACCGCGCCCCCGCCCGACGCCGTTTATGTGTGAATTGGGCCTTAAACGTACCGCAGGGCTAAATTGGTATCAATTGGCTCAAAACCGAGATAGGTGTAAAGACTTAAGAGAAGCCTATATTTACAGGATAGAAAACGGCCAAATAAAGACCAGAGATGAGACCTGGAACCGTCAACGAAACAAGAATCCATGCAATTAGTTCATAAGAGCTCTACGCACCCATCAAGACGAAGAAGAAATTTTCTACGCACAAACTGATGACCACTAGTTCTGAGATGTTGAGAGGATTCCCTTAATTGAGTATACGTCAAACGAGGCTACAATAATGGACAATGTCCATAAGGCTATATAAGAAAAAAAGACCCCACAATTATGCTCAGAAAACCCTGTTTCAGCAGAACAACTGCAGAGTGCATAAAGCACATATTATTCAAGCAGAGGTCAATGAATGCGTATTTAAGGAATTGCAACATGCATCCAGCCTCCTGTCTTTATTATCTCTTACCAAAACTCAAAAAACACATGAGAGAGCGTCGATTTTTATTGAATGACGACTTGGAAAATGATGTGGAGAACTTTATCTCTATGGGACTATCAGCCGTGAGGCTTTTCAACTGGTATAAGAAGAAAGTCAGAAGAGTTTAATCGCCCGGTATTTACCTTACACATGAGAGAGCGTCGGTTTTTATTTAATGACGACTTGGAAAATGATGTGGAGAACTTTATCTCTTAGGGCTATCAGCCGTGAGGCTTTTCCACTGGTATAAGAAGAAAGTCAGAGGAGTTTAATCGCCCGGTATTTACCTTACACATGAGAGACCGTCGGTTTTTATTGAATGACGACTTGGAAAATGATGTGAAGAACTCTACTTCTATAGGGCTATCAGCCGTGAGGCTTTTCCACTGGTATAGGAAGAAAGTCAGAAGAGTTTAATCGCCCGGTATTTACCTTAACACAAAAAGCCTCTGAAAAACTCTAAAATTTCTAAAATTCTAAAAAAATATTTACGACATCAAGGACATCAACAAATTTAAAAGTGAGTTCAAAGAACAAATAAGAAGTGAAAGGACGTAACATTTGACCATCTAACCAACCATCTAAGACAACAGAAACCAAGCAGACGGACGAGCCCTTCACTGAGGAAGCTATGGTGGACCATGCTTGCAGAAAACATGTTTTTTTTAACAATTTGTATTACCTTTGTATATATTATTATATTTTAGTCTTAATAAAAAAACAACAAAAAAAACACTGAAATGTGATTCGTGAATTTTCGCTCCGATGAGGTTTGAACTCAGGCTCTTCAATGCTCAGTACAAGCCGGACTACGCCTCTAACCACTCGGCCACTGAGCTAGGTGTTGAGTCATATTTTGCAGAATTACCAAAAAAAAACGTTCTTTAAGAATGGAATTATTAGAAATACGTTGCAATACGTGTATTACCGGTGGATGCTGTTTGTCCTCTAACTTCTTGTTTTCATAGGAAGGTTGATAACATAAGAAAGTCCCCTCGTGTATATCATGATCCAAGTAAGTGGAATAGTGGCTAGAGGCGTCGTCCTTCTTCGTTTTCGTCTTTTGTCCGAGGTGGACGACGCCTCTACCCACTAGGCCACTGACTTAGATCAGGGATAGCAAGCATGCCATAAATGGCGCGCATTATAAAAATGGTGGAACATGACTAATCTCTTGGTTTTTGAAAAAAAGACATAGATTTCATATTCAGTCTATAAAAGCCCGCCGACGTTCCTCGGGTCTGTTTGTGCCGAGTAACTCAAGTCATCTAGCCCCAGCTCATATCTCATCATTTCTAGCGGAAGGAAACTGCTTCAGGTGATAAATAAGACATGGAGTGGAGAGATGCCGGAAGAGTGGTGAGTGGGGATAATGATCCTGGATCATAAAGAGGGAGTGGCCTCGGACGTGAAGAACTATGGGGGAATCACTGTAATGAGTGTGGCATATAAGGTTATGATGAACAGTCTAATCTGTTCACCATTGTCATTAGTGAAGTGGAAAGCAAGGGGCTGCTACCGGAATACCAAGGTGGGCTCGAATCCCGCCTAGTAGTAGAACAGAGAAGAAAGATAATGAATCAATCGCGGTGTTGATGATAAGATGGGCAGTGAACGACTTGCACGAAGACGCAGATAGCCCTCCAACGCCTATAGGGAATGATGGATCGAGACTCTGGAGGTGAGGAACAGATGGGCAATCGAAGAAGCAAGAAAAGAACATCAACAAAACTCACTGATAGAACTAGGTGAAGCCAGGGACGTGATGTTACGTCTATTGGACACGGCTGGAGCGACGAGTAAAATCACAAAAGAGGCTAAAGCAGACGCGTCTACACTGAGGGATTTAGTAAACCCACTCAAACCTCCGCAGATCTCTTGTGACCAATAGCTGTGAAGGAAGGTAGAGACGCTGGAATAACTATAGTGGGACAATGGAAATGGAAAGAGGCGAAGGGAGATTTTGGAAGAATTGCAATAATAACATAAGGCTAGAACTATTGAGGATGACGACTCTTGAAAGGCGAAAGATAACGGAATATCAGTTCGCGGGATTGCTCGTCCTGGTAAATCGGGACGAGCAATTCCGCGAACTGGGGAAAAGAACAATGAGAAACAGAGTGCGACACCGGAAATCAACCAGCAAGCAACGACGCGCGTGGTTCGCTAAAAGGAAAGAGAGAAGGGAAAAGACAATTCTAGTCAAACCCCCAGAAGGGGGGCGGACTGCCCTCGACTATCCGAACAACAATGTCATGAGTATTTATCACACCGAAAACGGACACCAGTGGATCAGGGTCCGGGGCAGTAGGGTCAAAGTCGACACCCTATTTGGAGCCACATTGGTAAAGGCCCCAGGCTAGGAAGTGAGGAGGAAGCCCGGAGTCGCCTTACATATTAGAGGACTCGACACCATAACCACTAAATTAGAGAATAGGGCATCAGAGGTGCCACGGAAGGAACAGGAGATACATTCACGATGGGAAACTGGCCAAAAATATAACAAAGGCAATCACAGTAATGTCAACCGAACATAGCCGGTACTGAGAGGAGGAGGAGGGGTATGCACACGGACAGGTGCAGGGGCGTGAAGAAAAGAAGGATGTGCCTCAGGTGTGGAGAGGAGGGGCAACACGCCAGAAGTTGTAAAATGTAAAATAGAAATACCCTACTGCGTACTCTGCGAGATGGATAGCTACGCCGCGGCTAGTCTGCGCTGCCCAAGAAAACGAAACCAACAGATGATCAGCTTCCTGTAGGCCAACGTCGGGAGAGGCAGAGCACCCAACAAATATTTCTTGCTACCGCGACGAGGAGAGGGGCACACAAGATTGTCCTCAATGAGCTAAACCAAAAGAGAACAGACTGCTCGCGGGTGACGGATCGTCGGCCTATGGGGGACGTCGCCATCAAGATCATGAGCGACCACCATAGGCACATCGCGTTCCATGGATCACCTACGAGGAGAATCGCGTGGGCCAAGCTACTGGACTGGGCTGGACTGGACACCATTTCCGGATACTATCTATCACCGAACGACGTAATCGGAGGACATGGGAGGCCTAAAGCCGGTAAGCCCTGAATAAATGGCAGGCGACCAGTGAGGCGGTTCCATCCAGGACTATCGCAGGAAGAGAAAGAAAAAGAAAATACTATTGGTGACAGGAAGTCGCGGAAAGGCGAAGAACAAACAGGGACCGGCAACGGGCACAGAGGGCTAGAGCGGGGGTCCAATCGAGCTCTACTCCAGACTCAGTACCGGTCAATTAGAAAAGATTGAAAGTACATAACTTTTCATTCGTTTTTGAGAGACTTTATGCTCAAAATCCTGTTAGAACACCAGTTGACTTCAGGACGCAAGTTGTTCATTTTTGTTGTTGTTCATGCTGAAATTAATTTATTCAAACATTTACGTAATTTTGATTTTAATTATTTATAGTTATCGTGGGCAGTAAACCTAAAAAAGCAAATATTGCAAATACTAGTAGCAGAGATTTTCTAAAGGTCGTTTTAGACAAGAAAATTTCTTGACTCAAAAGTTAGTTAAGATGCGAGACAATCTAAATTGTCTCGTATCATACAACAAATTGTTAGAAATATTGGATTGGATGGTAGATCGAATGGAAAAATATAACACGTTCTATTTGTTAAGGACAAATTGTATGGAAGGAAGATATATGAATTCATTTCTTGAACAACTTTTGAGCTAAGAAATTGTCTTGTCTAAAACGACCTTAAGTTGGTGGAACGAGAAATATGGTATGATTAGCAAAGACGGGAAAGGAGGAAAGAGCCAAATGGGTGGGGTACCAGAAGTTTAAACTTGCTGACGAGTAGTTGGTATGGGACTGTCTGACAAAAAAGGACTGACGGGAACATGTTTGCGCGCCCTGGCCAAAACGGTCAATTTTATATTTGCACGGGCTTTAGCCCGTGCAAATATAAAATTTAAAATTCTATTTAATTTATTTAACAATAAGAGAATATTTGTAGAGTTGCCGGCAATCGTAAACTCAGTTTATTATGATTTACTATGTATAACAATATTCGATGGAGTTCTACAAAGAGCCGATGACTGTTTATATGAGATCAGCTTTTTTTAATCAGTTAGAAAATGATGTTAATCCAAAATGGCTCTCCAAATTGATGGTTTTAAGAGATTTGAGTCACATTTGAATGAATTAAATTTAAAACTGGGTAATGCCAGTAATCAAATTATTTATTACGATATGCACCGACAGTCATAAATGGCAGGTCAGTCAGTTTGAAAACATTATCTTCGTTTTTATATTATGAGGATAAACTGTATTAAATAAATTAAATTTAAAACTGGGAAATATTACGACATGCAACGACAGTTATAAATGGCAGGTCAGTCAGCTTCAAAACATTATCTTCGTTTTTATATTGTAAGGATAAACGTTACTGTAATTTATAGAGATTTTCTTGCAATGGTTACTGGTTTAGGTCGCTTTTGATAATATATTTGTAAACCTTAATACGTTTCATCCTTCAAACCGCTTCAACAAAACAAACAGTATTGTCCCCATAAAACTTTGTGGGCACGTGAAAGGTTGCTAGAATTCAATCCCCCGGCAAATAGGTGACCGAAAACACCTTGAATACCAAACTAATATATTACTGTCATATTGTAACAATGAAAATAAACTTTGAGTTTCCTGCAAAACTTCTTAAGGCCTTCGTCTGGTTTCGTCTATTATAATATAAAATGTATTATATGGGTTCTTTAGAATGTTGATGCCTACGCAAAAAAGAAGCATGTTGAGAGCATGCCCGTATCAATTGATGCCACATAACACACAGAGTAGAAACTAGTTTGTTTTAAAAGACACTCTATTTTGGTGTTCACTAACAAAGTTTTGTTATTCCTATACGAAATTAGAGAAGCGCATTCAGCTAATGCACGATTATTGCTGTTGGTGTTACAAGTACCGTAAACAAAGTGTTTGTTGCTGTATATTTAGCATGTTTTTTTTATTATTATTTGATTTAGGCCCGGCGCCGCCTCTTCGTGTCCGCCCCGTTCCGTTTGCACTGGGTCTGGGTTGTGTGGAAGACGGCGTTTTGCACAATTTTAAAAACTAGGTGTCCATTGATTGGTCTTGCCACGACAATAATTAGGACTAAAACTAACACACAGCCTCTATAGTAATGTATAAATATCATTATTCTTTGTGTTTAAATTTTTGTTTTGTTAAAATCTCCATTAGTTTATAATACTAGTCAGTCCCTCGCGCACGTTTTAGAACACGATTTGAGCGGTGTACAAATTATAGAAAAAACATCAGATGGTAGGTAATCAATTGTGGGGTGTTTCAGTTGTAGAAGCCCCGGTTCATCGCGGCGCGATTCCTGTTGTGCCACTTGCACCGTATGATCCGCAGGTACGTTCGCCGGAAACTCGCGTTGCAAAGGGCGTAACACATCGGGTTTATAGTGGAATTAATGTAGCACAGAAAGTAGAAAAAGTCCCACACTTGTGGGGGGATGCGCTGAGTAGACGTCACCGGTTTTAGAAGCACCAGAATATTATAGGGCGTCCATGTGATTATGAACGTTAGGAGGATCGCGGATAGCGTTTTCGCGGCCTTTTTGTCCGCCTTTTTCTCCTGCGTTTTCTTTTTCTTTTTGCCCTGATTTTTCGTCGCGTTTGCCAGCAACGTTTTCCCCGCCAACTGTTTGGGTATGATTTTGGCGTTTAGGGGTATCCGGATGTCGGGCATCGCCGACGGCCGCCGGTTTATGTGGTTCGCGTGCACCGTGTTTAACGAGAACTCGTTATCCAGATGCGATCGCGGACCCTGCGGCCGCAGCGCGTCCTCCGGGATCATTTTTATCGATGGCCCCTCCGAGCAGCTGGGGCCCTCGTTCGTCTCTCCCGGCAACCGTATCAGGATAGTGTAGACGCTATCGCTGGACACGGATCGGCCGGCCAGCCTATTCCCAGCCGGTAAACTTCTGCAGTCTCTGGGAGCTAGCCTGGTCGGGGTCATATTGGCCTGTGCCAGGGATAACTCTCTAGACTGACCCGTCGCGTACGGATCCCTGGAATACATCCACGTAGGAATCTCGGTTACGCTCGGTTGCGAATGGGTGTGGTTTTTAGATTTATAAAGGCGCTTACCTTATCACATTCAGCGAGGTGCAGCGGGATACCGAACTCTGCAACGGGGTGTCGAGGGAGACGGGCGTGATGCACCCCTGACCTTGTTCGCTGGGGCTCTCTTCCTCCGTGTCGCTGTCCTCGCGACCCGAATGCCACCACGCCTCGCACCACGCTCGGATCCTGTACATTCCCGACAGCCAACCAGTTCGTCGTTGATAATGCGCGGCCAGCTATAACAATGAAAAATAAATGCATTAGTCACACTTAATCTTAATCCATCTGTTAAATGACTAACCCAGAACAAAAAGTTTTAAAACATATCCATTTAAAACCCGGATTTGTGTGTACAGTAATAACGTTTTATCTTCAAAACATGTGTTCATCACATCACACTTGAATTAGCAATATTTGTACTATACAAAAATATTTTATTTGGAATCTGGATGTAATAATGTTGTGACAGACTGTAAAATGTTGTTATGATGGAGATTAATGGGCCATTCACAATAAACGCGGTACTGATAAGGTAGCAGTAAGCAATATTTTGCATGGCTGTAATAATTCAGACGTTCAGAATTGGGCCATAATGCTATACGATAATTATGGTAGAGATAATTACATTGCATTGCATTGCTGTAAACGCCCGCATTTTTATACATGTGTGCAATTTGGCTTACCGTTACGCTACCCCTACCGCGCTTATTGTAAATGGCCCACAGCACTAGCATTTAACGGATTACAAACAGTAATGACTAACAAACATTATACTTTAGATTTGGAAGAAGTATGTTAGAGTTAAAATTAATTGTAAAAGCTCATACCGTTCACCCCGTAAATATTCTCAAGTTAATTCCTCCAGAGACCCTTTTTAACCTACCCAAGTAGCACTGGTGCGAATAAATTCTAATTTAGCCAGCAGGAAATGATTTCATTCGGTTGCAACAACGTCTCACTCACTTAGATGAAACTACGCGGGTACAAATATCCGGGGTGGGAACTTGTGTGTAATTTTCCGCAGCACGATTTATTTACATTGCACGTACCTCGGAGGATTACGACGCGTCGCTGAAATTATCCATCAGACAATTAGTGTGGGGGGCCCGCTCGTTTAATCCGGGGGACTATGAACCGTATCACCTGTGAAATCCCTATGTACCTTATGAAGATAAACGGTTCCAGTTGTCAGGGACTAAATATTATAAGGTGGAATTATTGATGCTACACGTGTTGTTACATTGCTAATGACATATTTCATAGTTGGGAGGATGGAGATTAGATAATATATTATCTATTTGCCTTTTACCTTTCGGTGTAGGCTATTACATTTACATTACTTAACATTATATGTTACAATTATTGTTGTTGTTTATACATTTGTAAATTCTTTCCACTCTTTTCTGTTCTTCGCCAGTTCTATTGCTTGTTTAACTGTCTTTCCTTTCTTAATTTCCTTATTCTGTTGCCCCACTCTTTTCTTGGTCTACCTCTTCTTCTTTTATTGCCAGTGCTTGCTTCCCATACCTGTCTTGGTCTACCTCTTCTCCTTTTATTACTAGTTCTTGCTTCCCATACCTGTTTTGTTTGATTCTTTTTGTCCATCCTAATTAAATGTCTCAACCAATTATATATTAGTTGTTTGTTTTCTATATACTTTTCTATAGCTTCAATTCTCAATTCTTCTCTGATGTCATCATTTCTTATTCTGTCTGTTCTCGTAACTTATTTTACTCCTCTGAGAAATTTAATTTCCATTGCCTGTATTCTACTTTTGTCCCTCTTCGTTAGTTTCGCTCCCATATGTCAGTATAGGTCTATATATGCTTTTGTATATATTTATTTTTGTCCTTTTGCTGATATCTTTTTTGTTAATCAATATAATGCACAATGCGTGGTATGTTTTAACTGTGTTGTTTATTCTGTTACTAAGTTCACCTTCCATTTTTCCGTCTTCTGTCAGTGCTACTTCTAAATATCCAAAATATCAAACATAATTCATCAACAAATTTGGGACAACTAAATGGATTATATCAGGATCATATAGATATGACCGTGTTACGGTTCCACGTGTAAAAATCGTAATTAGTTCGATAACAAATCCGTTTGAAACTTTTCTGATCCCCCTTCAATGGAAATTAATGCTATCTCCTCAAGTATGCTGTGGCAATTAGGGAGGCTTCCGTCTGAACAAAATACCTTACTCAAACTCATAAACCTCTATCGAGCACACTTCCGCCAGCTAAGTGGTTTACTGATGCACTTTTATCGAAAATTACCTTCTCTTTTCTCCTGCCGCGATTAATGCAATTAGCCCGAGTAAATATACCACGCACCTGCCGCGGCGCCGGCGAAAAGAAGTTACTTCCGAGGGGCGCAATTTGCGTCGTTAAGGGCGGCTGCTGCATCAGCAGGTTCGCGCAGAATGGCACAATTAAAGTGACATTCATTGTGCGCGCCCGCCGTATCATCAGTATTTCGCCAAATGTGTATCTGCGGATGCTGTCAGGCCGCCATCGGGCGTAATGAAAAGCCGCCGCCCCTCCCCCGAACAGCCCCTGTCAGCATACCCAGTTTCACACGTTACGCTCCCCGTTCTATTAATAAGCGCCGCGTTTTGTAACAGCGCCCACGCGTAAGCAAAAATAGGGCATGAGCAGGATAATGAAACGAAAAAAAAAACTGGATGATAATTAAATGGGGTCTAATAATGTTTAGTTAGCACATATGTATATTAAGGTCGTTTTAGATAAGACAATTTCTTAGCTCAAAAGTTGTTCAAGAAATGAATTCAAATATCCTCCTCCCATACAATTTGTCCTTATAACAAATATAATGTGTTATATTTTTTCATTCAATTTACCATCCAATTCAATATTTTAAATAATTTGCTGTATGATACGAGACAATTGTCTCGCATCTTGACTAACTTTTGAGTCAAGAAATTGTCTTGTCTAAAACGACCTTTAAGGTCGTTATAGACAAGACAATTTTTTAGCTCAAAAGTTGTTCAAGAAATGAATTCATATATTCTCCTCCCATACAATTTGTCCCTGACAAATAGAATGCGTTATATTTTTCAATTCCATCTACCATCCAAATCAATATTTCAAATAATTTGCTGTCTGATACGAGACAATTTAGATTGTCTCGCATCTTGACTAACTTTTGAGTCAAGAAATTGTCTTGTCTAAAACGACCTTTAGTCAAGATGCGAGACAATTTAAATTGTTTCGTATCATACAGCAAATTATTTGAAATATTGAATTGGATGGTAGATCGAATGGAAAAAGATAACGCGTTCTATTTGTCACGAACATATTGTATGGAAGGAGGATATATGAATTCATTTCTTGAACAACTTTTGAGCTAAGAAATTGTCTTATTTAAAACGACCTTTATGAAAGAATTTAGACATTCACCAATCTAACAGAATTAGTACCGAAGTAATAAAAATCAAGTCTGACTCCTAATAATAACAATAATAATGTGTTAAATGGGAAACCCCTTTAGGAACATAAATACATTTGGTTACAATTAACTACAATACATTTGATAACTTAAAAAATAAAAATACAAATAGAAATAAATAAATTTCGTTAATATACAAATTCAGCTCTAATAATGAATTAAAAGATGCGACAGGTTTATAGATACCGGATGTGAAGATATCCATTTCCGATAATTCCGGCGACCGCGCGGGGTCGCGACACGGGTTATGATTCTCCAGTAGTAGAGCATTCAAAAAAATTGATTTTGATACAATTATTTACTCATGTCTTGGTAACCATAACATAAGAATTTAAAAAAATTCAGTTGTTATTGAATAATATTTGCAAGAAAACATTTTGCAATTTTTATCAACTTTGAATATATACTGTATCGTTTTCATTGGCTACACATCTATATATTTTAAGGTCATCCGTATATAATTGAGCCTTGCAATTATTCAGATTAACAACGATGTCCTTTTATAAATAAATTGAAAAGTATATGAGCTAGGGGTCACACTTAGCTTCTATACTTTTCAATTGGAGTACGCTTGATATAACTATAATAGGGTTGAAAATAACAAATTGCCTTCTGTCCCTTAACCCTAATGTGAGTAAATTTGACTCAGTAGTTATTATCAAAAGCTGTATACTATGAACCTCATTTTCGCATTGGCCTGGGTTTCCACCTATTCCTCCCCATCCTTATCCACTATCAAGAAAAAACAAATTTAATTCCATTTTGGTGTGATTTTATTGTTAAGTTGTACTTTATTTTTAGTTTTTACAACTATTTTTGTGAAGTTGAACGAAATATATTGGTTTCATATCTGTAACTGCGCATGTCGGTTACTAAACTCAAAATATTCTCCTTTTCAACACAATTCAAATATGACTTGCACCACTTTCATTCCCACAGGCTCAAATCTACTCTTAAAATATAGAGTAAGTTTAATATTGTAATCTAAACTCATTACTCAGTAATTCCTTTGCGGTATAAATCGTAGTGAAATCCAAAAACCCATCGTGTTTGTTTGGTATTTATTTCATTTGACTTAAATTAAAGTAATTCCTCTGAAGATTTTGATCTCACTGGTTGTGCCGTTTTTAATTTTTCCTTGGTCTATTTGGTTTCAGTACAAGCTTTCTTTGCATCGAATGTCTTTTTGGTAAAGTCCAATTATTTCATAATATGAATGAGTTTATAGTGTTGATTTTTTTCGAAAGCCTTGCCACACTTCTTTGGTGACTATTGAAAACGTGTTCATAGTTTCCTACAGACAGGCGAGTCAAAACATTGTTTGGTCTTATTACGTTAAGAGGGTGGTGCAATTTGATATTTGTAGTTGCTCCATTTACACTCACGAGTATGTCTTCTTTTAATTTTTGTTTAAATATTTATTTATTTAAATGTTTCCTCGCATAAAAATTCTTTATATATATATATATATATATATATATATATATATATATATATAAATCCGGGTTCATAGCGAGTGGTTTCGACTTCCGGTACCCTGCCTCCAGGCTCGGCGAACGAGCCAATCCTTGAGATTCCTTTCAGACATCGATTTCATGATCCCAACTTTCCATGCTAACACTGGGCGATCTCTTCGTCTTCTTTCCGGAGGAACCCATTCATAAAGTTGCTTCGGTAGTCGTTCAGCTGGCATCCTGTTCACATGCCCAAACCAGATCAGTTGTTTTGATTGTATTTCATGTATGATTGTGTCTTTCGCGTTCATTTTGTCTCTAATCGCCGTATTTCGTATTTTGTCGAGCCTGGATATTCCTGCTGATCTTCTCAGGAAGTCCATCTCTACGGCAATAAGGTTTTTCTCCAACGATTAAGAAATAGGCCATCCTTCGCATCCATAGGTTAACGTACTCTTAAGGATCGAGTTATAGATTAGCATGTTCGTTCGGCGTCTTATGTTAGGTTGCCACAGTCTAGAGTTTCGTGCCCCTATTACCTTTCTACCCTTGGAGATACGGTTCTTTATATCACTTTCCACTTTACCATTACCATCAATTCCAGTGCCAAGGTAAGTATACTTTCTGCAGGTTTTTATTTTATCGCCATTTTCCATAATCAGATCCGTAGTTCTAGCACCAATGTATGTACTGACTCTTGTTAAAGTTCATTTCTAATCCCCATTTTCCGTATTCTTCATGAAGTTTTCGGGATATATCATCGTAGTCTTGAGCCACAACGACCTGATCATCGGCATAGTGCAGTGTATATAGGGTGTTATGTCCCGCCGGCATTCCCATTCCATGGCATTTCCTTCTCCATTGTTTCAGGGCGGCATCAAGATATATGTTAAACAGTGTTGGCGATACACAACAGCCCTGTCGGAGACCCTTTGTAACTGCAAAACTGCTCGTTAGGTGGGTTCCAAGCTTTATTTGTGATGTTTGTTCCTTGTATAGTTCTTTCAAAGCACCAATCACATTGACGTTCATGTTGCTTCCGTCCAGTACCTCCCACATTTTGCTCACGGGCACGCTGTCATATGCTTTACTTAAGTCTACAAACATAAGGTGTACGTCTCTGTTTCTGGCGATCCGCTTTTCTGTTAGTTGGGTTAGGCAGAATATGTTGTCGACTGTTGATCGGCCTGCTCAAAAGCCACTTTGTTCCTCCATTTGGTGTGGGTGGTATTCTTTCCATATTAACTATTATTACTCTGCCATACAGCCGACTAAATGTGATGGTTACGGATATTCCCCGATAATTATCGCAACAGTCCTTGCTTCCCTTTTTATGTATAGGAGATATCAACGCTGTCTTCCACTTGGCAGTTTATCCCCATTTACGCACTTAAACGCACTTTTACGCACGGTAAACATTTGTGATATCATTTGGAGTAGTGTTTTGGTTCCATACTTGAGCAATTACTTAAGCAATTCATCTGGAATACCCCCTGGGCCAGGTGAACTTCTATTCTTCAGTTTCTTATTGGCATTTCCAACAGCTTCTCTACCTATTTCGACTTTATCGCCTTCTAGAAGGTGTTGTACACTTCGATTTTCGGTAGTGTAATCTGGGCGGCTTTCCGTTAGCAGATTTTCGTAGTGTTTAACCCATGCACCCGCTTTTATTATGTTAATTCCTGATCTTTCAGTTTTGTCTGACTTTAATGTTCTTATAAATCGCCATGCTTCCTGGGACCTTTTACCTCCGATATAGGTGTCTAGTTCCTTGCATTTCATGTCCCAGCCGTTGTTTTTTTTCGGTGATAACGGTACGTTTAAAGTTGGCACGAGAGGTCCTGTATGCAGCTTTGTCTTCCCCCGTCTTAGTTTGCAGCCATTTGAGGTATAGGTCTTATTTTGCCTTCTTTTCTGCTTGAAGTTATTCAGTCCACCAGGGTTTCCTCTTCATCGGCTTTCCATCTTTTAACCCTATTGCATCCTTGGCTGCAGAATGCAGGCACGATGTTATATGGTCATACATTTGCAGGGATGATTTATCTTGTATGTTATCTGACAGTAGGGCTTCTAGGCGTTGTTGATATAAGTCGACCGTACTTGCATGGTAAAAACTGTCAATGTCATATCTAGGAATTTCGATCTTCTCTAGTTCATTGGTTCCGGTATCGGTTGTTTGCTTGATAGTTTTGAAATATGGTAGATTGATTCTTGCTTTCACTAGGTAATGGTCTGTTCCGCATTCCACGCCACGGTATGATCTAACGTCAAGTACCTTTAATTTTGACTGCTGTTTTATTATCAGGTAATCTATTATGGTCTTTAGTTGTCTTGTTTCTTGGTGCCATGTATATGTGTGTATTGCCTTATGCTTGAAGAACCCATATATCGATAAGTCGTTGGCCATTGTCGTTCACGATTTCCTCGCCATATTGTCCAACAACCTGGTGTTTTTCTGCACTTCTAGTTCTTGGATTCAAGTCGCCGAGGATAAGGATTTCCCTGGTGGTTCCATTCTGACTGATTAGATCATTTAGTGTGTCTGCGTACGCTTCATTCTCGGCTATGTTTGCATCTTCATTCGGTGCATATGTACCGATTACAGTTAAGGCGAATCTTCGAAAATCTCGTTCGAGGATTCGAGCTGAAAATCTATTTGAAAAACGCGTTGTGAGACTAACGGAACTGCTGCTACTTCTTTTGGGGCGTGTATAAACCGTGGCCCCAGGAAAAACTGGAGGGGTGCGCACCGAGAAATAAATTTATTTCGAAATAATGAAGCATTGTGTGATAATTGCGCGGATGTCTATAAACTATACTACTGTACTTAAGCATTATCAGATTGTATTTATCAAAACTTGAAATATGAAACTGCAATCTCCTAGAGGAATTTCTGTTGAATTTTGATTACAAATCGGAGTAAATATATACTTTTCTGATGCAAATATTGACTACTTTTGCATATTTTTTACAATTATTTCGAGACAAAATAAAACAACAAAATATAACATTTTCGTCCTAACAAAGTATCAAATTATCCTTAGATTGGAGAAATATCCAAACATATTTTCAGAAAATTATAAAATGACTAGAAAAGACCGCGCAATTAGGTCAACATTGAACCGTATTTCATTTTCCGAGATTCGCCATAATCGGTTTGGTAGTTGATGTTGACCGTTAGGATACGTTCATTGATCGCTTGCCAGTTTGTTATATACTATGTTAGGTTTGTTTTCAAAAGTATTGATACGCCTCTCTTTGCTGTCATTTTTGGGTACCCCGCTATGGATACTAAGATATTTGCCTAGTTCTTCAGTTCCCCGTCCTTTCTTTTTTGTTTCCGTAAGGGCCGCTATATTGATTTTCATTCTATCTAGTTCATTGAGTATATCTTCAGTTTTCCCCCGTATTCCCTGCACGTTTCAGGTTCCAATATTCATAGTCCGTTTTCGTTGGAGTTTTCGTCGTCTGTGGTTATCGCATTCCTTCCAAGGCTTGGTTGCAGAGTTCTTAGCATAAAGTTCCCTTTTTACAAATACTAGGTTGCTAGTTTTGCGATTCAACCCACATCTTAGAGGACCTTGAATTTTCTTTTAGTCTTTATTCCCTTAGACTGACTGTCTTTCTAGACTTAAGTGCTTAGTCCGCTCTTTTGGTTTGTGCTCCTTCGGCCATTGGGACATATACTGCATATCATCGTAGTCTTGAGCCACAACGACCTGATCATCGGCATAGTGCAGTGTGTTATCTCCCACCGGCATTCCCATTCCATGGCATTTCCTTCTCCATTGTTTCAGGGCGAGATCAAGATATGGTAAGATGTTGCGCATTCTTATTCATCATAATCACCACACCTCTGCGTGTAAATTATAGTTCTCACCCCGAAAAGATAACCACGACGGGGTCCGATCCCCACGAATGTTCCCGTTTCCTCTTCACCACCAGCAACAGGTCCCGAATTTAGTTTCGTGCCCTTCTTCATCGGCCGCCCCCGCACTTGTTGAGCGACCGTCCTCGACCGCGTCCGAAATGTTTTCATCATAATAATTAAAGTGCGGAGGGGGACTGTGGTGGGCGCATACACACACACACCCCCACGCCGTTGGCTGGTTCGATCGAAAATTGGATTGAACGTTAATAGAACCGATCCCGGGCGGATTTTAGAAATGTACCGTTCGGCAAAATTCAATTAAGAATCGCATCCGGAGTCGGGCCGTACACGCCAGAGGGGATTTTCTATTATTTATTCGATTGACAATTAGCGCAAGAGAGCCCCGGTCATTTGGGAGAGGGGTTAAGCAACGAATTGAGCAGCTTCATTCTATTAATGTTTCATTGCGGGAAATTAATAAATGATGCTTAAGGAATTACCGCCACCACTGAAATAAAGCTCAACTAGAACTGATTCAATATAGACAGAGAAATCAATAATGTACTGCTGATGCATTATATTCACAAGAATATCTTTTATATAAAAAAAATGTCAGTGTTAAATATTGTTTACTGGCTGTCAGACGGGGGATGATTTTATTACAAGTAGTCAGTAGTAAGTTAAATTGATACAATTATAGAAACTATTTTTTTTTTAAATAAATAAAAAAATATTTGGTTCAGAACTACACGCCACTCTTCCAGCACCTTCCACTGATATATTGATATATTGTAGCAATTTCTCCCTTCCTTCCATCTGCAACTTCTTGTATGTATTGTTTGTTGTGTTTCCCAATCGGACAGATGGCGTTACACATTCTCTATAGAGAAAGTTGCATTACTTTGGCTATATTTGTTTATTTCCAAAAAACTAGTTTATTTTAATAATATGAAATTAAATTTAAGCAGCCTCTGTGTTTGCCACCAATCTCGCCGAAATTTATCAATCGTAATGTAATTTAAATTTGCCACCCTATATAATAATAATAATACATTTATTTCATAATAATTACAAACATGATATAGAGAAATATTATATTTAAGATTTATGTATAAGTAATAATAATCCCAATCGGACATGGGAATTTCTTGCAGCTATATAAATGATCAAACTATGTAGAAGGCATGTAAAAATATATAAAAGTGGATCCGTGTCAATTTAAAAAATACATTTTGTAACCACTATTGGGTTAGCAACAAATGGTGAAAATTTGAAAAAAAATCTCCGTGGGCTAGGATAGAAAATTAAATAATTTTGACTTTGACCGCCGTCAAAAACTGATTGAGCGTCATTTTTGGATTTTTGATTTTACCCCATGTTGACCTAATGTATTATAAAAAATATACAATAATTTAAATTAAAATAGTATTGCTAGATAATTCGTAATTCCTTCAGCAACAAAGTAAAACCATAGATTTCGGGTCAACTTTGACAGCTTCTAAAAAATACTTGCTATCATTTTTTACAATAGGACTTTTTAGAAACCACTAAAGTCATGTTTTAGGAACAATATGGTTTAATTCAAACAAAGGTTTGTGTTGACATGCATCTGTAATTAACCATCAACGTATATGGTTTAATTAATTAAAAATCGATATAAAAAAAATATGTATCCCCGCGTATCTAAAAAAAATCTTTTTGTAACCACTATTGGGTTAGCAACAAATGGTGAAAATTTGAAAAAAATTCTCCGTGGGCTAGGATGGAAAATTAAATAATTTTGACTTTGACCGCCGTCAAAAACTTATTGAGCCTCATTTTTGGATTTTTGATTTCACCCCATGTTGACCTAATGTATTATAAACAATATACAATAATTTAAATAAAAATTGTATTGCTAGATAATTCGTAATTCCTTCAGCAACAAAGTAAAACCATAGATTTCGGGTCAACTTTGACAGCTTCTAAAAAATACTTGCTATCATTTTTTACAATAGGACTTTTTAGAAACCACTAAAGTCATGTTTTAGGAACAATATGGTTTAATTCAAACAAAGGTTTGTGTTGACATGCATCTGTAATTAACCATCAACGTATATGGTTTAATTAATTAAAAATCGATATAAAAAAAAAATATGTATCCCCGCGTGTCTAAAAAAATTCTTTTTGTAACCACTATTGGGTTAGCAACAAATGGTGAAAATTTGAAAAAAATTCTAGGTGGGCTAGGATGGAAAATTGAATCATTTTGACTTTCACTGCCGCGAAAAAATAGTAGGGCGTAATTTTTTAATTTTTTATTCCAACATATGCTGACCTTGTAAGTGTTAATCATTACAGAAAATATAAACACATTCCTTAGGTTCTAATCGATTTTATTGATTTTTTAGCACTCCGTATACTAACAAGTTTAGGTTCAAAATTAATTAAAAAAAAAACTAAGGCCACCGCAACTTTAAAAAAATATGTTTGATGATTACTATTAAATTCTAAACAAAACATGAAAATTTTGACAAAAATCTTCGTGAGCTAAGCTGCTAAAAATTACAAAATGTTTTCTTGCAAATTTTATTCAATAACAACTAACTAAATCAACTTAATTTTTTTTTACTCTTATATTATGGTTACTAAGACATGTGTAAACAATTGTACCAAAAATCAATTTTTTTTAATGCTCCACTACTGGAGAATCATAATCCGCGTTGCGACCCCGCGCGGCCGCCGGAATTATAGAAAATGGATATCTTCACTCCGGTTTCATAATGTATGTTTGAATTCATGGTGAGATTGAAGATCAGTTTGAAGATTTTCAACCTGAATCTCATCAGGTGGGTTTTTCTAATAATTACGAAAACCTATCACGTATTATTGTTGTCGTCAGCGGATTGGGGTTGATGACAGATGACCATGACCTCTTGTATACTGTTATTGAAGATCTACAGAGCCAGTTTGATTGTTTTTTATACGAACTACCGGCTTTCGTTTCGCATTATAGGCTTCTAAAAACGCCTCATTTATTTTACAGAGTTATAGTGAGGCAAGGACCTCAAGTATGATTTACAAATAAATTTAAAAATAATAATTTAGAGCTGTAGCAAAAATACTGTCAGGTCGTATGAAACTTTGTTTATATAAAAATTATATTATAACGAATCACACCTAAATGGAATTTTAGGTGCAAATGATAAATACCAGCCTTTTAGCTATTTCAGCTTCAATTAATTCCGAAAATTACACAATATTCCGGCACCCCAAACAGCTCATTTCCACTCCATTTCCAGACCTTAATCTTGACAAACCTTTCAAGACCAACCCTAATAACCCGCCGCCTCTTCCAATAATAACACCTTAATATATTTAATACAATTTGCCCCGGCCACACAATGAGCACACTTCACTAATTGCCCCCAGCCCCAAGCTTTCTTATTGAGATAAATAAACTGGGCCGCACCACCCCCAACCCGCACCCGCACGGTGCCGTAACAATTAGACCCGCTGAAATCACGCGTCCATTACGTAACGAGCAATCCATTTCCCAGGCGGCCTTGAGCAAAATTATTTCCGGCATGGTGAATTAACGCGAACAGCCAACCCCCCCATTTGGCGCGCACAGGCGAGTGCTCGTGCCGCGGAGACATCGAAGCCCTCATTCAATTTCCGATTAGATTTTTTCCAATCGGGCGTGTAAAGCAGCCCGGAAAAACCGAATCAGTTGAATTATAACGCGGATGGATGGCGGAGGCGGGTGGTAGCAGCAAGATAATTGTAATGTAAATTGATTTAAGCAAAAATAGCATCAAAAAATAGATTTACTCAATAAATTGTATTAATTTTCGAAATCATACGAATGAACACTGTCCACAATTAGAACGTTTACTTTGGAATTATTTTGAAATTTGCAAAATATTTGTTTATGTAGTGGATGGGCAAATATATAACTGTTGTTTGCTGAATATTCCCATATAGATTACAGAAATTGTTCTGTGTTCTTTTATTTCTCTCTCTCTCTCTCTCTCTATATATATATATATATATATATAACAAATCTCACAGTAGCATACAATTAGTATGCTATCGGGGACATTTAAAGCCCGCTCAGGGCTGTAGCGCTAAACGAAAAAGAGAAATCTGAACTGAAGACCATGAAACTATGAAATATATATATATATATATATATATTTCATAGTTTCATGGTCTTCAGTTCAGATTTCTCTTTTTCGTTTAGCGCTACAGCCCTGGAAGTGTTTAAATGTCCCCGATAGCATACTAGTTGTATGCTACTGTGAGATTTCTTACGATGATTTTTACTTCCTTTTGTGTGTAAGTAGCAGGGGATGTGCTAAGTTACCGACAGGAACAACGGCGTAAAGTGCCTTCCAAAACACCTTGGAGCGCAGATGTTCCAACTATTCAGATTTTAGTGTTTAAATATATTTGAATATACTAAAAATTCCAGAAACAACGTCTATGCTATAATTCAAGCTGTAATTAACATATCTAATCTGTAAATCTACAGCATGGGGCAACATAAACTTTTCCATGGCAGGGTGTGCCATGGAAAAGTTTATGTGAAGACACTTCATGAATTACTAATACTGCGTATATGGGTTGTTATAATTAAACACAAAGAAAGTAATATGTATGAAACTGTAACCATCAGAGCGTTTTATTCTCAATCACCCAGCCCCGTAATTTGATTTCCGATGTCCCAGTCCGGCTAAACTCGATTAGTAATTAAATAATACTGACCGTTCTCCTGCGCTGCGGGTCCACGCAGACGGAGCTGTGCATGTAAACCGAGTCGTTGTCCGCCCCCGTCGACGACTCTGACCGCGGCCGCCGCCAGTCCTCTACATCCACCGTTGAGCAGGCGTTGTTCGCCTCATCACTGCACACAAACAGAGAAATGCCAGAACACATTAATCCTAGATACACCCACATCGAATGTAACATCCAAAAAGGATGTGTCATGTTATATCTCTTTGTACATCAAGCTATATAATACGTGCTATTAACCCTTTACAGCGTGATTTTTTAAAATTTTAGGCTAAAAAATTGACAAGGTATAAAAATATGTACGAATTAGAGGAAATATATTACTTTTATTTTAAAAAACTATTTTGTTGACCTATTAAAAAGAATTTAACAATGTAATCATAATGCGTGAAATGATATAACCCTTAAGGCCCATAGAATCGGACCAGCAATAAGTTACATAAGTGTCCTTCCTTTATCACTCTGGGCTGGTACGACCTTATGGTTTCTTGTTCTATTTGCTGCTTCCGATGCGAATAATTCTACCTCGGCCCATACAGCAAGCGGCGCACGACCGCAAGACCTGAACGATACTGCACGCCACGGGGGCGACTAGCAATGATAAACCATGCTAAACTAAAGCGCCTATATACTTCACATTAATGGGTTTGTTCAGATTGTAGCAGAGATTTTTCTTGCATGGGTTTATGACGGTCCCAAAATGTCACACCATTAAGTTTTGATTCATTTTATAAGGGAACTAATAGTTTCTGGTATGTATCATATATGACACAATATGCAGCAAAGGGTTAACAAACTTTCCGTGGTAATTAACTGAGTTGGTTGATACGAATGTGTTTCGAATATATGTCACTAATTTTCAAAATTGTATTACTTGATTTGAATAGTTTGAATGTTTTCATTCATAACTCGAGTCACAATTGCTATAGCAAAATTAGCATGGTACTAAAGGTGATAAAAAGATGTAGTTTGTTATTTTTCAGTGTCTAATATTATGTTCACATTACAACACGTGTAATGGTGTAAGTGCTTATTCACAATGAACATAAAAGGCACCTTACACGATCAATATTACTGTCAATATTTAAAAATAATGACAGTATTACTGTACGATAATATGTTTAGAATGTTCATTATTCTAAAATATTGCCAGTATTACTCATCGTGTAAGGTATATTAATGATGTAATGAAGAATTCTGGATAGTTGGCTGGAGGGTAGCATAGCTACAGACACTTAGGCCTCAAAATGGGCCCATGGTGAAACCTCCCTTAAGGCCACTCACTCGTCCCACCAGTCAATTTTGCGTACGAGCTGCGCTATGTAATGTATATGTAATGAAGACAATACTGATCTTTATCCGGATAATTGATTTATTGATAAATATAAAAGGAGGATTGAAGCAAATATTAACAGTACTAGGATTGACAGTATTATTGATCGTGTAAGGTGCCTTTAAGAACTACATAACAAACACTAAGAACAGTCGCTTGTATATCAATTATTCTGTAAACATAATGTTCTTTATGTTTACAGAATAATTGCACTTGAAACAAATCCTCTACAATCTACCCCATATAGCAAACGGAAATAAATGCGTATGCTCATTCCAATTAACATTTTAAATAATATTTATATAATTAAAACGTTTCGACCAATTAAATATTCTAATTGGGAATATGATTATAAAGTTGGTTGCATTGGGCCACTGAACAATAGCCCTACAAACCACAATGCGCACAGCGCAGTCATAATACCCCCCAATTAAAATAATAGTGCATTCTCTAATTATTTGATTTAATAATACTAAAAAAAAGTATTTGTATTGAAAACATATTTGCCACAGGTTTATATATATTATCAATTGCCTTTTACCTTTCGGTGTAGGTTAGTAGGTTTATATTATATTATATTTAAACAAAAACATTCTACCAACCGAATACACAGTTCAATTAACAATTCGTGTCACCTCCGCAGTAACAGATACCAATTAAAATTAATACTGAACTAATGATATTACTAATTAATTTACATTCCTATAATAATAGTTATATAAATTACTATAATTACGCCCTTTGAATGGTACAAATTTGCATTTCCGCCACTATACAATTAACAAATTGCGCTCGTTTGTAGTGAACTGTTCTCCATTCGGGGTGCATGCGTTTCATCGTAATTAAATCATGACCCGGTTTTGCATCGCAGGCAAGGCGGGCGGCGATTATATCAAGATCACGTGTTTGATTAGTTTAGCGGACCATAAAGGGCCCTTATGGCGCTGCAAATGCCGTTCATCAAAAATGAGCGTGCAATGTAATAG
Source organism: Lordithon lunulatus (assembly GCA_963942505.1). NCBI lineage: Eukaryota > Metazoa > Arthropoda > Insecta > Coleoptera > Staphylinidae > Lordithon > Lordithon lunulatus. The sequence goes on along the minus strand of OZ012672.1, from coordinate 49,047,114 downwards.
CGATGGCAGCGTATCGCATAAACATTTTTGTTTGATAAAGCATATTGCGTGGTTTTATGCGGTAATCAAATTTTTAAATGGAAATGCGCATACTTGTGTTATCTTTATCGATTCACACACTCTTTGAGATTGAAATATTGCAACATATACTTGTAATGGTGTAAAGTAAAACAGCTCGTCTGTTCTACATATGTTTTTTCTTGTAAAGTAATATTTAAGAATAAAGCACAAAGTCACGTTTATATTATTACTTAGAAATTGACTTTCAGTTTTAAAATTATTGATTTTTATATACAACAGCCTAAAGATATTATAGCTGCATAACAACGGTATGGTTTCATCAGACTATTCATTCTATATTTTATACTTCTTGCAACCTAAACTTATATTTTGTATATTTAATATTTAAGTAGATAAAGGACAACAGTATGAAACTCGCACGATATGCTGAAACTTTACAGAATATCTTTGAGTGAATATCATGTACTCCGGACTAGGGAAGGCCAGCTATTCCGAAGGAAACTTCAGAGGGAAGCTACTAGATTGTTCGATTAGTCTTTCGCCCCTAAACCCAGTTCCGACGATCGATTTGCATGTCAGTATCGCTACGGACCTCCATCAGAGTTTCTCCTGACTTCGTCCTGACCAGGCATAGTTCACCAAGAAAGCCGTGAAACCTCATGCTGGGTTAGGGAGAAGTAGAAGTCCAGGGCAAAAGCGCTCAGGCCAGAAAAGATTCAGGAAATCACGGCCATTATTAGAAGGACGGGCGCGGTCCAACACCTCAAAGGTATGGACCATCTAACCGCCAAGACCGTGGTCACGAAGAAAACTGGTAGCTTATGAACTCTAACTATATCGTCGCATTCTGAAATTATCATGGACGCATCATGTCAGTGAGCAGGGCGTCCTCAACAGAATCGGAGATGATAAAACAATAATAATTACAGTAAAAACGAGGAAACTAATAAAGAATATTTAGGACAAATAATGAGGAACGAGCAGCACGGGTTACTTCATCTAATCCTCCAGAAAAAAATAGAGGAGAGAAGAGGACCAGGAAGACGAAGAATTTCTTGGTTAAATAACCTCCGTATATGATTCAAAACAACAACAGTGGACCTGCTCAGAGCCACAGCAAGTAAAATAAAATACCAATGATGATCGCCAGTATTCGAAGCAGATAGTCAGGTGCAGAATTAGAAGATAAAAAGTCACACGAACTGCGCATCTACTAAAGGCAGAATGACTTGAGATACACATTGACTTAAGATATTGATGCTCACTTATTCCGATATTATTAAATTTTTATATGACTAATATGGATCGCAAAAGAATGCAAATTTTAAATCTATATGGCCGGAAAACTGGCCAGTCAGAGGTGGTACATTACGAGAACATGACCTACGGGTAGAATCTTCTTCGCTAGATGAAAAACTGCCAGGCTGGTACTAATTCCACTCGATGGGTAAAGTCCTGGAGTACCAGGACTTGGGGAGGCTGGCGGCATTCACCATGGAACCAGGAGGACTGTTAGAGCGACCAGGAAGATCTACCATACAGGCTCTGCAGGTAGTACTCGACACGGCTAGAGTGGCTGACGAAGGGCCCGGGAGGGGTAGACGCCTGTGGGCCCTAGTCACCATCGCTATCCAGAACACATTCAATACCGCCCACTTGCGCCGCACCCTGAAGAAGTGCAGGGCCCTGGTACTCGCGGAAAATATGTTGCGGATGGTGATTAGTTACTTGAAAAGTCGTCGGCTCATCGCCGAGAGAGCAGGCGAAGATACACCTAGGCGTTTTAGGCTTGGGTGTGTCATTCCGCAGGGTTCAACTCTAGGGCCCACCTCATGGAACGTCATATACGACGAAGGAGGTTATCCTGGTAGGGAATGCGGACGACATGGCTCTAGTCGCAACGGCTGCCAATAAAGAACTATTGCGTACTCGGGTTAACGCCATCCTGGAAAGACTGAACAACTGGCTCTCGAACAACTTCCTCTAGTTAGCCGAGGAGAAGACAAGAGTGCTTCTAATTGGAAGGAAAAGGTACGGGGTGAACCAGGGATCACCCTCCGCAGACGACTGTGCGCCCTAGTCACCAACGATATCAGGAACGCATTCAATACTGCCCATTGTGGCCGAACTTTGCTTAAGCCCGAGGCCCCGGGACTCCCGGAAATTATGATGGTGATGGTGACTAGTTACATGAAAAATCGCCGGCCCATCGTCTACAGAACAGCGTACGTCGGAGGCCCCGGGACTCTCCGAAAATATGATGCTGATGGTGACTATTTACATGAACAATCGCCGGCCCATCGTGTACAGAGCAGCGTAGGCGTTTAAAGCTGGGGTGTGTCGATCTGCTGGGTTCATGTCTACGGCCCACCTCCTGGAACGTCATGTACGACGAGATTCTGCACATATTCTTCCCGGAAGAGGTCAGCCTAATATTGTATGCGGAAGACATGGCACTAGTTGCGACGGAACTATTGCGTACTCGGTTTAACGCCAGCCTGGAAGGGCTTAAGAGCTAACTCTCGGATAACTTACTCGAGTTAGCCGAGGAGAAGACAGATGCTGTGCTTCTGATCGGAAGAAAAAGGTGCGGGGAGAGCTGATTCTCCACCGGCGGTTCCGAGGTGATTCCCAAGCGGTCAAATACCTGGGGGTACCAGCGGATGACTTTCCGCAGATATGTGGAGGCCGTCGGAGCAAAAGCTGCCAAATACGCTATGGTCCTGACGGCCGAACACCAGGGGTCCCGGACAACACAAGAGAGTGATTCTCAATAGAAAAGCATAATGCTATACGGGGCTCCGGTCTACGGGCAGAGAAGAATGCCCTGATGGTGGTGAGGGGGTACAGAACGGCCTCAAGGGAAGTAATCCTTGTCTTCGATGGAGCGCACGAAGAGAATTAGAGAAGGGTTCAACGCAAAGACGGCCAGGTGCAAAACAGTAGTCAGGTAATAGCCAACATGGAGGAGCCTTGAGGATAAGGACACTTACACCAGGCGTCTCATCCTATATGGGTAAACAGGACACATGGTGAGGTGGGGTATGACCTTACCCAAGTTTTGACGGGGCATGGCTGTTTCAAGTCGTACCTGAATCGTATGGGCCTAGAGCACTCATAGGGCTGTCCACTATGGGGGGCCTTGGTAGACATGGTAGAACACGATATTCTAGTGCATGCCGTACGGACTGCTGTCGGGATAAGTGCTAGAGCATGTCTCACACCCGACAATATAACCGATTTTTTTTAACTTTTCAATACATCTATTTCTAACGTCATTACAAAGCGGACCAGGGAAATATGACTGGGAAGCAAAAACAGGCAGGTGGCGAATCGGTTAGGCCCAGCCGGCGCATCCCGTACTTTTGCTAGGTCGAAAAGTGGCATAGTCATCACACTACCTTAAGCACCAACTCGAACCAGAAGACATAAATATGGTGGCTACTTAGGTTGATCAAATACTATTTTAATTATTTATTACTTGTCAATAATGTCCATTTTATTATCTGTGTCACCCAACATCAAATGGGACCCCTTGGCTGTCTTGAGCACCACTCCAACAGTGACCAACCCGGGGTCTAACTAATACTTATGATTACCGGGGATAGTAACTGCGACCCTTCTACAGCTGACTGTTATCTGTTATTTATTTTGTTATTAATTATCTATTTATACTGTTTTCTATTATTTGTTATTTATTTTTTTATATAGTTATTTAATTATTTATTTTATTTATTTTTTATAACCAATGGGGATGTAACTATAACTGTGATATGGCCACCTCTTTGGGTGGCCGAGTCCTTTTTCAGTTTATTTATTATATATCTAGATATATGATTACTTCAGCAAAGATCTTTAGTTGTTTATTTACTTATTTAAGTGTCTAGCTCAACGTAGGGCTACTAACGCTACTCCCCGAGTCATACAAGCACCTTACACGGTCAATAATACTGTCAATCTTAGTACTGTCAATATATGCTTCAATCCTCCTTTTATATTTATCAAGTAATCAATTATCCAGATACACATCAGTATTCTCTTCATTCCATTATTACTATAACTTACACGATAAGTAATACTGGCAATGTCTTAGAATAATAAACATTTTAAATATATTATCGTACAGTAATACTTTCATTATTCTAAAATATTGACAATATTATTGATCGTAGCGTAGCTTAAGCCTCTATGTATCAAGCCAAAGAAGGAATCATAGGTTTTTAGGTTCGTACAAATAGACCGAACACGATTCTAGCGACAAAACGTAAATATTTATTGATGTCCATATGCCATATACCTCATAAAATAACATTTAATAATAAAAACAGATATAGATGAAAGTACAAACCACGAAATAAATAAACAAATAAATATTACAGTTACATCCAACATTTACTAAATGAAACGCTTTAGTTTCAACCTTCTCCAGCATCGTGTTTCCCCGTAATATCTCAATTTCCTTACAAGGCAGCTTTTTTCCATTTGAAATAACGACGCACGAAATTGACCGTTTCAGCTTACAACAGGGGGATCATCAAACGCGCGCGGCAATTGTAGATATTCCAGATATTCAGGAGACCGGAATAAATGTACCGACGAAATTTTACGGACGCAAATGTAGTAAGTTATGGTGATTGAGAATATATGAATTAATCATATCGTGTACTTGAATATCGGAATGTCTGCGTTTACATGCGCCGCCCCCAAAAAGAAACAGGACGTGGTGAGGAAGACCCGGCGCATGCATAAGAAATGTAGAATTGATATTTTTATTCAGATCGTAAAATTTGATGAACAAATAGATGCATATTATAATTTACATGTTTTATTGATTGTTTGATATTCTATTCATGTCCTACCATACAAAAGATAACAAGGATATTTGAATTGTTTTGAAAATGAGAAGATTTTGGGTTTCTGAATAGTTCTGGATAGTTGGCTGGAGGGTAGCGTAGCTACAGATACTTAGGCCTCAAAATGGGCTCATTGTGAAACCTCCTTTTAAGGCTACTCACTCGTTCCACCAGTCAATTTTGCGTGCGAGCTGCAAAACTCTGGCGGGTGAGCAGTTGCCAATGCTGGTCATACTAGGCCAGCACTCCCTAGTATTAGATGCCTAGTGTTTACTAGAGCTGGGCAGAGGCTCTGCTGTTTCTAGTTCTTCATTGCACCCTCTATATCACGGGCTGTCCACCAGACCCATCGTGTGTAGTCGGCCAGATTTTGGATTTGATATTTATGTAAATCGACGTTGGCAGTTACAGACTTGAAATCAATTTAATACAAATAAAAAGGTAACTGCGTACGTACATAAATATCAAACGCAAAATCTTCTCCTTTTCGAAACAATTCAAAAGTGACTTACACCACTTTCATTCTCACAGGCTCAATTATAATATTTTAAACATATTTAACAATAATAATAGTATATTAATTGGGGGAATAAACTTCTATTATTATTATTATTAAAATACGATTAAAAAAATTATTCAAAGAAATTACCAACACGTTTTAATATCTTTAAGATGGTTTGTATATTTTCTGACTTTCGTACAGAAATCAAGGATAATCACAAATTCTGCGTATACTTAATGATTATAAATTGATCAAACGTAACGCCTTAACAGTATTTTGCATAGATCATCATTAAATAATTGCAATATATCAATCCAGCGGCTTGAAACACCAAAAACACCCTCATCAGCCGCCATAATCTCGCTGCCTGTGACAATACATCACGCGCCCGTCCGCCTTTAATTAGTGGGGCGCGCAAGACGCGTCCCTATAATCGATTAATTGCATGTCGCGGGGGCGACGCGAGCGTGGCGATACTTTGATTCCAGCGGCCTCCCCCACAAAAGTCTAATTTCACCACACTCGGGCTTCGTGCTGAACACGGCGCAAATTAATAATCTCGAGTACAGGGCGGCCCTAATTAACGTTTGCACGTGCAGCGACTTGTGCAGTTGTCCGCGCACGTATTCGCGGTAAATCAAATACGGCTTGTTGCTTAAGGGTGGAGAAAAATAATAATGCCAGAGTTGAAAGATAAATGAAAGAGGATTTACCTGTTGACTACAATAGGACATTTAAGGTCGTTTTAGACAAGACAATTTCTTTACACAAAAGTTAGTCAAGATGCGAGACAATCTAAATTGTCTCGTGTCATACAGCAAATTATTTGAAATATTGAATTGGATGGTAGATCGAATGGAAAAATATAACGCGTTCTATTTGCCAAGGAGAAATTGTATGGAAGGAGGATATATGAATTCATTTCTTGAACAAATTTTGAGCTAAGAAATTGTCTTGTCTAAAATGACCTTTAAATTATTTGTGAACATTATAACAAAGCCGTATTATTGCGTCTGGATTAAAATTGGTTTAATGTTTGGTTGTGAATAAAAAACGATATTAACGCATAATCAATCAAATATCCGTACAGGCGAATCTTCGAGAATGTCGTTCGAGGATTCGAACTGAAAATCTATCCCAAAAACGAATTGTGAGATTAGAATTAGAAAAATTAAGAAGAACCCTTTTAAAGTTATTAAACTTACTAGTTTAGAAATTTAATAACTATTTAATTAATTAATTTCCAAAGTGTAGTATATTCCAACGTGTTTGGGAAGCGCATTCCGATACCAATTCCTTAACCGCATCTAATGATGTATAGCTTAATCAAAACTTGAAAACTAATTATAGACAGCGTAAGCAAAGTTATTCCGCGGCACTTCTTGGATCCGCTATTATTAATTATACACCGACGCCGCGTGCAAATACTCGCATACTGCCACCATCGCATAACCAAATTATTTCCTGAGCAATTTAAAATGAAAATCTCAGAATTTTCCGAGATTAGATGTGCACTATAATTACTCCAGTTTGTCACTTACCTAGAATTGCTTCTTTTACTGCTATCCTTCTTCCCGGCTTGCAGGTTGGGCAGGTCTTTTTGTCTCTTTTCTGTCTCTCTCCATATCCGCCAATATAAAACGCACATGACGGTGACGGGAACATAAAAAGCGGCGATCGCCGTGCCGAATGTGATGTAATGGTTAGTCTCTATAAATTGTATGTAGCATTCGTCATCAGGTACAGTTCGCTCCCCTTCAATGTACGGCCAGCTGTAGATCCACGGCGGCCACAGTAACAGGCTTATGCCCCAAGCACATCTAAAAATAATATTTTGTTATAATTAATGTACTACATTAGGGGTGATGTTATAAATTACCCTATCATAAATGCTGCTTTATTTGTGGTCCTCCGCGCCCTGTACGTTAATGGCCGCGTTACCGAAAAATACCGATCGAAACTGATGATGAGGAGGTTTAGCACGGACGCGTTGCTCGCGAGATAGTCCAAGGCTAGCCATGTGTCGCAGACTACCGGCCCTAGGGGCCAGTAGCCTAGCAGTGTGGAGATGGTGAACAGGGGCATTGAGATGAGGCCGATGGCGAAATCAGCGACTGCCAGCGAGAACAGGAAGTAGTTGCTGATCGTCTGTAGCTGCTTGTCGATCTTGAATGAGATCATCACCATGATGTTGCCCACCACTGTCATCAGGGACAGGCTGGACGCCACGGTGCCAAGCAGAACGACTTCGGTGACGGAGTAGGTGCGATCTCCTCTTGTGACGTTTATTGGCCACGAAGCGTTCATATTGTCACGAGAACCTTTTGGCCGTCCGCCGCATCTCGCACCACTTCCACTATAACAAAAAAAGAATACATATAACTATACAATATAATAACGTATTTAAATATATCTACCCGTAACCCTTTTAGTACAAGTAATAAACTTTCTTTTTATAGTTCAGCACCCTACCAAAATGCGGTTTCTTTGGTAGGGTGAAACTTAATGGTATACAAACTCTGTAATCGTGAAACCAGGCACGGGCCGTTGAGAACGTACCCCATACATCCGAAACAGCACGCCTACCAACTAGGTTGCTCAACAAAATCAGCCCTACATCTATTAACTTCTAGGAAAGAGGATGCATAAACGCTCGTTACTTGCCACCTTCGATAAAACGACATAGATTGTATTGATAATGCTCTAACATCTCACGGGGTACACCTTAATATGAGGGGTTGTATAAAAAATATGCTTGGTCTAAAAGGCACCTTACACGATCAATAATACTGTCAATATTTTAGAATAATGACAGTATTTCTGTACGATAACATGTTTAAAATGTTCATTATACTAAAATATTGACAGCATTACTTATCATGTAAGGTATAGTATGGTGGAATGAAGAGACTACTGATGTTTATCGGGATAATTGATATACTTGATAAATATAAATGGAATAAGATTGAGGCAAATACTGACAGTACTAGGACTGACAGTATTATTGACCGCGTAAGGTGTCGTTTAGAACAATAAATGACGTAACATCAAGAAAAGATACAGGAAGAGGCTGTCCTCAAGGTGGAGCCTTCTCACTCCTTTTTGGGACCTTGTAGTTGATAGCCTCCTCCAATTATTTATTAAACAACTCAGGTTACTATGCCGTTGGCTATGCAGACGACATAGGGCCGTTTCTACAATTGACATTTAGCCGGAGAATAAGACTATTCGTGGAATATGTTTGAGATATTAGCGCCAATATGACAAACTTATTCCACGAATAGTCTTATTCTTCCGTTAAGGGGTTATATACTTTTATTTTCTTCAAAAAAATCGTTTTTTTTATTTCTTTATCTGAAAGTAAACTCTTTGAGAATATTTTACGAAATTTTCATGGAGATGCGAGCTATAGATCGAAAGGTACAGCGTTTCGAAGCGGGGTGCGATGTTTCCCGGAACATCTACTCCATTCTCGACCATTCAAATCGGGTATGTTTTGTCACAAATCTATTATAATCAGTTGTATACGACCTTCCCAAGCGTTAGCATCGATTATCGAATTTTTTTTTCTCTGCTGTTTGTTTTGCCGTCTTTTCACAAAATCAGTATGGATTCCCGAAACAAAATTACACGCTAAACTCGATTATCTCGAAATGGTGTTTTCCAAAAGTGCGTTTGCCGTGATCACGATTGCCGAAAAACTGTTTGACCGATCTTCTTCATTTTTTTGTTGAATTGTTTGTAATTAATGTTGCCAGTACTTGAACGATTTCTTTTTTATGTATAAATTTTTATTTTGCAAATACGAATTTTTTAATAAAATTTTTAGAGCTCAAAACATTGAGTTTTTGGGAAAAAACGTTCCCGTATGCTGAAAAAACAAAATATTTATTTAAATAATCGTTCAAGTACTAGGAAGGTCCCTATACTAGTGAATTTTTTTGGGTTTTATGATTTCAATTGATCTGCTTGACTTTCATGATGATCACCGCAAGCCTCATCAAAAAAAGAGGGTTTCGGGAAAAGGGCCATAACTCCGCCAATTATGAATTTTTTTTATAAACTAATACTTATTTTTTTCACTAAAAAACGTACCATTAATAAATTATAATATTGATGTAAAAAAATTATTGCTACATACCTTTACAAAAAATCAAACTTTCCTCAATTTTCCGCACAAAAATGTATATAACCCCTTAAATATCAATTGTAGAACTGGCACATAGTGATGATGATAAACGGAAGTTTTGTAGGTATATTCTCATGCCCTAAATATTGTGGAGAACTGGTGCAATAGCTATTCGCTAACAGAAAATCAACAAAATACAGATGAAGAGGAAACTCCAGCTCGTAAACATGCCAAACTCTCTTTAATGTCCCTCTGACACGCACAGATAAAGTAAAATATCTAGGATGAATCATGGATACAGAACTGAACTGGAATGAGTATGTAACAATAAAAACACTGCACATAAATATGACGTAGATGAGACTACCTCTGAATTAGAGAACTGTCTCATCGATTCCATCCCATTGAATGAATATAAATGAAATCACTATATATAAAATATATATGTAATGAGACATAGTGATAGGTACAGAATACTCCAACTGATTCTAGAAGGAAATGTCATGGGAAGAAGAGGCCCAGGAAGACGACGAATTTCCTGGCTAAAAAATCTATGCCAGTGGTTTGGCATGACATCCCTGCAACTTTCTAGCAGTGCAGTAGACAAGGTGCAGATCGTGATGATGATTGCTAATATCCGGAACGGATAAAGCACGCTAAGAAGAAGAATATATAAAATAATACACGAGTTAAACTCCTTCTAATCCTTCATCTGCTGCCACCAGCAAATTATAAATCAAACAGTTCCGAAATCATCAACAACCGCTATATAAATTCCGGGAGTTAATAGACAGTCGATGTTTGGCCCAAACAGAACAACACTGTATACTTTGATTTATTGGCTAATTTGCTCGAGTTTGCTGAATTAATGTCCGCATAATTAGAGATTATGCGGACGCGGCTGTTAATAACGCGACTGGCGTTGATCACTCCGCCTGTAATTTGCAAACCAGCGGCCAACAGGCTGCGAAAAAGTGATTTATTCGATAGCGGCCGATTAATTAAGCGCGAAATGGAATTTTGTGCAGGCAGTTCCGCACTGGAACGATCGCCCGAAATAAAATAAAAAATATGTGCGCCTCTGGTGTGGTGCAGAAATGCACTGCGTTTATATGGCGTGAAGCTGAATTGCTTTTTTGTTTGCCGATTTATTAATGTTGTAGTTTGAAGTGTTGGGTAATTGTGGAGGTATCAAATGGACGTAGATTTTATACTTTGAGAAGCTATATATCATTTGTAATGCCATTTAATTTAATAGATAAATTAGTATTTTTTGTTTAAATAATAAATTCATTCATAACTACATGTGAGTTAAAAATAAATAAAATTAGTTTATAAGTTATACCATCCGAAAATACAAATAGTGTGAAACCTAAAATTGTCATATCGATTTCATTTGAATTTGACACCATTGCGGTTACAATTTTATGAAATATAACAAATAAAATCACTTTTATTAAACAAAAGTTCATATTTTGTAAGAATTTTCAAGTACCACTCCTGTAGAATTCTTAGTTTATAAATTACAGCCCTTTACAATGCAAACTGTGTGAATTATTGAAGTATTATATGGGTTTCACTTAAATTTGACTGCATTCAGCTACAGTGTTATGAAAATTATTTATGGTATTTTATGTTTTTATTCTAGTCTATATAACAAGATTAAATTATATAATTTAAATTATATAATTTAATCTTGTTATATAGACTAGAATAAAAACATAAAATACCATAAATAATTGGATATCACCCAGCTCAGTGGCCGAGTGGTTAGAGATGTCGTCCGTCTCGTATTGAGCAATTTAATTTCGACATTTTTTACGGGTATAATCTATATATTCCTATACATAAAATTAGTATCTATTAACATAAATCCCCATTTGGCTTTTAAAACAAGTAGGTCTCCTGCTTCTACTCATGACTACGTATCATTTCCGGAACTGCGTACGTGGGGGCTGAAAAGGCATAGAGTGTACTCGGCTGTCACTCGAGGGGCTGCACTTGTGATAATGAAAGACGCAAACAATATAAACATCGTCCGCGGAGCGATGGCGGTACGCGCTGGAAAAGCGCAACTGCTTTTTTATGCAGTGCACGCGCTCGCAAAAAGTAATCGACAGAATAATTCGGTGACTCTCGCGCAACGGGTGAGTTAAAACTTTAAGGGTGTGAGAATGTAGGTTATTTGCTGCAACAACTGGGCGCTGAATAACCGTAATATACTTCTTTCTATACGGATACATCATATATTTTTTGTTACTATCGAATGTACTGGTAGTAATAAATAATAATAATAATTTATTTATTTATTTCTCAACAGACATTAAATTTAATTACAGAGAAAAAGAAAGAATAGTTACATAATAATACATAGAAAAGAAAATCTAAATTAAAGATACACTTAATAATAATAAATAATTAATAGTGTGTGAACATATAACATACTCAAAGTATATACAAAAGGAAGAAAAGCTAAAGTAGACAGAGTTATTTAAGACTTAATTTTTATTACAAAACAAATCAACTCCATATTGCACCTCCTGATATTTGCTTATCATCATGAGCAACGGCGAGAAAGAGTGATGATTTGTATGTGGCGTGCTGTATGTAAAAGTTTGTTTGTTGCGATAGGATTGCCTAGGTATAGTAAATTTGATGGAGTTTAATAATGTAGTGCTATCTTGAATATTGTGAATAATCTCAAAGTATATACAAACGGAAGAAAAGCTAAAGTAGACAGAGTTCTTTAAGACTTTATTTTTATTACAAAACAAATCAACTCCATATTGCACCTCCTGATATTTGCTTAGGTATAGTAAATTTGATGGAGTTTAATAAAGTAGTGCTATCTTGAATATTGTGAATAATCTTGTATAAATCTTTAACCAAAATGTACATATGGATGTTATAAATTGAGAGCATATTAAACTCGTCAAGTAACGATTCATAGTTTATATTGTAATCAGGATATCATATATTATAATAAAATAATGTAATGTAATGATTACACATAATATAACATAAATAAGTCTTGATGTATCTAATAGATCTGCTATAAAACAATCACTAGTTAAATCTACTCAGACAGATAAACGAATCTCTTAAAAACTACGTGCAAGAACTTTAACGACAGCACCCGGGAACGTACATCCCCGCAGTAGACATAAACAATAAACCTAATTATCTGCGACTAATGAGGATAAATGGAACGAGGGCTGCGACTTATAAATTGCCGTCGCCCGATATCGCCGTATTACTCAAACTATGACAGTCAACTACTAGGTAACATTTAACTCGGTTTACGTCGTGCTTATTAATTAGCTTGGCAAAGTGCGCGACGTTATGTTTACGCAACTCGCCCGCCCGCTACTAATTACCACTTATTAATAATTAATTACCCCCCGGGGTGTGCAGTTAGGGAGAGTGTAGAAAATGTACATCGCGCAATGTTTTACTGAAAATCAAACAAAACTGTGATTTCAGCAGAAAATATTTTATTTTAAAAAAAGAAAGCTATACATATGCTAAATCCAGTAATAAAAAAAATAAACTGAACACGAAGTTACTGAACGATGTTACGATATTTGTGTAGATTCTCAAGTTCGTGTTCAGTAAAAGTTGAAAAAACTATCGTAAAACCGATAACAACGTAGGGCGCAGGATGCTGGCAAATTTTCAAGAAAGAAAGAAAGAATGTAGAAACAGTAGAAATGGACTAAAAAGAGCTAAAGGCTACCCAAAATTGATCGTGTAAGAAATAAAATCATAACAAGGAAGACGAGGAGAATTTATAACAGCATGTATAGTATAGAGCCACGATAATTAAAATGGTACGTCCATGTACAAAGGATGACGCAAGAAAGATGGCCTAAAATAGCGTTAGACTATAGGCTAGCATGCAGAAGATAAAGAGGTAGACCAACAACCTAGTGGATGGATGAAATATATTATTTTGCGAAATCAGTTATTGATAGATAGATCGATACATTTATTTAAATCTCAGCATACATTTAGTGTCAGTATATCATATATGAACATAACAGAAACATTCATAATTATAAATACAACATATTTTATATATGTTGTATTTATAATTATGAATGTTTCTGTTATGTTCATATATGATATACTGACACTAAATGTATGCTGAGTATTAAATAAATCTATCTATCTATCAACAATTATTAAAATACTAGATAAAACAAATAAATAAACTAATAACAATTTAAAATTTAAAAAAAATGTGATGGGATGTAATACATTCTCAATTTCAAATATAAAATTCATTTAAGCCCGAAATGGCAAATCTAGCTGTGCAAAAATCATTAATGTTGTGTAAGAACATTAAGAGAGAATAGAAGCTCACACCTATCTCTGGCATCTGGTGTATATGTGTGGATGATATGAAGAAATACCTAAAGAACGTGAGATCATGTGGTAGTTGTCGTACTGGGAAACGTTTAGTTTTTTGGGTATTGTGATAAAAAATGATGTCAGACAGTATGCCTGATGGGGCTTAAGAATGCCTGTTAGGCGGTCAAGCCCCTCGTCGACAGAACCTGGGTTTTGGTTTAGTCGGTAGGCGCCCCGGCCAATACGCGGGGTGAATCCGACACTACCCATGCCTATCACCATAGTGGTGATAGTGGAGGCATGGTTGTCTTTCGAAGATTCCACCCCAGATGAAAAAAAAGACAGTATGCTCGTATTTTTCTAGCTTTGTATATAGATCTAAAAAAGTATGCTTGAATATATAATGTTTAGTTCTAAAAACATATTATGGCTATATCTGGTATTTAAAACCTGTACAAAATTATAACAATAAGTCCTTGGAAATCAAAAAGTAGATTTACAACAATTGAGCTCAACTGTAATTTTGAATTCAGTCCCTGGTTTCCCAATAATTGCTTTCCCGGACTAGTTTTTTTTTAAGAAAAAAACCACCCTTACCCGTATTTCATACATTCATACATTCATTCATACATATATAATATAGTTATGATGTTTGTGTGTTATTCTATGCTATATATAAAAAAACATAGAAAAACATCATCGGTGGAGCTCGAAATTGGCAAGAGCTTAGCTGCAACACATGCAAAGTCTAACTGAAATGTGATAAAAAAAAACAAAGTAAAAAATCGGTTAATTTCTCCGTTTAAATGAATTATCACAATCATCAAAATTTGATTTTCTAATATTGAATTGTTAAGGTGAATCTTGGAAGACGAAATACGGTTCAATGTTGACCTAATCGCGCGGTCTTTTCTAGTCAACATTTTATAATATTCTGAACAAAGTTGTAAAAATATGCAAAAGTAGTCAATATTTGCTTCAGAAAAGTATATATTTATACCGATTTGTAATCAAAATTTAAAAGAAATTCTTGTGAGAGATTGTAGTTTCATAAGTTTTGATAAATATAATTTTATAATGCTTAAGTGCAGTAGTGTAATTATTAAGGCACCTTACATGATAAATATTACTGTCAATATTTTAGAATAATGACAGTATTGATGTACGATAATATGTTTAAAATGTTCATTATTCTAAAATGTTGCCAGTATTACTCATCGTGTAAGGTATAGTAATGATGTAATGAAGAGAATACTGATTTTTATCCGGATAATTGATTACTTGATAAATATAAAAGGAGGATTGTAGCAAATATTGGCAGTATTAGAATTGACAGTAATATTGACCGTGTAAGGTATAGCCTTTCGTGAAATTATCACAAAATGCTCCATTATTTAGAAATATATTTATTTCTCGGTGCACACCCCTCCAGTTTTTCCTGGGGCGATGGCTTGTACACTCCGCAAAAGAAGTAGCTGCAGTTCTGTTAGTCTCACAATGCGTTTTTGGGATAGATTTTCAGCTCGAATCCACGAACGACATTCTCGAAGATTCGCCTTAACAATTCAATATTAGAAAATGTATTATTTTTCTAGTACATATCTAAAATCTGGGTGTCTGGGTGCATATGCATATATATTATATTAAGTTGTAACTGTTTCGAGAGAAAATATATAACCATTGGAAATTTTAAAGCTATAACTGTTTCGAGAGAAAATATATAGCCATTGGAAATTTTAAAGCTATTTCACAAATTGAAAATATAGCCAACTATATTTATACGGTGGCTGTGTTCTTTTCCAGTTATATTTACTCACAATGCCAGTTTACTCTGTATGGATTTTACGCATATCTATCGTATATCGCTTACATATTTCCAACCGTTCCAAACCCACCCACCCCCTTCATTCAATAGAATTGATCGGAGCCGCGGAATTATTTCCACCAGTCTGTCGTACAATGCCCGAACGATTCGCTACACACACTCAATGGGTGGGAGGCAGGATTTTATCGCATCACCCACGCGGTTATTATGTATCCCTATATATTTCAATTTATTTATACAATCGTATTATTGTATCCATATAGATATATATTTTTGCTTATACTGTGTATTTTTTAAATCCAATCGTTTAATATTTTGCTTGAGTTACTACATTGAACAAATATGTTTCGAAATAAAATTTTACTATCAACAAAGACATACATACTGTTAAAATATGTAAGTAGTGACGGTAATGTAATGTAATTTATTTCAGCTCAATATATACAGCTATTATCATCAAAATAACATATTCAAATAATAATAATATACTAACTAAATAATACTAGAGATAAAAAAAACGTCGCAAGGACCAAGAACAACAGCCGAAGAAGTAATGTATGCTATCAAGAACTCAAAAGATAGAAAGGCAATAGGACCAGACGAAATACCGATATTCTTAAACTAATTGAGGAAGGCAATATTGGCATCTTGGTAAATCTATATAATACCATCTATACGACAAGAATGGTTAAAATCTACATTCTTTTTATTACCAAAAAAACACAACGCAGGGGAGTGCTGAGATTTTAGAACAATAAGCGTGATGAATCATTAAAGGTTTTTCTAAAAATCATTCACAGCCGCATTTACAAGAAATTAGAAACAGATATCAGTGAAACACAGTACGGATTTCGAAATAATCTAGGCACAAAAGAGGCTCTATTTGGAATAAATGTCATAATCCAACGATGTCTCGTTATGAACGTAGATTTATTTATAGGCTTCATCGACTACGAGAAAGCCTTCGATAAAGTTAAACATGATCGGTTAATGGAAATAGTACAGCAGAAGGGCCTAGACTACAATGACGTCCGAAGAATAAAAACTTTGTACTGGAATCAGAAAGCACAAATAAATGTTGAAGGACATAACTGTGAAGAATTGGATATTCGACGGGGAGTCCGCCAAGGATACATACTATCACCGGTCGTATTTAATATGTACTCAGAATGCTTATTCAAAGACGCCATCAATGATGACTCGGGTGGAGTAATCATAAACGGTCAAGTTATCAATAACATACGATACGCAGACAACACTGCGATAATAGCAACATCCATCTGCCAGCTTCAAAAGATGATATAAGACATAAATACGACTAGCCAATCCTATGGGCTCAAAATGAATTTGAAGAAAACTAAATTTATGGTTGCAAATAAAACCAATGTTCATAATATACCAGCAATACTAGTAAACAACACCACAATCGAAAGAGTTAGAAGCTACCAATACTTAGGAACACGTATTGAAGACAATAACGACCAAACCATAGAAGTGAACAAATAAAAAAAATAAATAAAAATAGCAAGAGCAGTTTTCGTCAAAATTAAATTTTTTTTGTTCAAATAGAAATCTCAATCCTTGAGAGTCCGAATAATTCGCTGTTACTTTTTTTCAACACTACTGTATGGGATGGAAGCATGGACATTAAAGAAAACTAACATAAAAACACTAGAATCGTTTGAGATGTGGATCTATCGCCGCAGCTCAAGATATCCTGGACGGACCTAGTAAACAACGCAGAAGTCATGCGAAGAATGCATAAAGAAAAGGAACTGATCATTACGATCAAAACACGAAAGCTAGAGTACTTGGGACACAACACCCGGGGAGAGAGATACTCTATTCTCCAACTGATCATGCAAGGAAAATACAGGGAAGAAGAAGCATGGGGCGTCGCAGAACCTCATGGTTAAAGAACCTTAAAGAATGGTACGGACAAACATCGGTCGGACTATTTAGAGCTGCAGCGTCAAAGATTAGAATCGCCATGATGATTGCCAACCTCCGATAGGAGACGGCACTACAAGAAGAATATTAACTTTTACATTTTAGTGTGCCTCTGAGAACTATATTATTATTACTAAACTAAAATAAAGAATATATTACATAATTCGTATTGTACTAAATATTCTTTTAGTGTAAACTAAAATAAAAAATATATTAAATAATTAGTATTGTACTAAATATTCTTTTAATGTAAACAGTTTATTAGTTTATTAGTACTCAAATAACATATAAAATGTTGACATGAAAATGACACAACATGCCCAGTATAAGGAAATAATCAGCAGGATAAAACTTATAATATCTTCCTAATAATATATAAAATCATAAATATGTATTTGTTAAAAAACAGATCATTAGTGAAGTGGCAAAAGAGTATGTATACCCAGTCCAACTTATTTATTTCGCACAAGATGCCCAGTATAAGAAAATAACCCGCAGGATAAAACTACAAACATGTTCCTAATAATATATAATATCATAAATATGTATTTGTTAAAAAAACAGATCATTAGTGAGGTGGTAGAAGAGTATGTATACCCAGTCCAACTTATTTATTTTAAGATGCCCAGTATAAGGAAATAATCCGCAGAATAAAAATACAAACACCTCCCTAATAAAATCATAAATATGTATTTGTTAAAATATATATATATATATATATATATATTATCTATTTGCCTTTTACTTTTCGGAGTATTTGTTAAAAAATACACATAATTAGTGAATTTTCTGACTACTACTACTACATCTACTTTTATAATATTAATTGTTTTATCACACAGCGTAATTTTAATAAACCACTAGTTTTAAATTATATGATCTTTGGCATTTCTGTCTCTTTTTAGAACAAATTTGTCTATAAATTTAACAATAAATAAATATTTTCCACTCGGCCACATTACTCAGTCTCGCGCACGTCGCGCAACTCGCCCGCGCAACTCGCTCTTTTCAGTTCGACCATCAAAGTGACAGCACGCGTTTTACAGTGTCCGGAAGTTTAGGTTAACATGTGCGAATTTAAGCTAATCCAGTGTAATAACGAAACAGTGCAACTCAATCAGTGTACAGTGATAGTGAACAATTGCAGCCGCAGACGTATTTCGTGAAAATCGCCCATGGATACGCGTAGGAAATAACCATGTGAGTTTTTTTATAACATACTTTCTTGATTAAATCACGTATGTATGTACGTGTTACTTTATATATTCAGTGTATTTATTATTATTATAAAACATAGGAGATACATACCTACAGGGCAGTCTCTACTACTGTCCTGTAGATCTATAACTCGCTTCGTAAAATTATAAAATCTCGGGAACTTTCCATAAGAAAAAACGTATATTCTACTTCTATTAAATCTTTCTAATTTAAAATACCAATCATGACTAAATAACATGTATTTAGCAGATTTATTTTGATATATTATCTGAAGCTGCTGCCCGTATGTATGTGAATTTTGTACGAGATTGAGATTTAACAAATATTCACGTACATATATTACATAATTTGGTTGACTAGTTTTATTATAGCTAAAATTATTTGGGGGTACTAATGTTCTAATAGTAATTATTTATGTGTATTCATTATAGAGAATTGCAGCGTATATGTACGTTTTTTTTTTTCGTTTATTACTTTTCCATATCCGACCTGGTGACTAACCTAGCCGGACTCTAAAAATAAGAATCTTATTCAATGCAGATTGCTCAAATATAGAAATAACTCTAGATAATTTATATTTGAATGTATGTATTGTATTTCGATTGTACATGTGTACTGTGATTTTATTACATAACGCATGCTACATGATTCACTAGTACAGATTACTCACGCGCCGTTGAGACCCGCGCAGCTCGCTCTTATCGCGTTTTACATCGCGCTCCATAATGGCTCGATAACATTTGTTAAAACTGTGATCATTTAAAAGTGCAAACCAAAATATTGTAACAATATAAAATGGTCGTAGGTAATTTTCCTGGTAACAGCACATATTGGACGTACAATTTATAATATATTATTCTATTATTATGCATATTATTCGATTTATAAACATATTTAACTATCAAGGAGGATTTAAAGTTCAACCGCGTATGCGTTTCTGTGTTGCGACTAACATACAGGCACCTTACACGATCAATATTACTCTCAATATTTTAGTATAATGACAGTATATCTGTACGATAACATATTTAAAATATTCATTATACTAAAATATTGTCAGTATTACTGTACGATAACATGTTTAAAATATTCATTTTACTAAAATATTGTCAGTATTACTGATCGTGTAAGGTGGAATCGAGAGAATACTGATGTTTATCCGGATAATTGATTATTTGATAAATATAAAAGGAGGATTTTAAGCAAATACTGAGAGTACTAGGACTGACAGTATTATTGACCGTGTAAGGTGGCTTTTAGATTCACATTATAGTACCATTTCCTTCCAACGCATTGTATTAGATATGAAGAATCCCATTTCAATTTTGCCCAGCCACAAATAAGGAAAGAATCTACAATATCATTGGTCATGAGATTCGACATAGAAGAAGAAAACAATGCAATATACCGAGATAAAACTTAATGTTGATCTAACATGTATGTTTACAGAGCCTTATTGTGCGTTCCGACTAGTGTAATATCTGTCGGACCTCAATAATAAAATAATGTACTAATATTATTAATGGCGGATATTTTATACATAGAAAAAGGTCGGATGAAAATCTATTTAAGGTCGTTTTAGACAAGACAATTTCGTAGCTCAAAAGTTGTCCAAGAAATGAATTCATATATCCTCCTCCTATACAATTTGTCCTTGACAAATAGAACGCGTTATATTTTTCCATTCGATCTACCAGCCAATTCAATATTTCAAATAATATGCTGTATGATACAAGACAATTTAGATTGTCTCTTGTCTTGACTAACTTTTGAGTCAAGAAATTGTCTTATCTAAAACGACTTTTAGATTATATAAGAATATGTTATTGTATAGTTACTTCTTTACTTTAAGATATCCTTCATTGCCACTATCGAGTACGTGCGAACTATGCAATTTTGGTGAATGAGTCGGGTTACCTATTAAGCCCGTATCACATTATCTAGTTTCTTATATCGTTTTCGATGCAGACACAAACTACATAGTGTCATACACACTTGTAGAAAATTATATAGCGGCAAAATAATAATAAATTCACTTAACAATAATAGCACGGTAATACACAAAATTAATTTTCCATTTAGAAATAGTTATATATGGCATAAGAGGCACAACACTCAAGTGGTTTGAGATCTATCTCAAAGACAGAATGTACAAAACTAAAATTAAAACTGAGAAAGGGATTACGAAATCTGGAATATGTCTAAACAAATATGGGATACCTCAAGGAAGTATTGCAGGCCCATTACTTTTTGTCATATATATTAATGATCTACCACAAATTGTGTTAAATACACCTAACAAAATTATTAACTATGCCGACGACACAAACGTATTGCTGTCTTTAAAGACAATTAAGGAGTTGGAAATAAAAACTAACACAACAATAGGAAAAGTTCAACAATGGACTAATGAAAACAACTTGATCCTCAACCTAACAAAAACGAATATCATGGTTTACAAAACAAGTCATTCCAGATTAGACTTCCCAGAAACGATCAACATATACGATACTACACATACACTTTGAAAACAAGCAAGGTTGCTGGGACTAATTATAGACAATCGGTTAACTTGGAAAGAGCATATTACTTACTTAGTACAAAAGCTAAATAAAAGTGTCTATGCTATACGCATTCTGAGTAAACAGCTAAACAAGAATGTCTTTGAGAAAGTGTATTATGCAAATTTTTATAGCCACCTTCGTTATGGCATAATTCTCTGGGGAAGCTCATCTGAAATAGATAGAGTATTTGAGTAGATTATAGACAATCATGCCGTAACATTTTTAAAACAAAGAATAAGCTGACGTGTATCGTTATTTACGTATACGAGAGTTTAATATTTCTCATCAAACATAAAACGAAGCTAAACACCTTTAAAAGTAACCACAACCATCAGACAAGGACATCGAATTTGCACTATAATTATCCAATACACACACTAAGCATGCTTGAAAGAGGACCAGTATACAGTAGTCTAAATGTTTTTAACTCATTACCAAATCACATCAAAATTATAAATAATTTTAAGCAATTCAATAATGCGGTATTCAAAATTCTTATAGAATGTGAACCATATTCCCTGGAGGAATACTTTAATGAAGTTAAAAATATTATGTAATCACCACCTTTTTTTTGTTCACAATATTTCAATGTATGATATATAATAATGTACTATTGTATATGTATTGTATGCATCTGAAATAAATTTCTATTCTATTCTATTCTATTCTATTCTATTCTATTCTATTCTATTCTATTCTATTCTATTCTATTCTATTCTATTCTATTCTATTCTATTCTATTCTATTCTATTCTATTCTATTCTATTCTATTCTATTCTATTCTATTCTATTCTATTCTATTCTATTCTATTCTATTCTATTCTATTCTATTCTATTCTATTCTATTCTATTCTATTCTATTCTATTCTATTCTATTCTATTCTATTCTATTCTATTCTATTCTATTCTATTCTATTCTATTCTATTCTATTCTATTCTATTCTATTCTATTCTATTCTATTCTATTCTATTCTATTCTATTCTATTCTATTCTATTCTATTCTATTCTGTACAGTTTAATATATAAATTCTTATTTATAAAACGATATAGGAAACTACATAATGTCATACGGGCTTTAGATGATTGCTAATGTTGTTATTGTTTATATATAAAAAATCTTGAAATTTACTTTACTACATCATAGGGGCGATAATGTAATCAAATAAACAAATTGTACCTGATTATAAGGCTAAACATTTAGATTCTTCTTCTTCTTATCGTGCCCTATCCGTTGCGGACGTTGGCTATCAACATAGCTATGCGGACTTTATCTGCCGCTTGTCGGAATAGTTGGATTGATGTTAGTCCGAACCATTCTCGCAAGTTTTTAAGCCAAGAATGCCTTCTTCGGCCTGGGCCTCTCCTCCCATCTACTTTGCCCTGTATTATGAGTTGGAGAATTCGGTACTTGCTGTTTCTCATCACATGGCCCAGGTATTCTAGTTTCCGCTGCTTGATGGTGTTTTGTACTTCCTTCTCTTTTCCCATTCTTCTGAGGACTTCCAAGTTAGTAACGTGTTCTATCCATGTTATTCTGTGAATACGTCGGTAGATCCACATTTCAAAGGCTCCGACTTTTTTCATGTTGGCGTCTGTCAAAGTCCATGCCTCGGCTCCGTACAGCAGTACAGGAAATATATAGCATCGAATCATTCTGATTTTCAATTCCAAGCTTGTATCACCACCACAAAAGAAACTTCTCATTTTGTTGAAAGCAGCTCTTGCTTTCTCTATTCTACAACGGATTTCAACAGCTTGGTCCCAGTTTTCGTGTATGACTGTACCTAAGTACGAATACTTTTTTACATGTTCGATGTTTTCGTTGTTGATACGAAGTGTGCGTGGCACCAGCTGAGTTGGATGTTTGGTGATGATCATATATTTCGTCTTACTGTTATTTAGTTGTAGACCATATTTACTGCTTACATCATGGATGCGATCCATCAGTATCTGTAGACCCTCTAAGCTACTGGCTAGTATTGCGCTGTCATCGGCATATCTGATATTATTGATATTTTCCCTCGTTTAGATCTTCCAGTGCTTCATTAAAAATTCTCTCAGAGTATATATTAAATAGAGTAGGAGAGAGAACACAGCCCTGTCGAACTCCCCTTTTGATGTTAATATCGTCAGTATTGGAACCTTCGATTTTTATTATTGCTTTCTGATTCCAATACATATTTGCAATTATTCTTAAGTCTTTGTCATCAGCTCCTGTATCTTTTAGAGTTTGGATCATGGTTTCATGTTGCACTTTATCGAAGGCTTTTGAAAAATCAATAAAGCATATATGCACGTCGGTACTCATATCTCGGCATCTTTGGATAAGCACTTGTATTGCAAAAATAGCTTCTCGGGTTCCCAGCCCAGGGCACTCCTAAATCCAAATTGCGTCTCCCCCACCTGCTCTTCGCATTTTTTATATATCCTACCATGTATGATTTTTAAGAATATCTTGAGGATATGATTTATTAGGCTTATCAGTCTATATTCGTCGCATGACTTTGCCGATGGTTTTTTGGGTATTGGGATAAATTCTGAAGTAAGCCAGTCCTGGGGAATGTCTCCTGTATCGTAGATTTGGTTGAAGAGGGCTGTAACGGTGTCCAAGAAATTGTTATCCGTATCGCAGAGTAGCTTTAAGATTGTCGAGTTAACATTATCTGGCCCTGAAGTTTTACCGTTCTTCATTGATGACAGTGCTTTTGATACCTCATCTTTTGTGATTTTTGGACCGGTGTTACCCACGTTCAGTGCGTGGTTGTTGTCACGATTATCGTGGTAGTAGTTTTGCTCTTTCTAGGCCATCCTTTAATGATTTACACATCTGTTCCTTAACTACCTGACACTGAAGCTTCCTCATGTCTGGTTTTGGAGTGATTTTTGCTTTTGTTGTTCTTTTAAGTTGGATGTTTAATTTGCAAATTAAGGGGTTGTGATCTGACGATACATCTGCACCCGGGTATGTTTTAACCGATCTTATTGAATTTCGGAATCTTTTGGGTATTGCTATGAAGTCAATTTGATTGCGCGTTATATTTTGTTGTGTATCTGCTGGAGACTTCCACGTGTATAGTCTCCGAGGGGGCAGTTTGAAGAATGTATTTGCGAGAATTAGATCTTGTTCTTTACAAAATTGTATTAGTCTATCGCCTCTTTCGTTCCGAGTACCCAGGCCAAAATTTCCTGTTATATTCTCCTCCATACCTTGCCCCACTTTCGCATTAAAATCACCCATTATTATAGTAACTTCACGTTTCTTTGTGTATTTGATAAGAGTCGATAATCCGTCATAGAATTCTTCGATAGTTGCTTCGTCCTTGTCCGCTGTGGGCGCGTAAATTTGGATGATATTAATGTCCACAGGTGTTGCCTTTAGCTGTAATAGCAACATTCTATCGGAGTGAGGTATAAAATTCTTCACGGATGCATTTACCTCTTTCGTTACAATTACACCTACGCCATTTCTGTGATGTGTATCATCCTTTCCAGCGTAAAATATGGTTCGATCTTGTACGGTGCATTTGCCTGATCCCTTCCATCGCATTTCACCTATTCCTAAAATATCTACCTCCATTCTATTCATCTCTTGGATTACGTTTGCGGTCTTTCCGTCTTCCCACATACTTCTGACGTTCCATGTGCATATTTTCTTGGCAAGCCCAGAGATTCTTCGCACCCTCTGCCCATTTAAGGGCTGCCGGGGACTAAGGGCCGTAGTTTTGTTATTTCTTGCCATGTTGACTAGGGAAAATAATGGAGTGGTTTCCCCTTGCCTTCTCCATTGCAGTGCTATCGCCGCTTCGACATTATTCGTCCCACGCCTCAAGTATACATTTAGATTAATTATAAATATTTATATTATAATTTCCAACTATTTTATTTGAAGCCTATACCGTAGGAAGAAGGTATATATATATATATATATATATATATATATATATATATATTTACTTTCTTTCTACGGTATAGGCTTCAAATAAAATAGTTGGAAATTATAATATAAATATTTATAATTAATCTAAATGTTTAGCCTTATAATCAGGTACAATTTGTTTATTTGATTACATTATCGCCCCTATGATGTAGTAAAGTAAATTACAAGATAACGTACATTACTACTGATATTTCTTATTTACCAATAGTAGAATAATTGATCTGCCTTTGGGCATTTAATTAATGTTTGATATATTAATACTAGTTGGCGGTTCGAGTCTACAGTAAGGCTCCAACTAAAATTCTTAATATTTAATTATAATCACATAACTATATTGACCAGTTAGGAAAGACGAGTTATTTCAGAATTACATCAGTGGGCGTCAAGGAAACTCCTTTTTAAGATATATATTAAAAAGCAGTTTCCTTGACGCCCACTCGCATAATCCTGAAACAACTCATCTTTCCTAACTACTTTTTCGGCAAAAACTACCCTACTCATTTTAGATTGACTAGATTTGATGTATGGTAAATCCAGCTCCGCTTCAGAGGATAGGTACTAATACTGCTGTCCAACACACTCATGACTAGCAGGTTTGGATGCCCCTCTAGTCTTTTGCACTCACGCATTTCACATCTTCATTAACAAGGTTCATTTGAAGGACTTTGCTGCATTCAATTATTTGTCACATACCAAGGAGCATTCATAAAAATTCGTAAAGTTTTATATTGGAATCTTTAAATCATTTCAATGTTGGAGGAGTGGTAGCCCACTGATGAATACCATACATCCATATAGGTTTCAATATAACTTTCTGCATATAACAATTTATTCTCCAGCGTTATTTAAAATCGACCGATCAGTCAGTATTGTTTAGAAAACTTTAATCCTATCTGTTTTCATTTTGTGAAAATGTGTTTCTTCCAGGTAAGCCTCCTTTCACTGTTCATTCTCAGATATTTAGCATCCTCGGCTTGTGGCAGCAGCTGCTGGTTTAAGTTAACTGGTGCACAGGTTCCTTTTCATAGTGTGAATGTTACATGCAGAGCTTCATTTGGTCGTATCCTCCATTTTTTAACAACTTTTTAAATTTGTTTTTTAACAACTTTTTAAATTTGTCTAACGAATCCTGATAATATCGGGAAGACTTTTCTTCCTTAAAACTTTGCTGCCATAGTACCCGTATCGTCAGCGAACGTGGATGTATTTGTATTTCGTATTGTTGGTATGTCGACCGTGTATATTAGGAAAGAAGTGGTCCTAAAACACATCCTTGCAGTACTGCTGAGTGTATTGGGTGTAAATCTAATGTAGCTGTTTCGTATTTCACCATGAAGTATCTATCATTCGATACGATTTTAATAATTTATACAGGATGTTAGGTAATTCGAGGGAAATCTCTTAAGTGGTGGTAGAGGTGAATTAAGGGGTTATATACCTTTATTTTCTTTAAAAAAAATCGATTTTTTATTGCTTTATCTGAAAGTAAAACTCTTTGAGAATATTTTACGAAATTTTCATGGAGATCCGAGCAATAGATCGAAAGTTACAGCGTTTCGAAGCGGGATGCTATGTTTCCTGGAACATCTACTCCATTCTCGACCATTCAAATCGCGTATGTTTTGTGACAAATCCCTTATAATCAGATGTATACGAGCTTCCGAAGCGTTAGCATCGATTATCGAATTTTTTTCTCTGCTGTTTGTTTTGCAGTCTTTTCACAAAATCAGTATGGATTCCCGAAACAAAATTACACCCTAAACTCGATTATCTTGAAATGGTGTTTTCCAAAAGTGCGTTTGCCGTGATCACGATTGCCGAAAAACTATTTGACCGATCTTCTTCATTTTTTTTTTTAATTGTTTGTAATTATAGTTGTCAGTACTTGAACGATTCCTTTTTTATGTATAAATTTTTATTTTGCAAATACGAATTTTTTAATAAAATTTTTAGAGCTTTTGGGGAAAACGTTCCCGTATGCTGAAAATACAAAATATTTATTTAAATAATCGTTCAAGTACTAGGAAGGTCCCTATACTAGTGATTTTTTTGGGTTTTATGATTTCAATTGACCTGCTTGACTTTCATGATGATCACCGCAAGCCTCATCAAAAAAAGAGGGTTTCGGGGAAAGGCCCATAACCCCGCCAATTATGAAATTTTGTTTATAAACTAATACTTATTTTTTTCACTAAAAAACGTACTATTAATAAATTATAATTTTGATGTAAAAAAATTATTGCTACATACCTTTACAAAAATTCAAACTTTCCTCTATTTTTCTGCACAAAAAGGTATATAGCCCCTTAATCTAGCAAGAATTCGATTTTTTTATTTATAAATTCGTCTTCGTTTGGTAACTCAAGGACTATTAAGTTACGTATGGTAAAAGTTACATCAAATATTTTTTTTATATAAAACGAATTTTGCAAAAAAAGCTCATCACGAGTTATGGGTATATTCATATGTAAGAAAATGCAATTAGAATTGGGGTATATCGAAAGCCGAACACTTTCCATTTCCCCACGTTAAGTTAAATCATCAGATATCGAAAAAAAACACAAGAAACACATAACGCACATGTATATAAAAAGTTCTACATAAAAACATAATAACTTAAATTATGAAATGAAAATTAAATCGCCCAATTGTAATCAAGGCGCTAAACTCTTTTGTGCACCCCTATATAAATCGTTTTCCAAACACTATTATTATCCGGCTATTTGTTGCCGCCGCTGGAGCGAGCGTTCGCCCGGGATCAGGGGATAATTAGACAGATAAATGATTACCCATTCAGCAGTTACCTTTCGCAGAATGTGGAACGGGCGAGAAGGGAGCTTGGGCATAAATAACCCTTTAGACGCCGTGCATTTCCGGCGCTCCGTTTGTGCTGCACAAACAAAGGAAACTTTAATGCCGCGAGATGCCTGCCATAAGGCGCTTCAAAGTTTATTTATTTAGGTCAGCAATAGCGGGGGGCGCCTTCAAATTCTTTTAACGTAAATCAGATTTATTAAAAAAATTAATAATAATAAAAAATTAGTACTAATGGCATGAATTAAAAATCAAGCAAATTCTACTTAAATTCCTAGGTTGCCGTAGAAGCCCTATAATGTAAAAACGAAAACAATATCTTGAAGCTGACCGACCTGTGAGTTGTGACTTTTGTGCTGTTAGTGCAAAAGTCAACCAACCCACAAACTATGTTTGTTTCTCTTAACTTTATAGGTAATAAGGTAAATCATTTAAGTTAACGAAATAAAAAAATATAGCTCTAAAGCTCTAGTATATATTTATATATATATATATATATATATATATATATATATATATATATATATATATATATATATACTAGATCAAATATAAATTATTTCATCGTCAGCTATTTTTTTAAAAAATAATTTCCTGTAAATACCATTTGTACGCTGCATTTACATGTATAGCTATTTCAATACTCCGAGCCCTGATGAAGTAGCTATGTAAGCTACCTACGAAATATTGGCAAGAAGGAAGTAAAGTGTACTTCAAAGTAAAATAGCGTTTTATTGCTGCACTACCCTAATAAGCTAGATATATATATATATATATATATATATATATATATATATATATATATATATATATATATATTAATAAGATTAATTGTAGTATTGATGGATTGAACAGAGTACGGACGTTAATCCGGATAACTAAAAGGTTTGCTAAATATTAAGCAAATACTAACAGTACTAGGTATAACAGTATTATTGACCGTGTAAGCTGCCTTTTACTACGGTATTCACTTTACAATGAGGTATCATTTTAATACTTGTTTTACAATATTCTATTGTAATGTTGTACACGCATTTCTGAAGATTTTGATGGGATAATGTAGTAGTGTACTATATATTTGTTCTGAAACAACTATATATGATTCGTGTCACGTATCACAAATTAGCAAAATAAAACAAACCTGTGTTCATTACTGCTCATGTAGCATGGCGTTTCGCGGAATTATACGAGCAAAATGTCGACACCAGAATACTTATTATAATTATTTTAGAATCATGTTCATACAAAAGCTTTTTCGCATCACATTTGAAACCGTTTACTGAATTAATTATTAATTCACTTATGCATGCAACAATATATTGGTTTACAATATATATTATTGCATGCATAAGTCAATTTACAATTAATTCAGTAAACTGTTTCAAATGTGATGCGATGTATAGATATCGCATTCTGCTTCCACATATATTGCCACTGATAAATCAATCACTGCTCAAAACAGCTGTTCTGTTCAATATGTTTCAATGTCGAGTTTCTAGTAGATACTATATACCTTGCGGCTCAAATGGTAACGTCGGGTGCTGTATTATAAATTACAATTTAATCGTGTTCGTATGTTTTAGATACATATGAATAAACCAACCTATTCAATAAGCGTTTTTAATAATAATAATAATCCATATTGGCGGAAAGATCTCGGGTCTATAGCCCTTTTTACTAACAAACATTAGTAGTAAGAAATCAAATATATTGTTATCATTCACCTGTATATAATGTAGACTGTTGATGATAAAGATTTATATACAAATCTTTATCACCAACAGTCAACACATTAATGATGGCGAGTATAATTTATAAAATCCTATTGCACACTGAAAACGTCGAGAATCATATAACCGACATTAGATTGATACTGAACTTTAAGAAAAATGGTGCATTTTTTTGTCTGTAACTGATAACATTAAGAAAAATGGTGCATTTTTTATGTTAATATCTATTTGATAACATCCCAATGCACCATAATGACTAGATATGTACTAATTTTAAATTGAAATAAATAAATATTTCTTTAAAGTATGGATTATACACAAATCTTTATCATCAACAGTATACATTATATACAGGTGAATGATAAATATATATTTGGTTTCTTACTACTAATGTTTGTTAGTAAAAAGGACTAAATATATATATATATATATATATATATATATATATATATATATATATATATACCTGTAAGAATGAAAGAGGTGTAAGTTTCATTTGAATTGTTCTGAAAAGGAGAAGATTCTGCGTTTGATATTTATGTAAATCGACATACACAATTACAGTTTTATTTATGAATATATTGATTTCACGTGTGTAACTACGTACGTTGATTTACATCAATACCAAACGCAAAATCTCCTTCTTTTCAAGACTATTTAAATGTGACTTACACCAGTTTCATTCTCACAGGCTCATATATAAATGAACATTCAGTAAACGTCGATGAATTTCTTGTAAATTTCAGAAAATCTGGATTTTATTCCCGTAAATAGTCTTTAAATTGACACTTATGTAAATAATGCCAAATGCAAAGAAAGAGTTTTTGACTCATTGTCGATGTCAACTTGATGTTACTTTCATTCTCACAAGCTAATATGGCGGCGAGTATATTATTATCTTATTATATAACTATAATTTCGTCACTAGGGGCAATATAAAAATTACTCTACTGTTTCATCAAATTAGTCACACGGGAAGAACATGTAAGCACTGCTCGCAAATTAATTACAAAACTTTTCTCTTCACGCCGCCATCCATCCACTCGCCCTCGCGTACACACATACACCTATACATACACATACTCACGTACACATGAAAAAGCTTAATTGCAAACATATCACGTGTTAATTAAAATCTAAATTCCGTAAACTTTCGTGCGGCCCGTGCAGTGCAAATTAATGAACATGAACTTGACCGGGCACTGCTATTGCGCCCCGTGTTAGCCCATCCACATATTTTTCTCCGGGATTATTTTATAAATATTTATAGCAGAAGGACCTCGAGTGACTGTGATTAGTTTAATTTTTCTTCGCAGGAAAATGAAATGTTGCTTACTATTAAAAAAATATTGCAATATTTTTTGTAATGTACTGACGCCCGGTATTTCCAACCTTAATTCGTCTTAATAATAAGACGAAGAATATTAATGGATTGAACTTATGATTTCTAAGATAATTATTATAAACTTTGATATTTAAAAACACCCAAAATCAATATGTATTGAACTTTGGCTACAAATATCTCCTAGACGCTCACACTAATCGATTTAACAAATTTAAACCATGTTTGAAGATCAGTTAATTTCCTACAAACATATGTATTGTGCCTCCCATGATGTTTACTACTTATCGAGTTATAAAATTAAGAAGAAAAACTTTGACTTATAATACAAAATTAAGAAATAATTTATTTTTTCTTAAATTCTCCAAACTTTCAACACAATTATCTATTAATTGGTTAGATAAACGAAAAAAATATAAATTAACTAGTTCCTAATTTCTACATTTGCAATTTTTTTGAAAAAAATGGCATTATATATATATATATAAGACTCCCGAGCTACTTAGCCTGGGGAGAGTGGAGCAGATAGGACGAAGTATGCATGGCAAGAGCGAGGTGTGGGTCAGAAGAGCGAGGAAGAAAGGTGTGGATGGGGCTGGGGTACACCGCGTATGCGCTGTGTAGGAAGGGGAGTGACACGTGGTGGCACCTTAGCAAAGAATGTGAGGGAGTGGAAGCAGAGTGGGTGGGAGAGTGCAGAAAGCTGAACGAATGGTTAGGAGAGGATGGGAAAGGCGTGAAAATCTGCAGGAAGCTGACGTGGGAAAGGAAATTGGCGAGGGCAGAGGGGGTTTAGTTTATTTTAGTGGGTAGAAAATGTTGATTTGTATTCTTTTTTTATTTTTTTTTGTTCTTTCTGTGAAAGTATTGTTTTTTTTTGCGGCTGGAATTTGTAAAGGGAAAGGTTGGGCTGATATGCCAAATAAAGGTCTTATATATATATATATATATATATATATATATATATATATATATAACAGAAAATAATACATATATATATATATATATAACATAATAAGATAACAGAAAATAAATTTAAAAAAGGACCTTTATTTAGCATAAACGCATACCGGTTCCCTTTAACAAAATTCTCCCAATACACTAAATAATATAAATATAAAAAAAATACAAATTAACATCATCTCAACATCATCATCAGTAGCCGTTAAATCCATTCTTGAATATAGGCCTTTCCCAATTGTTTCCATCGTTCTCTGTTCTGTGCCACTTGTATCCATGTCAGCCCTGCTTTTCTTTTGAGATCGTCGTACCAGCGCATAGGTGGTCCACCACCAAATTAACATACAATATACATATTCGCTTTCGCTTCCATCCCTACACTATAGCCCCTCTGTACTCGCCAATTTCCTCTCCCACGCCAGCTTCTTGCAGATTTTCACGCCTGTTGCATCCTCTCCTAACCATTCATTCAACTGTCTGCAATCTTCAACCCACTCTGCTTTCACTCCCTCGCATTAAATAAATAGAAAATCTCGAATAATATTTTTGTAAAACAGCCTAGTTACTGAGGATTGGGGAGCGAGAGTTATAACCCTGTTTTTCGGCGAAATTTCGCGAATCATCTTTCATAGCATTGAAGAGGTTTTCTGTTATGGGGTTACACCACTTTGGCTCTCAGAAAAATAGGTATATAAATAATATTAACGCGGTCAATCAATATATAAAATCATATTTATTTTGCGTAGATACTGAGTGAATAATTTGAAATAATATCGAATACAAAAAATTTAAAAATAACGGAGATTTGAGCCATCAAGATTTTTAAAGGATTTTCAAAAGAGGGTTCCTTTTGAAAATCCTTGCTGATGGTGTCTATCAGGCACCTTTTTGAAAAAAAAAATTATAAGAGACCTTTTTTGTAGAACGTTCAATTTTCTACAAGCAAATCTGCATATTCGCTTTCGCTTCCATCCCTACACTACAGCCCCTCTGTACTCGGCAATTTCCTCTTCCACGCCAGCCTCCTGCAGATTTTCACGCCTTTTCCATCCTCTCCTAACCATTCATGCAGCTGTCTGCAATCTCCAGCCCACTCTGCTTTCACTCCCTCACATTAAATAAATAGAAAGCCTAGTTATTGAGCATTGGAGAGCGAGAGTTATAACCCTGTTTTTCGGCGAAATTTCGCGAATCATCTTTCATAGCATTGAAGAGGTTTTCTGTTATGGGGTTACACCACCTTGACTCTGAGAAAAATAGGTATATAAATAATATTAACGCGGTCAATTAATATATAAAATCATATTTATTTTACGTAGATACTGGGTGAATAATTTGAAATAATATCGAATACAAAAAATTAAAAATAACTGAGATGTGAGCCATCAAGTAATTTAAAGAATTTTCAAAAGAGAGTCCCTTTTGAAAATCCTTGCTGATGGTCTCTATCAGGCACCTTTCTGAAAAATTATAAGAGACCTTTTTTGTAGAGCGTTTAATTTTCTACAAGCAAATCTGAGAGAAATGCTGTACTTTCAATAAATGGCGAGATATGAAATTTTTCATTTGGAACTGACGTAACAATTAAAACCTTCCTATTAATATCAAGAGCTAATCTTTGGTGGGAATTTTCTAGAGGTGGCTAGCAACCGATTTTTTAGTATCGAAAAAAATAATGTTTTTAAAACATATATAAGTGAATCCACCTCTTAGCAATCTACATATCTAGATTTCGATCTTATTAGATATCATCAGTGTAGCTCAGCTAGTGAGGATGAATTCATACAATATCTCAGGAGGTGGGTTCACACTTATATATGTTTTATACGATTGGCCTTGCGCTGATATCTCAAGCACTCTATTGGAATATTATTTCCTAGAGGGCACTACCCGCTGATCCTGATGGCATGAGCATATTGACGGTTATTACCATATGGGTGTGCATTACTAATTGATGTGCCGCCAGATGGCGTTTAACTTTCCTCCGGGGGGGGGGGGGGTTAGTTTTACTATTAATCGGTTTTTTGACTAATGTACACAAACTACACAACACAGCGTTATTCGCACATATTATATTTCTGAAATAAAAACGTGTTTTATGTTCCAAGTAGAATAATTTGTGTAAAACAAGTACATTTTACTTTATAAATATTCATACCAGAAGGACCTTGAGCGGCGGACATCGAAGTGCGCGATTAATTTACTGCGGAGCGGCTGAAATGAATAGGGCGCGTATAAATCATCCCCGTGGCCGATACATGCCGGCGCGTTATCTTTGACTTTTATGTCGGACGCCCGATTAAACTGTCAATTTATCTTTATTTGAGCCTCATCACGTCCGCCGATGAATACGCGCGAATCACTGCGCTAGCAGATATGGAATCTATATGGTTATCTTGTAATATAAATGCAACTAGATGTGTTAATCAATATTGGTTACACATGTACATTACACAGCGCTAGTTTGTGTTTCTAAACAGTTTCAGCACTTTGTTGATTTAAATTTAATTAGTAGTTACAGTTATTAGACAGGATATTTAGTAATAGTTTCAAGTTACTTGTAGTTTATGGGGTAGATAGCTGTGCTGTTATTATGTATGGCTTGATATATGGTAGATATGTATATTCGATATTATTTAGTTTGTACTAGAGCATTTGGAAAACTAGTATATTGTCTTTGTATATAAACTACATGGAATTTTGTAAATTCATCCTCAACCAGTGAACTGCACTTCATATAAGTTTTAAATCCAGATCTGTAGATTGCCAATTCACGCTTATATACTAAATATATAATTTATATACAGAGGTGGCCAAAAGAACTACGTAACTAGTCCTAATGGCCCGACTGCCTGATGCACTTTGGACCATTTACAATTGCTAGAGCTTAGCCCAAACTAGTTGTAAAGTGTAACTGATGTGTCATAAAAAAAACAAGGTAAAAAATCGTTTTATTTATCCTTTAAGAATATTGGCAATAATTTGTTCATGGGAATATATATATATATATATATATATATATATATATATATATATATATATATATATATATATGTACAATGTGGGAGACCGCTGCCTATACATTTATAAAACAGGTCGCCCCCAAGCATCAAAAATGTTGCTATAATATATATATATATATATATATATATATATATATATATATATATATAGATATATATATATATATATATATATATATATATATATATATATTATCATTTTGATTTTATATGATAGGTAAAAATAAGTAGTGAGTAAAGGTCATGACCCGACGAGATTGATGAAACGCTGCGCTGCACTCTAAAGGCCATGTACGAATCACCCAACGTGTAATAATCAAATTACGGGGCAATTAGTTTTACGGCAATTTAACGTTCAAGATTTTAATAAAAATTAGACTTTTAGGATTTACAAATTTTACCATAACGGTGTGCAGGGTCAATTCTGTAGTTCATGCGAGGTGGCGTTAAACTTTATATCGTACAATCGTTGATATTTATTTATTTTATTTATTTATTTACTTACTTATTTACATTTATTACATTTACATTATTGCATTTAATAATTCAAATTTACGGTAATTAATATTAGCCATGTTTAGGCCTAGGCACTTTTATGTGCGTGCATAATTATAAATTAACTATTTCTTAATTTCTATATTTACAATTTTTTTTGAAAAAATTGCATTATATATACAAGTGAACATTATATATATTTTTAAAAAATACCTTTAATTGGCATAACCGCTTACCATTTCCCTTTAACAAAATTCCCCCAATACACTAAATAATATAAATACAAAAAAATAGAAATGAACATACAATATACATATTCGCTTCCATGCCTATACTACAGCCCCTCTGCTGTCGCCAATTTCCGCTCCCACGTCAGCTTCCTACAGTTTTTCACGTCTTTTCCATCCTCTCCTAACCATTCATTCAACTTTCTTCAATCTCCAATCCACTCTGTGCTCACTCCACCACATTAAATAAATAGAAAATCTTCAATAATATTTTTGAAAACCGAGCCGAGTAAAGAAGATTATGTTTTCCATCCTCTCCTAACCATTCATTCAGCTTTCTTCAATCTCCAATCCACTCTGCGCTCACTCCATCACATTAAATAAATAGAAAATCTCCAATAATATTTCTGAAAACCTAGCCGAGTAAAGAAGATTATGTTGTCATTTGAAAAAAATTTCATTGCACATTCAAAAATGCTCGAAAAAAATTGGCACTTTCTTTAAAAATTGGCAATTTAAAATTTAAAATCGAAGTGTTCGAGCAATGTTAGCAATAATCATAAACACAGGTTTTATCAAATTTATTCCATACTGTATTATATAAATTTATAGCACCAACGTTTGGACTTATCGACCTCTCGAGTTTACACCTATCGGCGAAATATTGGTGAATGCGCCGGGTTACATAATCTGTTCAAATTTTCAAGCCTGTTGTAAAACG
This sequence comes from Lordithon lunulatus, assembly GCA_963942505.1. Lineage (NCBI taxonomy): Eukaryota > Metazoa > Arthropoda > Insecta > Coleoptera > Staphylinidae > Lordithon > Lordithon lunulatus. The sequence continues at coordinate 49,010,449 of OZ012672.1, read as the reverse complement.
ATTATACCATAAAATGTCCGCCTATTTATTTATAAAATTCGCTCATTTACTCTATTCCGTCTCAATAACATTTTTATTTTGTATTTTCGTTACGTATTCTACTAATTGTCCCTTCTGATAAAGTGGTTTATTATTATCCAAATTTAAAAACAATTTAGTATATAATAAATAACAGTTTTTTGTGATAGCAAAATATTCGACTTTATTTATGTAAAATAATTTTAAAAAATCGCATTTATCAACAAAATGCGAATTTTTTATTACCCTCAAATCTACATTGCTCATTGTTTAAGCGTCGTTCACCTGTCCGTTATCCGTTAACGCAGTATGCAAAATATACTACTAAACTTGCGTGTATCCTATATTTCCTTCAATTCTATACATTTTCTCACTGTACTATGTGGAAGGCCATTCCACATTTTACATTCTATTACTCTCTATTATAGCCTCGAATGTGCTAACATCTGTTAGCCGCGATAATGTCTGCATTATATCCAGCGAAAAGGAAGCGTTGTTTAATTTAAGACCCCACAAAAAATCTTATTAGTAATAGAAATTTCATTTAAAAAAATCTAGATTCCGTAGAAATCAAACTTTATGGAGATAAATAAACCATTCAACAAATTGTATCCCTAAAATGATATAGACCGCTTTTTACCACACAAAATATTTATTGAATAAAGTAATGCAACTTTCCCTTTAAAGACGCCATCTGGCGATACCACATCAATTAACAATGCACACCCATATGGTAATAACCATGAAAATGCTCATGCCCTCAGGATCACCTTCTGTTGGAATAATATTCCAACATGTATACATTGCCAAGAGGTGAATTTAAACTATATATTTTATAAGATTCCTGTAGTTGCAGAATAAGATGCTACCATATTCCAATATGGGGCGACAAATTAATTTATAAATTTTGCTAATTCTCTTTATATTAATGTCTTGATTTTTATACGTCAAACTTCTAAAATGTTTCGCTCTAGCAATTATATTTTTTTTAAATAATTGCTGTGGGAATTGAAATTTAGCTTGTTATCCAAGTTAATTCCAAGATATTTCGCATTTCGTTGCGGTTCTATACAATAATTGTGCAGAGTGATTGAGGGCGATGAAAGCGAAATTTTATGATTAAATATGATAAATTGAGGTTTTGTGGTGTTAGGGATGATTCTCCATTTTTCCATCCACTTGCTGATAGTTTTTGTTGTAGCTTGTAACGATTGGATAGTTTTGGATAGAGACTTGTTGTGAGATATTATGGCTGTATCGTCGACAAATTGGAGAATATATGAGTGATTTAAGCTAGTAGGGGGATTGAAACTATAGATATCATAACAGAATATATTATATAGTATCGGTGATAATTGAGAGCCTTGTGGAACTTCTTGACTGGCTTGAAATGGTGTTGAGAGGAAAGCCTTTATTTTCACCTGCATACTCCTGTTGTCTAAGAATATTAGTGAATAATTTGAAATAATAACGAATGTAAAAAAATTAAAAATAACTGAAATAGGACCCTCTTTCGAAAATTCTTGCTGATTTGGTATATAGTTTCTCTATCAGGCACCTTTTTGAAAAATAAATGTTTTCTGATAAAACAATTTTACGTACATACTTAGTGAATCATTTGAAATAATAACGAATATCAAAAATATCAAAATGACTGAGATGTGAGCCATCAAATAGGACCCTCTTTCGAAAATCCTTGCTGATTTGGTATATAGTTTCTCTATCAGGCACCTTTTTGAAAAATAAATGTTTTCTGATAAAACAATTTTACGTACATACTTAGTGAATCATTTGAAATAATAACGAATATCAAAAATATCAAAATGACTGAGATGTGAGCCATCAAATAGGACCCTCTTTTGAAAATCCTTGCTGATGGTGTACATAGCTTCTCTATCAAGCTCATTTTTGAAAAAAAAATGTTTTGTTATAAAATAATTTTACTACATACTTAGTGAATCATTTGAAATAATAACGAATATCAAAAATATCAAAATGACTGAGATGTGAGCCATCAAATAGGACCCTCTTTCGAAAATCCTTGCTGATTTTGTATATAGTTTCTCTATAAGGCACCTTTTTGAAAAAAAAAAAAAAATTCTTATAAAATAATTTTACTACATACTTAGTGAATCATTTGAAATAATAACGAATATCAAAAATATCAAAATGACTGAGATGTGAGCCATCAAATAGGATCCTCTTTCGAAAATCCTTGCTGATTTTGTATATAGTTTCTCTATCAGGCACCTTTTTGAAAAAAAAAAAATTCTTATAAAATAATTTTACGTACATACTTAGCGAATCATTTGAAATAATAACGAATATCAAAAATATCAAAATGACTGAGATGTGAGCCATCAAATAGGACCCTCTTTCGAAAATCCTTGCTGATTTTGTATATATTTTCTCTATCAGGCACCTTTTTGAAAAAAAAATGTTTTCTTATAAAATAATTTTACGTACATACTTAGTGAATCATTTGAAATAATAACGAATATCAAAAATATCAAAATGACTGAGATGTGAGACATCAAATAGGACCCTCTTTCGAAAATCCTTGCTGATTTTGTATATAGTTTCTCTATCAGGCACCTTTTTGAAGAAAAAATAATTTCTTATAAAATAATTTTACTACATACTTAGTGAATCATTTGAAATAATAACGAATATCAAAAATATCAAAATGACTGAGATGTGAGCCATCAAATAGGACCCTCTTTCGAAAATCCTTGCTGATTTTGTATATAATTTCTATATCAGGCACCTTTTTGAGAAAAAAAATGTTTTCTTATAAAATAATTTTACGTACATACTTAGTGAATCATTTTAAATAATAACGAATATCAAAAATATCAAAATGACTGAGATGTGAGCCATCTTTCGAAAATCCTTGCTGATTTTGTATATAGTTTCTCTATCAGGCACCTTTTTGAAGAAAAAATAATTTCTTATAAAATAATTTTACTACATACTTAGTGAATCATTTGAAATAATAACGAATATCAAACATATCAAAATGACTGAGATGTAAGCCATCAAATAGGACCCTCTTTCGAAAATCCTTGCTGATTTTGTATATAGTTTCTCTATCAGGCACCTTTTTGAAAAAAAAAAAATCTTATAATATAATTTTACTACATACTTAGTGAATCATTTGAAATAATAACGAATATCAAAAATATCAAAATGACTGAGATGTGAGCCATCAAATAGGACCCTCTTTCGAAAATCCTTGCTGATTTTGTATATAGTTTCTCTATCAGGCACCTTTTTGAAAAAAAAAATTTCTTATAAAATAATTTTACGTACATACTTAGTGAATCATTTGAAATAATAACGAATATCAAAAATATCAAAATGACTGAGATGTGAGACATCAAATAGGACCCTCTTTCGAAAATCCTTGCTGATTTTGTATATAGTTTCTCTATCAGGCACCTTTTTGAAAAAAAAAATTTTTCTTATAAAATAATTTTACGTACATACTTAGTGAATCATTTGAAATAATAACGAATATCAAAAATATCAAAATGACTGAGATGTGAGCCATCAAATAGAAAATCCTTGCTGATGGTGTACATAGTTTCTCTATCAAGCACCTTTTTGAAAAAAAAAAAATTCTTACTTAGTGAATATATGAATCATGAACGTGACACCCAATCAAAAAAATCCTATACAACATCTTAGATAATATTATAAAAAAAAGTGTTGTTAATTTTAATTGAAACCGTTAAATAGATCTTGGTCTATCGTGTACACCAGATAGAAAAAAGTAGTTTCAAGATAAACGCAAAAGAAAAAGTACGCCGCATAGTGGAATAGAATTCTAATCTAACCGGAAAAAAAAGGCCAAAACAAAATTAGTCTAATTTTCTTGGAACAAACCGGGAATATGTTAAGAAATGTCCAAACCTTTAAGAAATACCGAACTTTACAGAAAATATTAAGATAGTTAAGACATTTTGAGTTTAAAATATGTATAACTCATGAACGTGACATCTCAAAGTTCATAAAAAGGCGCCCAGAATTATACTTAACGTCAGTTAAATTTCAGCTCATGGTAAAAATAATCAGATTGACAGATCATCTGAATAAACACAAAATAAAAATAAGGAACCATCAATATGCTTACCAAAATAAGTCAAGCACGCAAACCGCTACTAATGACATGATTTTGAATATTCAAAGAATTATAGACGATGGAAAATATGCAACTGAAACCGAAATGGAATCAAAAATACAAAACGATATATACAAAGTAACAGAGTGGTTTAGTGTGAATCTGCTCACCTTTAATGATGCCAAAACATATATGATCAACCTGTTACAGAAAAACAAGACCCCAATAGATATTACCGTGAAAATCAACGATAGAAGAGTAGATACCAAAAAATATATAAAGTACCTAGGTCTTACATTAACATCTAACTTAAAATGGGACTCTCACATAAATGAAATAACAAGAAAAACGGCAGAAATAATAAGGACAATAAAAATGGTCCAACACCATCTACCAAACAAAATAAAGAAAGGAATATACCCCTATTCACATCTAACATAAACCACTTATGTAATATATGGGGCAACACAACTAAAATCAACATAAACAAACTACAAAGACAACAAAACAAACTGCTAAAAATAATTTACAATATGCCAGAAAGAACTCCGACCAAAGATATCTACAACAAAACAAACGAACTAAAAGTAGCTGATATAATAAAATTTAACCAACATATACTAATACACAAAATAAAAACTGCTAACATAAAAACAGATAAACAGCTGCTAATAAACAAAGACATCCATCAATATATACACGCGAAGAAAAAGCGACACCTAAATAAAAATAGAACTAATGCATTAAACAAAAGTCTAATATCAAATAACAGAATCGAATATAATAAATTACCAAAATACATAAAACACATTAAAGGGATTAGTAGATTTAAAAAGGAATGCAAAGGACACATGAAATCAAACAAATAATAGAACGATAAAAAGGAAACAAACAAAACCGAGGACACACAATACATCTTCCAAAACCAAACCGCCGGACAAGCAGTCCAAGAGCTTGTAGGAAGAATACTCCGATCACGAATATTTTTATATAGTATTATTAGTCATGTAATTAGAAAATACTTGTTAATTTATGGTTGTACACATTTCAATCAAAACAAAAAAATCTTCTCCTTTTCAAAATAATTCAAATGTAACTTATACCACTTTCATTCTCACAGGCTACTAAAATTATTACCTACAGACGTTTCGAAATAACACATGAAATAATATCGTTGTTGAAAAATGGTAGAATTTAAATTGGGCAACTTCTATTAATTCTGAAAGAGACTTTATAATACTACGGAACTCATAACGTACAAATAAATTGTACCGCACACTCATAACATTCAACCGCTAAACCCATTTACTGCTAACTAGTATCACCAAATTATTGTTATAACTTAGTTTGCAATGAAACCAAAATCCCATTAAATGCGTTACATACAGTTTCCAACTAATCCAAAACACTCCCAAACAATTCGGGTGCAATTGCAACTATTCACCCAATAAGTGTGCCATTATCCGGCAATCGAGACCAAAACAAGCGCCGCACACACCCCAATTATACGCAGCATACACACCAACAGAAAGCTACCCACATCAAACGTATCGACAAATTCTAAATTTTCGCACGCGCTACCGTAGGTGGTGTTATTTGCAGGACACCATCCGTTGTTCCTTTTAAAAGCGTCGGGGGTTTATTGTGCGACGCGCAACAATCGGAAAGTTCGCGATGGAAATGCATGCAAACGGCAGACTATTTCCATCCTCGGGGTGCAAAAACGACAACTTATTGCGGGGCGGGCGGGCACGTTTACGGTCCGCTGCTTCGTGTTTTATTTATTTCGAACGAATAAAGAAGAGTTAAAAAGTCGAAACGAATGCCCGCTGCGGAATGGGGTCGGGGCTAAAATGGCACAAATTTCATGTTTGTGTTTATCTTCTACGGGAATTATTTGCAAGTTGTTTCGGGATCAAATTGAAATATCAGGGGTATGTTGTTGTAAGTAATTTTAATGTGGGTAAAGAGAGTGCTCAACTCAACCGTTTTACTTTCCGAATATATCACTGATGTATAAGGAAAGTATTGTTTTAGCGAAAACGTTGTCTAACTAAAACTGTGGAAATATGCGATACTTTTTCGGGCTAAAAACTACACTATAAGGAAGCATATATAAGTGTAAATCCACCTCTTAGCAATCTACATATCTAGATTTCGATCTTATTAGATCTCATCAGTGTAACTAAGCTATTGAACATGAATTCACACAATATCTCGATTGGTTATATACAAAAATGTTACAACTCATCCCTAGGAGGAAAGTTAAACGCCATCTTGCGGCACCAGATGGCCAGATGGCGTTTAATGATTAGGTGGAAGACCGGGGTAGATTAATTAGTCTACTAACCGGAACCTAATCATTACCTCCCATATTTTTTGTTCCTTTTTATATATTGTATGAATGTACTGGAGGTAATAAATAAATTAAATAAAAAATAAAAATTATTTATATTCACGCCTTCCCAGTAATTCACCCGAAGATACCAGTGAATTTCAAAGTATTGACAATATTAAACAATGATAAAGGCTTAATAAGCAGGTATCGAAGAAAACAAAACTCATAATGTTCAAAACAATATATAGACCAACACTGATATACGAAAGCGAAACATGAACATTGGACAAGAGACTTAAAAGAAAAATACAAGCAGCAGAAATGAAGTACTTAAGGAGAATAGAGGGTATCACAAGAATTGACAGATTAAGAAATGAGCAAATTCGAACAACTCTATAGATAGAAAGTATACAGACAACTATAGAAAGAAAACAACTCGGGTGGTATGGACACATAATTCGCATGCCAGAAAGGAGACAGACAAAAAGTGTATAGAACACAAGAATACAAGGGAAAAATAAGAGGTAGACCACACAAAACGTGGGAAGACAACATACATGAAATACTAACGAGGAATCGAATGCATCGAATGGCAGGATGCAAGGAGAATGGCGAGCAACAGGAAGGACTAGGAGAAATTAGTACAGAAAATACAGTTGATTTAAAATACGCTTAAATAATCACCGGAGTGAAGTTATCCATTTTCTATAATTCCGGCGGCCGCGCGGGGTCGCAACGCGGATTATGATTCTCCAGTAGTGGAGCATTAAAAAAAATTGATTTTTGGTACAATTGTTTACACATGTCTTGGTAACCATAATATAAGAGTTAAAAAAAATTAAGTTGATTTAGTTAGTTGTTATTGAATAAAATTTGCAAGAAAACATTTTGTAATTTTTAGCAGCCTAGCCCACTGAGATTTTATTCAAAATTTTCATGTTTTGTTTAGAATTTAATAGTAATCATTAAACATATTTTTTTAAATATGCGCGGGCCTTTGTTTTTTTTTTAATTAATTTTGAACTTAAACTTGTTAGTATACGGCGTGCTAAAAAATCAATAAAATCGATTAGAACCTAAGGAATGTGTTTATATTTTCTGTAATGATTAAAACTTACAAGGTCAGCATATGTTGGAATAAAAAATTAAAAAATTACGCCCTACTATTTTTTGGCGGCAGTGAAAGTCAAAATGATTCAATTTTCCATCCTTTTCAGAGTTGACCCGAAATATATGGTTTCACTTTGTTGCTGAAGGAATTACGAATTATTTAGCAATATTATTTTTATTTAAATTATTGTATATTATTTATAATACATTAGCTCAACATGGGATAAAATCAAAAATCCAAAAATGACGCTCAATAAGTTTTTGACGGTGGTCAAAGTCAAAATTATTTTATTTTCCATCCTACCCCACGAAGAATTTTTTTCAAATTTTCACCATTTGTTGCTAACCCAATAGTGATTACAAAAAGAATTTTTTTAGATATGCGCGGATACATATTTTTTTTTTATATCGATTTTTAATTAATTAAACCATATAGCTTGATGGTTAATTACAGGTGCATTTGAATACAAACCTTTGTTTGAATCACACCATATTGTTGCTAAAACATGGCTTTAGTGATTCCTAAAAAGTCCTATTGTAAAAAATGATGGCAAGTATTTTTTAGAAGCTGCCAAAGTTGTCCCGAAATCTATGGTTTCACTTTGTTGCTGAAGGAATTACGAATTATTTAGCAATATTATTTTTATTTAAATTATTGTATATTGTTTATAATACATTAGGTCAACATGGGATAAAATCAAAAATCCAAAAATGATGCTCAATAAGTTTTTGACGGCGGCCAAAGTCAAAATTATTTTATTTTCCATCCTACCCCACGAAGAATTTTTTTCAAATTTTCACCATTTGTTGCTAACCCAATAGTGATTATAAAAAGAATTTTTTTAGATATGCGCGGATACATATTTTTTTTTATATCGATTTTTAATAAATTAAACCATATAGCTTGATGGTTAATTACAGGTGCATTTGAATACAAACCTTTGTTTGAATCACACCATATTGTTGCTAAAACATGGCTTTAGTGATTCCTAAAAAGTCCTATTGTAAAAAATGATGGCAAGTATTTTTTAGAAGCTGCCAAAGTTGACCCGAAATCTATAGTTTCACTTTGTTGCTGAAGGAATTACGAATTATTTAGCAATATTATTTTTATTTAAATTATTGTATATTGTTTATAATACATTAGGTCAACATGGGATAAAATCAAAAATCCAAAAATGACGCTCAATAAGTTTTTGACGGCGGTCAAAAGTCAAAATTATTTTAGCCATATTTTAGCAACAATATGGGTTGATTCAAGCAAAGGTTTGTAGTCAAATGCACCTGTAATTAACCATCAAGCTATATGGTTTAATTAATTAAAAATCGATATGTAAAAAAAATATGTATCCGCACATATCTAAAAAAATTCGTTTTGTAATCACTATCGGGTTAGCAACAAATGGTGAAAATTTGAAAAAAATTCTTCGTGGGCTAGGATGGAGAATTGAATCATTTTGACTTTCACTGCCGCCAAAAAATAGTAGGGCGTAATTTTTTAATTTTTTATTCCAACATAAGCTGACCTTGTAAGTGTTAATCATTACAGAAAATATAAACATATTCCTTAGGTTCTAATCGATTTTATTGATTTTTTAGCACGCCGTATACTAACAAGTTTAGGTTCAAAATTAATTTTAAAAAAAACTAAGGCCCGCGCATATTTAAAAAAATATGTTTAATGATTACTATTAAATTCTAAACAAAGCATGAAAATTTTGAAAAAAATCTCAGTGGGCTAGGCTGCTAAAAATTACAAAATGTTTTCTTGCAAATTTTATTCAATAACAACTAACTAAATCAACTTAATTTTTTTTAACTCTTATATTATGGTTACCAAGACATATGTAAACAATTGTACCAAAAATCAATTTTTTTTAATGCTCCACTACTGGAGAATCATAATCCGCCTTGCGGCCCCGCGCGGCCGCCGGAATTATAGAAAATGGATAACTTCACTCCGGTTAAATAATCAAGACATCCGAAAGGGTATAAAGAGATTTTAAAAGATTATATATATATATATATATATATATATATAAAAGCTTAAAAAAATTCTACTGTATATACATATGCTCCTCTAAAAATATAATGAAATTAATTTTTGAATAGGCACCTAAACGGCGTGCTGTGATAATTTTCCACCCCGGCGTGGAATAACCTCACTTGCTATCTATTAATTAAATTTTCCGCCCGGCAATTTATCACCCTTACGCTGTGCGGGTAACACAATAAGAAAATCACGAGGCGTACACGGAAAGGGTGTTATTTATTTTAGTAATGTACCTAGCGTTTTGATAAATAGTCCTCCGCTGCTATATGAAATAATACAAAATATAATCAGCAGAGTCATAAAAGTTGTTTTAAATTTAAACATAATGCGCTTATGGCTAGATGATTGATAGAAGAACTATAAGGAACTTAATACACATACACTACAGCAGGGTTCTCCAAACTACGGGCTTTAAAGGACTTTTGTATCGACTGCGAATAAATATAAAATAGCTAATCATTTTAGATAGATAGATAGATAGATAGATAGATAAATAAATAGATATATTTATTTAATGCTTAGCATCCATTTAGTGTCAGTATATCATACATGAACATAACAGAAACATTCATAATTATAAATACAACATATATAAAATTTCAGATACGTCTACAATTATAAAATCGTCGTCTAAATATCTACTGGACCAAAACTACTTATGTGTGCTTGCTATACTAATGCCCAGGTTTGCCTCAATCTCACGATAGATCACATGACGATTTTGCATGATCAGTTCGTACACAGCATCAGTTTTATCTGGCAAAACGACTAATTTTGGAAGTCCTTTAAATTCGTCCCCCAGTGAGGTACGGATACGTTTTATTTATGAATGTCTGGTTTACTTCTAGACGAATATTAGCAGCTATAATCCCAATAATCATTTGCATTCATATCCAACACGTATAGCGCAAAACGTAGCGAATTAAAGAGATTAAAAAAGTCCCAAAATATTATATATATATATATATATATATATATATATATATATATATATAATAAACTTTTTTGCGGAAAAATTCTATAACAATTTATCATGTTATATTAAAGATTGTATTGATATGAAAACTTTTAAACAATAAACCAAGGCTTTGCTAAGGGAGGACGCGCCATACAGTCTTGAAGAATTTGAAAAAATTCTAAAACTGTAACAATTTTATTATACTAAGTACGATGTTTCTCGTAAAGATTTCACTACACATGTTTTTTGACCTCTGTACATACACACATGTATATAAACAGCAATCAATTATTATTGTTATGAATTGAAGTCATTAAACCATCGATATATTGTGGCCTTGGCTGTTGCTTCATCACCAAAAGTCATAGAAAATCGTAAAAAAACATTGCACGTAAACGTTTACAATTCAAATTCATTTTTTGGCTGAGATACAATTATCAATTCACTGTTAACAATATAAATAGCGTCGGTATGACGATAAATGTTCTACTATCAAATGTGATGGCGCAGTCGGATCTCACCTAGTAATATCATATGTTGCTCAATAAATAAACAGCAACCCTCATATATAACTATTATCCGTTATTTTCTATGATTAAATTAATGTCATTTATTAATTTAAGACCTATTAAAAAGATATATGTGAATAATAATGTAGTGCATAGTTCAAGTCGCTTGAAATAGTGGACGGGCCTAGTTTGGTTGGTAGGGGCCGCCCGCCCACCCCACCTTGGCTCGCATAGCTTTTTCAATAGTACAGACGTTTTATATAAGTGTGTTTTTAGTTTATAATCTCTTTTCTTTTTCACACGTAATTTTGTATATGGTTTTTTACTTACAAAATATGTAGAAGAAGGTCCGGCAACTTTTTTACGTTTTTAAATACTGACCGCTTTTGAATTTCAAGCAATAGATGAATAATTAATGTATGAATAACTAATCAACATCGAAAAATGTTCGCTATCAATCGATTTCCATGCGAAAGAAGCGGGAAGAATCGGTAACGCCTTCATGATTTTAAAAAATACCTCAGGGGTTCACATCTGGTGAATACGGGAACTGGCAATCCCGAGGGACCCTAGCCGGATTTGGCTCTTTCTTCAAATCTTGAGCCAGATCCCTCGCTTTCATATTTTTAACCAGTCTCTCTTAACTAACTCTTCTATTTGTAAACCTCGACGCTATTAGAGAGATCGAGGTCTAGGCGCTTCTATTTTTCACAATGTAATTCTTTATTAGACTGATAACTACAGTGTTCAATTCCGGAACAAATTTTAATACCGGTATTTTGATATTTAAATCTCCGAGATTCCACTATTAATACCGATATTTTATGTTTTATAAAAAAATATGACCTTTCTTTGGCATTTCCCTCGCAAAAAAATGCTCTTCAACATCAACAACCACAATAAACTTACATAAAAAATATCTGGTGTGGGCACCACACGACTTTCCGAATTACATGACCTATTTAATTTTGTATAACATTTTCGACATATTCAAATTTTGGGCCTTTTAATTTTTTTTGACATTTTGACTTTGATGACATTTTTTAAACATTTTTTGACATTTTTGACATTTTTGATTTTTTTGAATTTTTTGTAATTTTTGACTTTTATTTTCTTTTTCGACATTTTTTAAAGTCATCAGTGATGTATTCGGAAAGTAATAAAACTACAAATTATGTTTTATTATATATAATTATATTTTGAGGTAAACAAATAAAAAATATCTATGTATCTATATAATAAAACGTATCGGGAATAATATGTATCGTTGTTTGACGCATTTTTTAAGTTAAGTTAAGTTTGATACGTATTTATCTATTCGTATTACCCCCTTGCTGTGTTTATATATCATTTGTATTAATGAGCTTAGATGACCTGGGACTCCCAGTTCGCGCTTATCTATTTAAGGCTATCAAACGTTTTCCAATTTACAGTATAAAACGAAGAAATTTCTTCTACACAAATATAATTCAGAACTCATTTCGTGATATACAATATATTATTCGGGATTCTCGCAACGTTTCCGAATAATAAAGATTAAATTAAAACTTATATTGCCGTCTTTTAATAAACCGTCGGCGTTGTTTACGAAACGTTGAAAATTTGGATGTTTATTTATATAATTGTAATATACCTCGGAGGGCAATCAAGCAAAGTAGCGAATCCTGCGCGTAATCTTTAAACCAGATGTCCAAATATGGGCCAGCATTATTAAAGTTGCATGAATGAAGGAGTTGCAATCGATCCGGGGGGGAGGGCTATTGTAAACGATGCGGTGACTGTACGCGAAACGTTCGAACAGGTCCCGAAAAATCAATAGGCAGCCTCCAAAGAGAGAGTGGACCGCCGCCGCCTGTTCCTGCCGTAATGAACATAACTTTCGCGCATGGAAGCCCCGCGCTGGCGGCACGCGGGGGACGCCGAGAAAATATTAAATGTTTCCAGCGAAATGCCGCCGCCGTCAGTTTAGGATTACTTTGAGGTGTGAGGCCTTTTTACAGTTGGACTGTATAAGTAAAGAAAAGAACTTTTTCTACAATTCGTATAGAAATACAGTTTCACATTTGATGAGTGCAGGAAGATTTTAAGAATATATTTATTTTTACTGTGCTATTTTATTTTTTTACACAAATATTAAATGTAATAGCCTATTAAAGATTTTTTTTGTCATTTTGTGATTGCTTCTTAAAAAATTGTCAAACGTGAGCGACTTTTGACAATTTTTATCACAAATTGACAAAAAAATCTTGAATAGGCTATTACATTTAATATTTGTGTAAAAAAATAAAAAAGCATAGTAAAAATAAATATATTTTTAAAATCTTCCTGCACTCTTCATCAAACCAACCCTCCAATGTGACATTTTTATTTCTTAATTTTCTCTCACACACTGGCAAATGTGTATATTTCGACATATTATGAGGTAATTTGAAATTTAAACTGGTTTTATAAACGGAAACTTATTTACCAATTTTACCAGGGAACTATGGTCAATAGTTTGCTGATCCCTGGCGTATAGATTTACTCTTACTATAACTACATTAATTAAAAGTTATTATTACTAGATGACAAGTGGCTTTAAATCGAAATCCCGACAATCAAACTCCAAACACACTTCTTAATGCCGACAGGCTCGAAATATACTTACTATGTGTATTTCTAAAATGCTGGTAGGATTTAAAATAATCCACTACTAAATTATCATTTAAATCTCAGTCGTATTTAAATGTACTGTAATAACTGTACCTGTATCGAACTTTTAGCATTTTAGTTCTACACAACTTTGTGTAGTAGTGCGCATAAAAATGTACCTACTTAAACTTGTTGTGCAAATAATAAAACGGAGATTCTACTTTTAAATCGGAAACTGTCACATTGCATTGCACCCCATGCAGCCCAACGCGTCGTCATGTACATTCGCAAATCTTTTTCCGCTCAAGCAAGTTTATGACATGCACTTATCGCCCATTGAGGACGCAATAAAAGAATTGGAAACACGACGCCCCGCCGCGAGCACCCCGGGTGCACTCGATGTGTGGCAGACGTCCAACGCATCCCTTAAAACATTCATGCGGCTGGAATGTGGACGATAAGAGGACGTGCACAATTGAGTGCGACCCACATACGGCGGGGACATGGAAAGTCGCGTTTTATTAACGTTTAGCGCTCTAATTTCTTCCCGGCTGGCTCTGGTGTACCGTTTCGCCCCTGCATCAAGTGGGTCAAGCGTTTCAGTGCGACCGATCGAGCGCCGTAGGAGATTGATCACGCGGCGGATCGAGTAACGGCGGCGTGGAGCGGTGTTTGTTTTGAATTACCGCCGCCAAATGCCTGCTGGGAGCACAACGGTTGGTTTTCTCAACATTCAATTAAGATCGGGTTGCACAGAGAGGCGGGTTGGTTTAACATGTTGGGCGAGAGCCCATTATGGCGTCAGCTTTATCTCACCGAAATTATGTTTTATATACATTCATTTACAAGGGAGGGTTATAATTGTTATTTATTGCATATTCTTTAAAAAAAAAATCTTGTAAAATATATCGACACCTCATCGGGTAAAAGAGGAAACGATTAAGAAGAATAAATCGATGAATAATCACATATACCATTTTTATATATATATATATATATATATATATATATATATATAATTATATATATAAATATATATAAATATATAGAGAGCAACTGATCGACCGCAGTCGATCATTTGGCCACCCCTGATATAGAGATTATCCCTTAGCGTAACAAATCAACCAAATCACTCATAACGTGTACCGCAAGTAATGGTGAATGCGCCGGGCACTATATTTACGTGTAGGATTTAAAATAAACTAGAACAAAATTATCATTTGAATGTCAGTGAATGAACTGTAAGTCTACCTGTATAAAAACTTTTCATTTCAGTTTTACACAACTTTGTGTAGTTTAAACACTAGTCCGCATAAAAATTCAAACTTGTAGAAATATTAAAACCTAAATTCTACATTGTAATCAGAAACTATGACATTATGTTCTACCCTATTCAGATAATGCATCATCATGTCATAATTACTCCCAAATCATTTACCGTTCAAGCAACACCGCTTATATTTAGGTCCGGGTAGTTTAAACTATGCCCATGTGGGGTTATCAGTATCCCATCGAGTGCCTCCCCAGGTAACGGATAGAGTAACGTTTCTTACATATAGGAGGTATTGGGGATATAAAATACCCGAGACAGGCCAAAACTGCCACTGCAACGTCTGTCCCAGATTGGGCGGCTGTAGAAAGCTCTAGAGAGACAGATAGGGACCAAACAAATATTTCACTCTTGTTAACCAACACCTAGGGATGAATGAGCTAACAAAATAGGGGCACCCCTTTTCCCGTTGGCGTTGGAAATCGCTCTTAAAGGCGAATGAACCAAAATAAAATTGGTTAACGGCAGGAGACTAGAGTTGTAAACAGTAAACACGAATATACCATGGAAATGACTAATCTCGAAATTGATAATCTCAATTATTAATTTATGATTACTTTTAAATTAATTTTGACTCTCAAAGAAGATACATTAAAGGTTAAAATTAAAACTGTTTTAATAAAAACATATGAAACTTGACATAATGTTGGAAAAAGCATGCGGGGTTTAAGCTGAAAAATCCGGGGTAGGTTATCACCGCAAATGCCAAGACGTTGTTTGAACATCTAGGAGATGATAAGTCAATGCTATTAGTTTGACAACGTTGAGGTGCCAACATATTAGTCATAAATAAATATTTTACATCATACAAACGAAGCCATTATGTTTTATTAATTTATAAATAAAACATTTTATAACGAAGTAGCCGCCTCCAGCATAAACAATATAATTAAGCTCGGTTAGTTTTGCGGTATTTTACAGCTGCAATTTATAATAGTTTATCAAAATTGAATACAGAGAGCTCTTGTCCAGCGGGCATGTATGCAAATACAGCTTCAATATTAATCACAGTTATTAAAAACGCGCTGCATTTTTAAACACCGCACTCGTGTGCCAGGTCACGATTTAAATGTTAATCACGCCGGTGGCGGTTAAATTTTGCTGCAAAAATAAAACCTACAAATATTTTATCTGTAACTAAAACAGTTGTTATTATCTCGCCGCAATCTACATTTGTTCCATCAAATTTAATGGTGCAGGTCATGCTAAGTAATTCGATAAAACATGTTGCAATATAATTTTATATGTTCTGTTTATAAAATATAATAATATTTATATTAAATATCACAATATTTAGTAATTGTGTAATTAAATGTCCAACTTTTTATAAATGTTATTACTTATTATAATTTATATAATAATAGTAATTTACATTAATTATTAGTGCGGGAAAGCAAGTTTCCCGAATGAGCGAATATATATATATATATATATATATATATATATATATATATATATATATATATATATATATATATATATAATTTACATTTGATATATAAACAAAAAACGTCAAACGTTTGACGTTTTCTGTTTATATATGATTTTTTATTTATGATTTTTTGCAAAAATTGGCCAGCAAGGTCTCCAGATTTAACACCCTTTAGATTTTTGTGGATATTTAAAAAATAAAGTTTATATAACATGCTCAACGGATATAGATGATTTTAAGGTGAGGATTCATCGTGGAGCACAATTAATATCTCCATATATTATTGAAAATGTTGAAAAACATGTGTTCTTCAATTAGTTTATTATCAGACTGTAAGCTGGTGCACAGTTAGCTTTTTATTTGAATAATAGTTCGCTTTTCATATTTTTCTTCACATTCTGAAGGGATTATTTTTCTGCAATCAGCGATGTACATTATGATATAGGTCACATAAGAAAATTGTCGAGAAAAATCATTTTAAATGTCGGTGAATGATTTCTCCCGAAAATTTCCTTATGTGACCTATATCATAAAATACATCGCTGATCGCAGCAAAATAATCCCCTTCAGAATCCGTAATAGGGTTTCATTTAAAAAATGTGGATGACGTAATTTCTCATTCAAAAATGATCGAAATAAATTGACACTTTCATTAAAAATTGGAAATTTAAATTTAATAATCGACGATATATTTTTGGAAAAATTATTAATAAAGGTTTTATTAAATGTATTCGCTGCTAAATTTGCACCCTGTCTATGTATAAAGTTATATATCACCAATCTAAAATAGATTAACGCTTTAATATGAAAATTGCATCCTATTGGAAAATACGTGGACATAAAATTTTATATGTAATTAATGTTAAAATATATTAGCGTTTTAATTACAAAATTCAAGCCTAAAGGTTGTTTTGTATTTGTTCTATACAAACTTATGTAAATTTAGTGTGTACCTTAACAATAATCAATATCCAGGTATATATAATTATAGTAATTAAAGCGTATAATATGTGTAGACCATCCGACTATAGATATAAGCATCGTACACAAAAAAATATTTAGTGTCCGGCGCATTCACCATAAATTACAATCCGCTTGGTTGATTTGTTACGCGAAAGGAATAACTGTATCTGTATTTTCTAAAATAAATTAGTTTTCATATATTAGTGTTACCTATGTATTCTGATTCACTATTAGAAAGTTTCCTTCTTCCAAGCATTTATTTAAGAAAATGCGAACTGCTTCTAACAAATCATGCCCACCTATTTCCTATTTTTCATTCGGTGCACTGATAGTGGTATTTAATTATATATATATATATATATATATATATATATATATATATATATATTTACTTTTATAATTTATCATCTAGCGGGTTTGTCTTTTTTTTTGGGAAAAATTGTACTGCGATTTATCATTTGGTTCAAAATTATCTATCTATCTATCTGCAGTTGAATTTGATTGGACAAATTTTACTTGATTTTTCTACACTTCCTCTACTTTACCGCCTAAACGGTATAGTTTCTATAACAATATTTTTGTGTTTTTCTCGTTGGGAATGAAAGACCTACAAAATAAGGCCAAGACGACATTTTTCCTACTATCTAGACTATATTTTTACCGATTTTCATCACTTTTATAATTTATTATGTGACGAGTTTGTCTATAGGAAAAAATATTTTAAAAATTTGGTTCGAAATTGTCTATCCAGCAGGTTGAAGTTCATCTTAATTAGACACTTTTTATTTTATTTTTCTTCACTTCTTCTACTTAACCTTCCGGCACTCGCGTCCAGTCTCATAGACCCGGAGCATATATATATAGGTTAACCGTTAAAACATATTTTTGAGTTTTTCTCTTTGTAAATGAAGGTCCTACAAAATAAGACCAAAAACCACTTTCTATCATGAAATTAAATTTTAAAAGTTTCAAAAATTAGCTTTACTGGTTAAATTTAAAACAATCTCGATATTTTTCCCGCCATCTAGACTGTATTTCCAATCAACCGCTATAAGTTTCAGGGCTATGTCACTTCTGGGACGGCCCCAATTTTGAACAGACGGATGGACATTTGGCATTTTTACCGAATTTTATCACTTTTATATTTTATCACGTGACGGGTTTTTCATTTGTTTTAGGGACAAAATGTATTAAGATTTTTCATTTGATTCGAAAATATCTATCCGACAGGATAAAGATCATCTTGATTCGACAATTTTTATTTTTATTTTGTTTACTTTTTCGACTTTACCGGCAAAACAGTATATTTTTTATAGCAATATTTTTGTGTTTTTCTCTTTGGAAATAAAGTACCTACAATATAAGACTATAAACCAGTTTCTATCTTGAAATAAAATATTCAAAATGACAAAAATTTTGCCAAGTGATTTGTATCACTTTTATATTTTATCATGTAACGGGTTTGTCTTTTGTTTAAGGGGAAAAATGTATTAAGATTTTTCATTTGGTTCGAAAATTTCTATCCGACAGGGTAAAGATCATCTTGATTAGACAATTTTTATTTTTATTTTGTTTACTTTTTCGACTTTATCGTCAAAACGGTACATTTTTTATAGCAATATTTTTGTGTTTTTCTCTTTGGAAATGAAGTACCTACAATATAAGACTATAAACCA
Organism: Lordithon lunulatus; assembly: GCA_963942505.1. Lineage (NCBI taxonomy): Eukaryota > Metazoa > Arthropoda > Insecta > Coleoptera > Staphylinidae > Lordithon > Lordithon lunulatus. The sequence continues at coordinate 48,991,308 of OZ012672.1, read as the reverse complement.
GTTTCTATCTTAAAATAAAATATTCAAAGTGACAAAAATTTGCCAAGCGATTTGTATCACTTTTATATTTTATCATGTGACGGGTTTGTCTTTTGTTTTAGGGAAAAAATGTATTAATATTTTTCATTTGGTTCGAAAATGTCTATCTGACAGGGTAAAGATCATCTTGATTGGATAATTTTTATTTTTATTTTGCTTACTTTTTCAACTTTACCGTCAAGCAGTATATTTTTTATAGCAATATTTTTGTGATTTTCTCTTTGGAAATGAAGTATCTACAATATAAGACTATAAACCAGTTTCTATCTTGAAATAAAATATTCAAAGTGACAAAAATTTGCCAAGCGATTTGTATCACTTTTATATTTTATCATGTGACGGGTTTGTCTTTTGTTTAAGGGGTAAAATGTATTAAGATTTTTCATTTGGTTCGAAAATGTCTATCCGACAGGGTAAGGATCATCTTGATTGGACATTTTTTATTTTTATTTTGTTTACTTCTTCGACTTACCGTCAAAACAGTACATTTTTGATAGCAATATTTTTGTGTTTTTCTCTTTGGAAATGAAATACCTACAATATAAGACTATAAATCAGTTTTTATCTTGAAATAAAATATTCAAAGTGACAAAAATTTGCCAAGCGATTTGTATCAGTTTTATATTTTATCATGTGTCGGGTTTGTCTTTTGTTTTAAGGAAAAAATGTATTAAGATTTTTCATTTGGTTCGAAAATGTCTATTCGACAGGGTAAAGATCATCTTGATTCGACAAATTTTATTATTATTTTGTTTACTTCTTCGACTTTACCGTCAAAACAGTACATTTTTTATAGCAATATGTTTGTGTTTTTCTCTTTGGAAATGAAGTACCTACAATATAAGACTATAAACCAGTTTCTATCTTGAAATAAAATATTCAAAGTGACAAAAATTTGCCAAGCGATTTGTATCACTTTTATATTTTATCATGTGACGGTTTTGTCTTTTGTTTGAGGAAAAAAATGTATTAAGATTTTTCATTTGGTTAGAAAATTACTATCCGATATGGTAAAGATCATCTTGATTGGACAATTTTTATTTTTATTTTGTTTACTTTTTCGACTTTACCGTCAAAACAGTACATTTTTTATAGCAATATTTTTGTGTTTTTCTCTTTGGAAATGAAGTATCTACAATATAAGACTATAAACCAGTTTCTATCTTGAAATAAAATATTCAAAGTGACAAAAATTTGCCAATTGATTTGTATCACTTTTATATTTTATCATGTGTCGGGTTTGTCTTTTGTTTTAGGGAAAAAATGTATTAAGATTTTTCATTTGGATCGAAAATGTCTATCCGACAAAGCAAAGATCATCTTGATTGGAAAATTTTAATTTTAATTTTGTTTACTTCTTCGACTGTACCGTGAAAACAGTACATTTTTATAGCAATATTTTTGTGTTTTTCTCTTTGGAAATTAATTACCTACTATATAAGACTATAAACCAGTTTCTATCTTGAAATAAAATATTCAAAGTGACAAAAATTTGCCAAGCGATTTGTATCACTTTTATATTTTATCATGTGACGGTTTTGTCTTTTGTTTGAGGAAAAAAATGTATTAAGATTTTTCATTTGGTTAGAAAATTACTATCCGATATGGTAAAGATCATCTTGATTGGACAATTTTTATTTTTATTTTGTTTACTTTTTCGACTTTACCGTCAAAACAGTACATTTTTTATAGGAATATTTTTGTGTTTTTCTCTTTGGAAATGAAGTACCTACAATATAAGATTATAAACCAGTTTTTATCTTGAAATAAAATATTCAAAGTGACAAAAATGTGCCAAGCCCCGTAGTTTTTCAAGTTGAATTTGGAACAATCTCGACATTTTTCCCGCCACCTATGCTATATTTCCAACCAAACGACATAAGTTTCAGTAAAATGCCACTTCTGGGGCGGCCCCAATTTTGAACGGACAGACGGTAGTTTTGGCATTTTTACCGATTTTTATCACGTTTATAGTATATCATGTGACGGGTTTGTCTTTTGTTTTAGGGAAAAAATATATTTATATTTTTCATTTGGTTCAAAATTTTCTATGAAACAGGGTAAAGTTCATCTTGTTTGTGATTGCACAATTTTTATTTTTATTTCCATCACTTCTTCGGCTTTACCACGATAACGATGCTCGTTTATAACAATATCTTTTCGAAATTTTCGTTGGAATTAAAATACCTACAAAATTAAATTAGGCACAATTCTTTATCATGAAATAAAATGTTCCAAGTTCGAACCATTTGCCAAGCCTTGTAGCTTTTCCAGTTCAATATACAACAATCTCGACAGTTTTCCCGCCATCTATATAATATTTCTAATCAAATGACATAAATTTAAGGGCGATGCCACTTATGGGGCGACTCCAATTTTGACGCAACGAACAATTTTTTGAAATTTTACATTTTTACATTTTGTAGCTTTATCTGTAACTTTAGTGCAATTATAATTTAAGTTTAATAAGTTAGTTTTACACTATCTATCCAATGAACCTAAACTCGTTTTTTTCGGGTCTTTTTTTATTTTTTGCACTTTTCCGACAGTACACGCCTACTGGTTGATATTATCTATATTTAGTGTATGAATACTTCAAGTCAAGATATAATTTATTTAGACTATACATTATAATGCCAAAATTCGAAAATATTTCACTGCTCAAATTGATTGACATATATTTTATAATGTTTGAAAACTACATATGAAATCAATACTTGATCACAATAAGAAATCATGGATATAAATACAGGGCAAAAACGCATGTAGATAATTTACTGTGTAGATTTGTCACTTTACTTCACAAAAATAGTTTTACGTGTATATAAATGAATATAGTTTCTCATAAAGAGTACTATCTCAACTAAATGCAAAATATCAATGAAATACGATGAAAAAATGTAAATTATTCAACATACTTAAAACTATGGTGTGATGTGCAATGACATCGAAAGCGGTCGCTTTTAAGCTCACATAGGAAACCAGGGCTTTAACGAAGAATTATTAATAATTATCCATATACGTATATAGATTATAAAAAATCATAATTTCCTGCAAACATAGCTTCCTCGTTACAGGGCTTATTCGTCTGCCTGGTTTAGAAAATATCTCTCATTATCTATTGTCTTCTTTTAGATATTAATGCTTCAATTAACAGATAACCCAGCTAAAGTTAAGATAATCTCCACATTATGTATTGTCACGATCCATACACGAAAAAATAATATGTCTTAGAGTATAATATTAATATCTTAAAATGCACTCGGGTGTTATTTGAAGTCACGTCACTAGCTATCGCGGTCGACGTGCTAATACTGCACATCTGAAGCTTAGTAGATAGCACTAGATATATTTTTCCTAATTCCATATTAATTTTTTACCATCGTTTGTTATACTTTATCTTATTATCACACATATTTGTACATCCTATTGGTATAACGGATTTCCTCTTGGAGTGTTATTATGTATAATAATATGTGCGTAATAATGTAAATTTATCTTTATTTGGCACAATACATACAAGTGTGACATATATTATTAGCCATTAGGTATTTCCCAACAGGACAAGCCCCAAAAAAGGGAAATTTCTCATTAATGATACAAATATGAACTAAGACTAAGTACAAAATGTTTAAACAAAATTTAATATATTGTATAGTGAAGTGTATAGTGAACATATGCAATATTTCGCAACCTACTTTGTATAAATATATACAGCATATACAGAGCTTCCAAAAAGTCCCGGGACGGTGCTATATCTTTTCAATGAGTGAAAAAAAAAATGAAAATTTTTGGATCACTAAAAAGTTATAAAAACTACATTCTTAGATAGTTTAGAGTTTCCATGCAACGTGGAGTTTTTCTAGGGGATGACAACCTCAACATTTTTAAATGGCAACCCCGATTGAGTTTAACATTATTTTATTAGGTAATTAAAAAAGAAAAACATCCCAATAAAATAAAATTCTATCAAGAGTTATAGGAGGCTAATTATAAAATGGGAACATTCATGTTTTTTGCACGTTATTATGATTTTTATTAGAAATTTTCAATTGTTGATGTTATAATTGTGAATATAGCATTGAATTTATTTCTAATTTCCATTTCCAGTGCAAAAAAATAAATTAATCATATATAAGTGTGAACCCACCTCTTAGCAATCTACATATCTAGATTTCGATCTTATTAGATCTCGTCAGTGTAGCTCAGCTAGTGAGAATTCACACAATATCTCGAGTGGTTATATACAAATATGATACAACTAACCCTCCTAGGGGGCTAGTTGTATCATATTTATATATTAATCAAATAGAGCTGATAAAACTCTTTCAGAATTATAGTAGTATATACAATAACTCTGCGAAAGTTGTATATTAAGAAAGAGTAGGGCAGATAAAACTAGTTAGATACACAAGTAGAATTTCAGGATTAGCAGCAGAGGGCTCAAAAGAAACTCCTTTTTGAAATCGATCTATCTAAAATATATTAGCGTTTGAATTACAAATTTCAAGCCTAAAGATTGTTTTTTATTTCGTCTATACAAACTTATGTAAATTTAGTTATGTACCGTAACATCTATCAATATCCAGGTATACAAATTATGGTAATTAAAGCGTATAATATGTGTAGACCATCCGACTATATATATATATATATATATATATATATATATATATATAAATATATATATATATATATATATATATATATATATATATAAATATATATATATATATATATATATTATGTGTAGACCATCCGACTGCAGCTTATACAAAAAATATTTTGTGCCCGGCGCATTCACCATAAATTACAATTCGCTTCTTTGATTTGGTACGTGAAAGCATTAACTCTATTTCTGTATTTTCGCAAAATAAATCAGTTTACATAATTTGTATTAGCTATATATTCTGACACACTGTGGGATTATTTCTTTCTTCCAAACATTTATTTAAGAGAATGTGAACTGAAAAATCTTTCCGAATTATAGTTGTATATACAATAACTCTTCAAAAGTTATATATTATGAAAGAGTAGGGCAGTATTTGCCCAAAAAAACTAGTTAGGTATACGAGTAGAGTTTCAAGATTAGCAGCAGAGGGCTCAAAGTAAACTCTTTTTTAAAATCAATCTATGTTATGCCAATTTAATATTGGCTTCTTCAGGATTCTTTCTACAAAGGGTACAGATATAATTGTTGTTTGGAATATATAAGCTATATATTAACTTTAGCTGGGTTACCTGTTAATTATAGCATTAAGGGGTTATATACCTTAATTTTCTTCAAAAAATCGATTTTTTTTTATTACTTTATCTGAAAGTAAAACTCTTTGAGAACATTTTACGAAATTTTCATGGAGATCCAAACAATAGATCGAAAGTTACAGCGTTTCGAAGCGGGTGCGATGTTTTCTGGAACATCTACTCCATTCTCGACCATACAAATCGCGTATGTTTTGTGACAAATCCCTTAAGGTCGTTTTAGACAAGACAATTTCTTAGCTCAAAAGTGGTTCAAGAAATGAATTTATATATCCTCCTCCCATACAATTTGTCCTTGACAAATAGAACGCGTTATAATTTTCCATTCGATCTACCATCCAATTCAATATTTCAAATAAATTGCTGTATGATACGAGACAATTTAGATTGTGTCTCATCTTGACTAACTTTTGAGTTAAGAAATTGTCTTGTCTAAACCGATTTTTATAATCAGTTGTATACGAGCTTCCGAAGCGTTACCATCGATTATCGAATTTTTTTCTCTGCTGCTTGTTTTGCCGTCTTTTTACAAAATCAGTATGGATTCCCGAAACAAAATTACACGCTAAACTCGATTATCTCGAAATGGAGTTTTCCAAAAGAGCGTTTGCCGTGATCACGATTGCCGAAAAACTATTTGACCGATCTTCTTCATTTTTTTTTAATTGTTTGTAATTAATGTTGTCAGTACTTGAACGATTCCTTTTTTATGCATAAATTTTTATTTTGCAAATACGAATTTTTTAATAAAATTTTTAGAGCTCAAAACATTGAGTTTTTGGGAAAAACGTTCCCGTATGCTGAAAAAACAAAATATTTATTTAAATAATCGTTCAAGTACTAGGACGGTCCCTATACTAGTGAATTTTTTTGGGTTTTATGATTTCAATTGACCTGCTTGACTTTCATGATGATCACCGCAAGGCTCCTCAAAAAAAGAGGGTTTCGGGGAAAGGGCCATAACTCCGCTAATTCTTATTTTTTTCATAAAAAACGTACTATTAATAAATTATAACTTTGATGTAAAAAATTATTGCTACATACCTTTACAAAAATTCAAACTTTCCTTAATTTTTCCGCACAAAGAGGTATATAACCCCTTAAAGAACTTTGTAACTTACAAAACTAAATTATAAAATATTTAGATGTGTTTAAAATAAATTTGCCTAATTTATGATTTATTTATTTATAAACTAAATTTATAGAGAGTTTTATGAGAGATGGTATGAGTAAAGGAGAAATACATTTGTCTAATTTATAATTTATTTGAGAATGCTACACTATGCATTCTAAACTAAATTTATCGAGAATTATACGAGAGGTGGTATGAGTAGAGGATATCTGATGAAATTAGAATGGCTTTATAGTTAACAAACGATTAGCAAGACATATGGACCATTTAATGCCTAGAAAGCCAATTTTGCATCATTTTACTTTTTTTATTTACACCACAAATCAAAAAAGTAAAATGACGCAAAATTAGCTTTCTAGAAATTTTTATTCTTTTACAGTTTGTTACTACTTTCACATTGTTATGTCAACTTTTTTTTTACTTTGATTACTTTTTAAAGTTCCTTAACTAAGTTTTCAGTTTCTAAATAAGGTGTAATCACATAATTATGCTTATTTAAAAACTTACATCACTTTCTTATCAGGAATGTTGAATTTGAAAATGTAGACTACGATACAACAAAGTTACACCACTTTGTTGTATCGTAAACATATTAACTAAACGAAATAATAAAATATTCCTCTATGTCCAAAATTCACCCGAAATGAATAGATAATTTTTAATTTATATCATTCTTTGTATAAATCTTTATATAAATCTGTTTTCTCAACTTTAACATTAGGTGGATTGGTTCCTTTCTGCAAGAAGGCGTCCAATTTAGTGACGACTTGTAATTCGTTTTAGAATTGCTGACATGATCGATGCTAATGAGATAAAATTAATTAATTCAATAAATAAATGCATGATTTTTAAATTGATATTAAATAATAGTTACCGACAGTCATCCATATGCTATAAAACATAAGAATCACCATTTATTAACAAAATCATAAATGTATAGATATCTATACAGAACTACAGTTTTTAAAATGATGTTCACTGCCTAATCAGTGAACATTTTAAAATGTAATGTTGCAGTAGAACAATTTTAAAATAACAGGATTCTTAATAATGTATATATATATATATATATATATATATATATATATATATATATATATATATATATATAATACTAATATATGTTTTATAATATAAACTCAAAACACTAATATTAGCAAAACTATGAATGTATACATCTATACAGAATTACAATTTTTAAAATGCTGCCTCAGTGAACATTTTAAAATGTAATGTTGCAGTTCTGCAACAATATGCATTTAAGGATTAATACTCTGTAATTGTAGATATTAATAAATATCGTCCGTTGATGGAAAAGTGACACAAGTATTTTAAATTTTATATACTTAATCTACATACATATCGTCGTCTAAGGAGCAACATCACACATCTAAAATTTTCTTTCTGGCTGACACAAAAATTATAAAATGCTTATTGAAGTTATTTTACTCTGATAAAATTATATTTTTTTGATTTTATTGCTTATATTTTATTTATTTGAATCAGAAATAATTTAATTACTCCACTAAACATTTTATCATCAGTTTTTCTCTCTCCTCTCAACCTCAAATAAAATTTTAGATGTGTGGTGTTGCTGCTTAAGCGACGATATGTATGTAGATTAAGTATATAAAATTTAAAATACTTGTGTCACTTTTCTTTAAGGATTAATACTCACTAATTTTAATAAATATCGTCCGTTGATGGAAATTTTATATACTTAATCTACATACATATCGTCGCCTAATGAGCAACATCACACATCTAAAATTTTCTTTCTGGCTGACAGAAAAATTATAAAATGTTTATTGAAGTTATTTTACTCTGATAAAATTATATTTTTTTGATTTTATTGCTTATATTTTATTTATTTGAACCAGAAATAATTTAATTACTCCACTGAACATTTTATAATCAGTTTTTCACTCTCCTCTCAACCTCAAATAAAATTTTAGATGTGTGGTGTTGCTGCTTAGGCGACGATATGTATGTAGATTAAGTATATAAAATTTAAAATACTTGTGTCACTTTTCTTTAAGGATTAATACTCAGTAATTTTAATAAATATCGTCCGTTGATGGACGCTATTTATTAAAATTACTGAGTATTAATCCTTAAATGTATGTTGTTGCAGAACTGCAACATTACATTTTAAAATGTTCACTGATTAGGCAGTGAACATCATTTTAAAAACTGTAGTTCTGTATAGATATCTATACATTCATGATTTTGCTAATAAATGGAAATTCCTATGTTTTATAGCATCTGGATGACTGTCGGTAACTATTATTTAATATCAATTTAAAAATCATGCATTTAAGGGTTATTGATTTATTAATTTTATCTCATTATACGACGATATTTATGTATATTAAGTATATAAAATTTAAATTACTTGTGTACCTTTTCCATCAACGAACGATATTTATTAATATCTACAATCACAGAGTATTAATCCTTAAATGCATATCGTTGCAGAACTGCAACATTACATTTTAAAATGTTCACTGATTAGGCAGCATTTTAAAAACTGTAATTCTGTATAGATGTATACATTCATAGTTCTTCTAATATTAGTGTTTTGAGTTTATATTATAAAACATATATTAGTATTATATATACATTATTAAGAATCCTGTTATTTTAAAGTAGTTCTACTTTAAAATAGATGATTTCAGGTTGTATCACTTTTCTATCAACGGAGCAATATAATTATTAACAAATTCTACTACTACAACTACTACTATTAAATATTATTAAAAAATATTAAATATTATTGTTGTTAGTTTGAAATGTATGAGAAACAAATTAATGGTTGATCATTGTGATCACTTTTAGTGTAATATATTTTTCTTACAATACATGCTATTGTAAGAAAAATATATATATATATATATATATATATATATATATATATATATTATAAAAAAAAAGATTTTTATAATTAAATACAAATAGTGGATTGTTAAGGCATCTACTTTGTGATAATTCATTTTAAAGGATAAATAAAACAATTTTTTACTTTGATTTTTATCACACTTCAGTTACACTTTGCCGAAACTAGTTGCAAAGTGTAACTGAAGTGTGATAAAAAGACACAGTAAAAATCGTTTTATTTATCCTTTACATACAAATAGGTTTCTTTGTTTCCACTTCTATAATAATAATAATAAATATAATAATAATAATAATATTATAATAATAATAATATAATAATACTATAATAATAATAAAATTATAATAATAATAATAATAATAATAATAATATAATATTAATAGATGTTTTTTTAGCGATTTTCCCTACTATACAAAATTATGACAAATCCCTAATACATACAAAAATAAAAGATTAAACTTTCTCATACTTTCTTTTTATATTTAACTTCTACGTTCTATTTAACCTGATACGAATAATTGAATTTTCACTCAATTAAATTACGACTCAATGGAAGGCATATAGTAATATAGTATAGTAAATGAAACATGAATTAAAATAATTTTATCGTCCATGAGTTAATCTATATGTACCTACATGTATTACTAGCTTGGCGTTAAGGTGTTGTTAATGTTACCGTAAGTCTCCTATAATTTGACGGGATCCCATGGTGGATTAAGTCTGATTAGGCGCGTGGTTAATTCATTCTAATTGCAAAAATTCAAACCGGTGGGCGGCAGCTCGAGTCGCTATATCGATGTGGGGGAGTAATTCGGTTAGGAAATTGCGCCGGGGATAATTGCAGCATCTCGGGGAAATGCGAAAACTTGAATTGGAAATTGAATAACACGAATGTTGAACGGTACATTTTCTGGTGGCGGCGCCGGGATTGAATCAATGCCGTTTCGGGGAGTGTAGTTTGCAAGGCACTCACCTCAGCGGCTACATCCTGGTTGCTTGCCATGCCTCATCCTCAGTGAACACATAACACACAAACTCCAGGAGCTTAGCTAGGTGCAGCTGGCACCATAGGCGTGGACTGTCCGGGTTGGCGCCTATGGAACCGTCGTTCTCCCACCCTTACGCGAAGAGAGCAAGGCCCAGGACACGCGCATGGCGTTCATTGATTTTAGAGCGAGCCCTGCTCCGATGGATGTTGTTTTGATATACTATCGTGGGGGCTCCTGTTTTGGAGGCTGCACCGGAAGCCGTATGCGAAACCACGTGTAATGCTATTATTAAAGAATAACGCACGCTACAGCGGCTATATTTCGCTTATTATCTATCTATGTGTGTGTGTGCTAATCGCGCTTCCGCGCAAGATAAACTCGGTTCCGGTCGCGTCTGCATCGCTCGCGCGCCCTTTCTTAATTTATCGCGTGCTCGAACCACCACGGCTCCATGGGAGAGCAAGAACTATTGAGATGGTCAAGGATAATAAAAGACTGGTCGCGTTTCATTCATGACCTTCAAGGGAAATGAAATCAAATTATATTGGTTATGATTTTATACAAGTATATTATTTATCTATTTAAACTAATGTGTCCCAAACTGGGCGATATTAATTCTTAAAGGGGCGCTCGAACGTTTCAGGGGGGCTACAGTAGCTGTTAGTTATTGCATTAATTTTATTACTAGTTTTCAAGAAGTTTTCTAGTATAAACAAACTCCCAGAGACAGTTTCTTTTATCCAAAAAAAATAGTAGTTAGATTTTATATAAAAAATTAAAATTAAGCTAGGGGGCAGTAAACATAGGGAGGGGCTTAAAAAAAATGTCGATTTCGATCTTGTTATATCCCATCAGTGTAACACACAGACAGTTTTTGTCCCTAAAATTATCAAAAAAAAAAATTATATAAAAAAATTAATATTAAGCTTTGGGGCAGTAAACATAGGGAGGGGCTTAAAAAAAATTTCGATTTCGATCTTGTTATATCCCATCAGTGTTGTGTGAGACAGTTTTTGTCCCTAAAATTATCCAAAAAAAAATAGTAGTAGTAGTTAGATTTTATTTAAAAAAAATTAAAATTAGGCTAATAAACCTGAGGGGAGGGGGTGATATAGGGAGGGGTTTAAATAAAATTTTGTTATATCCCATCAGTGTAACTCAGCTAGTGACGACGAATTGACACAATAACTCGAGTGGTTATATACAAAGTAATGAATTGAATTCATAGAGTCGTGAATTCCCCTATCTACGTAAGACTTATCTTGACTTTATCTACAAACATTTCCCTCTGGAGGGAAAGTTTAACGCCATCTGGCGATACCACATTAGTTAACAATGCACACCCATTTGATGTATTGTTGTGGTGTCTCCAGATGGCGTTAAACTTTCTTCCCAGAGGGAAAAAAAGAAAAAGATTATACAGCATTTGGAATAAATAATTTTATTATATACTCGCCGCCATAAATAAATTGACACCCAGTAAACATCGAATTATTTTGATGAAAAGAGAACGTGGATTATATTCCTATTGAGAAACGATGAAAATTTCAGAGAACGTGTATTTTATTCCTATTAAGAAACGATGCAAATTTCAGAGAAGGGAGATTTTATTCCTATTAAGAAACGATGAAAATTTCAGAGAAAGTGGATTTTATTCCTATTAAGAAACAATGCAAATTTCAGAAAACGTGTATTTTATTCCTATTATGAAACGATGAAAATTTTAGAGAACGTGGATTTTATTCCTATTAAGAACGATGAAAATTTCAGAGAACGTGGATTTTATTCCTATTAAGAAACGATGAAAATTTCAGAGAAGGTATATTTTATTCCTATTAAGAAAAAATTAAAATTTCAGAGAACGTAGATTTTATTCCTATTAAGAACGGATGGAAATTTCAGAAAATGTAGATTTTATTCCTATTAAGAAATAATGAACATTTCAGAGAACATGGATTTTATTCCTATTAAGAAACGATGAAAATTTTAGAGAAAGTGGATTTTATTCCTATTAAGAAATGATGAAAATTTCAGAGAACATGGATTTTATTCCTATTAAGAAACGATGAAAATTTCAGAGAAAGTGGATTTTATTCCTATTAAGAATTGATGAAAATTTCAGAGAACATGGATTTTATTCCTATTAAGAAACGATGAAAATTTCAGAGAACGTGGATTTTATTCCTATTAAGAAACGATGAAAATTTCAGAGAACATTGATTTTATTCCTATTAAGAAACAATTTCAGAGAACGTAGATTTTATTCCTATTAAGAAACAAAAAAAACTTCATCAAGATACAATAAATTTTAATCAAGTTAACATAGACAATGAAACAAAAACATGGTTAATGAATTATGCATGATATATCACATCACTTATATATTTATATATTTTTATATTTATATTAATTTTATTGAGATTGTTAAAAGTTATTATATATGTATGTTCTGTTTTATACAGCAACTACAAAGATAAGGGCACTTCTCTTTGTAGTGCCTTGTTAATTTATCAAATATAGTCTCTCGAAGCTGAAATAATTGACGATATCAGAACACTTTAATTTATATCCGGGAAGAGCTGTAAAACGCTACTACCTCCTTTAATGCCGCCTATAAAATATAGTAGTGCTTCATTTCAGACCCCCGCCCTTACAAATAGTGAGATAGTAGTGGATACAAACTTTATTAGAAAAGTTTATTTAATTCGCAGTTTGTGAAAAGATATAAAATTGTGCACATAAATGCGTGCTGCAATTGGTACTTTTTGTTATATCTGAAATTTAATTAGCAAAATATTTAGATTATTATAATTAAAATATTAAATTATATTTTCATTATTGATGTGCATGTGTTAATTAATTATACAACGAAAATTAACAGTTACGGTTTACTTCTATCACTTTATTATTTACTCGAATAATTCTGATTTTACAGACGTGCTAACTCGTGACCGTGCTCGACACCCAAAAGGGTAAACGGGATTTAAAAGATTACATATATTAACTCGTGACCACAATATTCTAAAATTACTTTATAATGTTGAAGATAGGCGATATGAAATATTTTACTAGTACTATAGGCCTCGAGGCATACCATTTTTTAGTAGGAGGCATACCATTTTTTTAACTCATGAATGTATATCAACCCATTAAAGCTCCCGTATAGATATACGTTACATTTAATTTTCTTCTTATATCCTCATTCCTCATTTTGTCCTTTTTGGTCACTCCTCTAACGCGCACGTATAGAAATACGAATTTCTGAAAATTGACCATGTATGCTACTACATAGATAATAGTACGGTCTTGCCTTAACGCAACAACGCGTTAATAAGGTGAAATACCATTTGTATGCTGCATCTACATCTATAGCTAATTCACATACTCCGAGCCCTGATGAAGTAACTATGTAAGCTACGAAATATTGGCAAAAGGAAGTAAAGTGTAGTTCAAGTAAAATAGCGTTTTATTGCTGCACTACCTTAATAAACTAGAAACACATTATACTTATACAGAAAAATAAATATTTACTCTATATATATATATATATATATATATTGGCCCTGACCCCTTCGGCTTCAGTTGAAACTTTTTTTTCGTTTTCTACCTTATGAAAAACGGGCCTCAATTTTTTTTCAAATTTGTTTACACACCTCCAAAGAAGTTATGAATTTTTCAAAAAAATTACTCTTTTATTTTCAAATTGCCATAGCTTTGTCAAAAATTGGCCGATCGAAACGTTTTTTTTTTTCAAAAATTTCATAATTCAATGTACTATTTTAAACAAATACAAACACATTTTTAGATAATAAAATCTATGAAATATTTGCCTTTTTTGAGAAAACCCGTAAGTTTCGTTTGCCAATTAAAGAAAATAATTTCTTAGAAAAAACTTCAATCAACTCTACAGTTATCCCTGGTAATCCCAGAGTAGGCCGAATTTGTTTTCTATTTTTTTTTTAATGATTTTTTTTTAAACTTTGTTTATATAATAAAATAAATGCAAGTATATGATTTATATATATATATATATATATATATATATATATATATATATATATGTGTGTGTGTATATATTAATAATATACAAAAATTAACAATACATTCCCTCTCATATATACATATGGGTCATTCCATGCCAAATCGACCACTTTTGATCTCGACCCCTTCGGATTTTGTTGAAACTTTTTTATCTTTTTCTACCCTATGAAAAACGGGTCTCAACATTTTTTCAAACTTTTTTACCCACCTCTCAAAAAGTTAGGAATTGTTTAAAAAAATTGCTCTTTTATTTTCAAATTGCCATAGCTTTGTCAAAAATTGGCCGATCGAAACGTTTTTTTTTTGTCAAAAATTTCATAATTTAATGTACTATTTTAAACAAATACAAACACATTTTTAGATAATAAAATCTATGAAATATTTGCCTTTTTTGAGAAAACCCGTAAGTTTCGTTTGCCAATTAAAGAAAATAATTTCTAAGAAAAAACTTCAATCAATTCTACAGTTATCCCTGGTAATCCCAGAGTAGGCCGAATTTGTTTTCTATTTTTTTTAAAACTTTGTTTATATAATAAAATAAATGCAAGTATATATATATATATATATATATATATATATATATATATATATATATATATATATATACATATATATTCCATGCCAAATCGACCACTTTTGACCCCGATCCCTTCGGATTTTGTTGAAACTTTTTTATCTTTTTCTACCCTATGAAAAACGAGTCTCAAAATTTTTCAAAAATTTTTACCCACCTCTCAAAAAGTTAGGAATTGTTTACAAAAATTGCACTTTTATTTTCAAATTGCCATAGCTATGTCAAAAATTGGACGATCGAGACGTTTTTTTTTGTTTTTTCAAAAATTTCATTTCATTTCAATTTAAATGTACTACTTTAAAGAAATACAAACAAATTTTTAGATAATAAAATATATGATATATTGCCTTTTTATTGATTTTTTTAAAGTTTAAATTGTCATATCTTTGTCAAAAATTGGCCGATCGAAACGTTTTTTTTTTTTCAAAAATTTCTTAATTAAATGTTCTATTTTAAACAAATACAAGCACATTTTTAGATAATAAAATCTATGAAATATTTACTTTTTCGAGAAAAGCCGTCATTAAAAAAAAATAATTTCTTAGAAAAAACTTCAATCAATTCTACAGTTATCCCTGCTAATCGCAGAGTAGGCCGAATTTGTTTTCTATTTTTTTTTTCTAATGATTTTTTTTTAGAAACTTTGTTTATATAATAAAATAAATGCAAGTATATGATTTATATATATGTATATATATATATATATATATATATATATATATATATATATATATATATATATATATATATATATATATATACCACTTTTGATCTCGACCCCTTCGGATTTTGTTGAAACTTTTTTATCTTTTTCTACCCTATGAAAAACGGGTCTCCACATTTTTTCAAACTTTTTTACCCACCTCTCAAATTGCCATAGCTATGTCAAAAATTGGACGATCGAGACGTTTTTTTTTGTTTTTTCAAAAATTTAATTTCATTTCAATTTAAATACTACTTTAAACGAATACAAGCAAATTTTTAGATAATAAAATATATGATATATTGCCTTTTTATTGATTTTTTTTAAAGTTTAAATTGCCATAGCTTTGTCAAAAATTGGACGACCGAGACGTTTTTTTCTTGTTTTTTCTAAAATTTCATTTCATTTCAATTTAAATGTACTACTTTAAACAAATACAAACAAATTCTTAGATAATAAAATATATGATATATTGCCTTTTTATTGATTTTTTTTTAAGTTTAAATTGCCATAGCTTTGTCAAAAATTGGACGACCGTGACGTTTTTTTTTTGTTTTTTCAAAAATTTCATTTAATTTCAATTTAAATGTACTACTTTAAACAAATACAAACAAATTTTTAGATAATAAAATATATGATATATTGCCTTTTTATTGGTTTTTTTTTAAGTTTAAATTGCCATAGCTTTGTCAAGAATTGGACGATCGAGACGTTTTTTTTGTTTTTTCTAAAATTTCATTTAATTTCAATTTAAATGTACTACTTTAAACGAATACAAACAAATTTTTAGATAATAAAATATATGATATATTGCCTTTTTATTGATTTTTTTTTAAGTTTAAATTGCCATAGCTTTGTCAAAAATTGGCCGATGGATTCAAAAATTTCATAATTAAATGTACTACTTTAAACAAATACAAACACATTTTTAGACAATAAAATCTATGAAATATTTGCCTTTTTTGAAAAAAACCCGTAATTTACGTTCGCAAATTTAAAAAAATAATTTCTTAAAAAAAAACTTCAATCAATTCTGCAGTTATCCCCGCCAATACCAGAGTGGGCTGAATTTGTTTTCTAATTTTTTTGTAATCAAAATTTTCATGTTTTTAATATTTTTTTTTAGAAACTTTGTTTATATAATAAAATAAATGCAAGTATATGATTTCACGGTATATTTAATTTATGATCTAAACTTACAACTAATGCTTAGGATTCTACGTTTGAATTTTTTTTTTATTTATTTTTAAATGTACATTTAATAGCGAAAATTTTGAAAAAATAAAACATCTCGATAGGCCAATTTTTGACAAAGCTATGGCAATTTGAAAAAAAGTGCCATTTTTTTAAATTCATAACTTTTTTTGAGGTGGGTAAAAACATTTGAAAAAAATAATCTGAGAACCGTTTTTCATAGGGTAGAAAGAGATAAAAAAACTTTCAGCCAAATCCGAAGGGGTCGGGATCAAAAATGGTCGATTTGGTATTTTATATTGTATATAAATTAACTTCAATATACTCCTCCCACTATTCCCCCTCAGCCTTCACCAACTTCATTTCCCGCACCAGCCTTTTGCATGTTTCCACGCATTTACCATCCTCCCTTAGCCCTCTTAATCCAAGATAACTTATTCTCTCTAAAGAATTTTACTACAGAATCTCATTTATTAAAAACAATATGTATATTGTAACCTTAACCTTTTTTTGAGGTGGGTGAAAACATAAAAAAAAACTTTCAGCCAAATCCGAAGGAGTCGGGGTCAAAAGTGGTCGATTTGGCATGGAATAACTCATATATCTATTTATATATATATATATATATATAATTTCTCAAAATACATCTGGTGATTCTTCATTCACATAGCCGACAATGGCCAGAAGTACTTCACTATATATATATATATATATATATATATATATATATATATATATATATATATAAATTAACTTCAATATACTCCTCCCCCTATTCACCATTATCTATAGGGGAGCAACAGAAGTTGAAGAAAAGCACTCTACATTTTGCATGCTTGATGGAAAATGATATTCACTACCTATGCTTTGACCCTGTTTTTTTATATGAGTCTCGTTTGAGATATTCTTATAAAAAATATATACGACTTTTTTTAATTAATAAAATTGATATAGAGTGGGTTGGATATTGCAGAAAGCTGAATGAATGGTTAGGAGAGGATGGGAAAGGCGTGAAAATCTGCTGACGTGGAAGAGGAAATTGGCGAGAGCAGAAGGGGTAGGAAGTGTGTAGGAAGAGGGCATATAATGAATATGTATTTTATTATAATTTGTATTTTTTCTTGTTTTTCGGTTATTTATGTGAGAGTATTGTTTATTGGGGCAATTTTGTAGACGGGAATTTTTGTGCGGGTATCCCAAATAATTTATATATTTATATTATATATATATATATATATATATATATATATATATATATATAATTTCATTTGTGTCACTCTATTTGCTATAATGTACACTCTCTTATCATAACGAATATAAGATCAATAAAAGATTCTTGAACTAATATTAAAATTCCCAAAAAAAAATGGAAGAATTGGCGTTTACATGATTTACGAGTTTCAAAGATCTGGAAACGGACCTCTAGTAAAAACGTTTAAATATTAGTTTTAGTTTTTAGTGCTAAGAAAGTTACAGTTTACAGTTTTTTAGTGATAACCTAAATCAAACTCAAAATATCTTTGTAAATTTTAATTAATGTAAATCTTCATTCTTTTAACTTACTGTCTAATACCAATTATAGCCGAGCCCTGAGGAAGCAGTTAATTGAACTGCGAAATATTGGCAAATAGTAAAGTGCAGAAGAATAAATAAAAAATAGCGTTTTATTGCTACATTACCCTAAGGAGCTAGAAACCACGGTTTCTAATTTCAACATATATACATATACAGCAAATAAAAAATAATTATATATATATATATATATATATATATATATATATATATATATATATATATATATTTGTAAGGGTCAGTTTTACAATTGAGATTTAACCGGAGTATAAGGCTATTCGTGGAATAAGTTTGAGATGTTAATGCCAATATGTCAAATTTATTCCACGTATAGCCTTATTCTTCAGTTAAATGTCAATTGTAGAACCGGTCCTTAGATATAATAATATATACAAATGTAATACAGATTGTTAAAAAAATCATGTTTCCTGCAAGCAGATAGACCATACCTTCCTCGGTGAAGGGCTCGTCCGTCTGCTTGGTTTCGAAAACTGCTTCCATTGTCCGTTATCTTGGATGGGTCGGTTAGATGGTCAATTGTTGAACTCGACACTCGAAAACTGCTTCCATTGTCCGTTGTCTTGGATGGTCGGTTAGATGGTCAATTGTTGCGTCCTTTCACTTTTTATGTGTTCTTTGCACTCACTTTTACATTTTTGATGTCCTTGATGTCTTTAATATATTTCTATATTATTTAGAACAGACATAAGTACTAAATCACCATATTTATATATCCAACTATTATATGTTAGTGTGTGTTATAAAATCAAACTCGATCACCTAATTTACTCTGGAAAAGTTTCCCGAATCACACTTGTTTCTTTCCATATAAACTCACAAATCTTACATCAGAATATTAGCGATCCTATATTGATTTCTTCTGCGAGCCACTGCAAACAACAAACATCCAACTTTTCCCAAACCATTTCCCCGCGCGGCGGACCGGTCAATATGCAAGCGGCCGCCCCGTCACTCCACCGGCGGAATAGTTTCTCCAACTATACACGCCACAAATAAAACAAAAAAACACTAAATAAGAGCACAGTACATTCGCAAATAAATGCACATTGTCGGGTGGTTAAATTGAAACACGCGGCAATGGTGATCGATTTCGATTCAGCTACGCCGCCAGTCAGCGGCGGCACAATGCGCGCCCGCGATAACATTCAGCATTCTCATGTTAACCAGCAACAATATAATCGCCGCCTATTATTTCGCGAAGACTTACCACGCTACAACTTGCTCTATAAATACATTTAGCGTTACAACCTGTAACGTATTCAATGTGCGACTCGATTATTTGCATGGCGGACCAATATGTAAGCGCTTTTGTATTGGAAGAGAATAGAAAATAAATAGAACAGCATCATCAATACTGTAAATTGGAACAATGGGGTGTATTTGTATACATCTGCTGCATATGTTACTTTAAAGATTAGACGTTTTTACGTGTTAAATCCTGATTTTCTAGCAAGCAGTTTTTCAAAGGTTTTCTGTGTAAATACTAGGTGAATACACTCCTCTGAGCTTCTCCCTTTACCAACAGAAAAACCCTAGGGCTGATAGCTATAAAAATAGAATTTTTTTTTAAATGTACAATAAATAGAGATGCGACTATGCGTATCGTAATTTATGTTTTATTTATTACTTATTTACCTGCGTTACAGAAGTAAACATATATTTATAAACTAACACACATTTTTTGTTACTTCAATAACCCCAATTAATGTTAATAAAAATGGAATAGAAAAAATGAAACATATCAACAAATAACTAGACTTATGTACGAAAAACATAAAACACAAAGAATATATCTCTCAATACACAAAGCCCGAGTAGGAATTAAAGCCACAAACCTCGCGGCGAGGATGCAAGGAAGAATTTTTTTTTTGTAAATATACTTGAAGTAATTTCTATTTGTATTTTTATTTTTATGTATTTTTGTTGTTGTTCTTGATGTTGAAGAGCATTTTTGTTGTTGAAGGATATGCCAAATAAAGGTCTTTTTTAGAAATAATTTTAATTTTCTGGATAGTTCTGGATAGTTCTGGATAGTTGGTCGAGGGTAGCATAGCTACAGATTCTTAGGCCTCAACTGTTAATTTTAATTTTGCTACAAATATAATTATGTTATTTATATTGTACAAAAAAAACTTATCTAAAAAAAATGAAACAAAACTAAATCACTGAACTTCTTTAGAAACTCCCAGCTGCATTTATATATACTATTTATTGCATTTATGCAACACAATAAGTTGGCGCACTGTAATGATTGATTAGAACATGGATACTAAAATGTTCATAAAGCATTCGATTTGCCCGAGTGAATGAATATAATGTAATATTAATTAATATTACTATGGCTACATGTATAACTCGTAATCATTACATGTTTGCGGTTGTGGTCCATTAGAATGTACAAATGTGAACTAATATTTTGTAAACTATATTTTCTTTTTAATTCTATTCACGCTAGTGTAATGCATTCAGCACTGCTGCACTATCTGTAATAATATTGATTGTTTTCTTTCTGTAGTTTTTTCTCAATAATGTATTTGAAATTTGTATATTATATAATATTTCTGATAATTTCTGCTTTAAACAGGGAGTTATATTTGCGCAGTTGAAGATTTGCGCCTTCAGCCAAGCTGTTCTCATAGTGCGTTTTGTTTATCTATTCACGCTAGTGTCTAATGCATTCAGCACTGCTGCACTATCTGTAATAATATTGATGGTCTTCCTTATGTAGTTTTTTTCTCAATAATGTGTTTGAAATTTGTATATTATATAATATTTCTGGAACTAGATATGTTTTCCAGATTCTGATACCATTAAATTTACCGACTGCGAGTCGCTATGTCGTCGGCGTAGTTTTGTATCGATTTTTTGATTTGATGATTTTTTCTGGTGGAGTTGTCTTTCTCCCATGGGACACTTTCCCATGTGACGAATATGAGGTGTGCCCTTACGGCGGGTATGTGAAAAGTAAAATATCACCCTCGAACTAAACCAAGCGGGATAGAGAGGGTCTCAATAGCTGGAAATGAAATTAACCACTATAGAAGATGGAAAAAATCGACTAAAAGGTCCTGGGATGCGATTTTTGAGCGATCGTTATCACCATGTGCTATAAAACGTTTAGTTTCATAGCGATGGACTAATAGCATTATTAATGACAAAATATAACAACTATTAAGTTTTTAGTTCTACCAAAGATAGCGATTACTCTTTACGACGTGAAGGGCCAAAAATTGATACCATACGCAATCATAGTGAAGGTCTGTCGATCGCTATATTTATAGCGATCGCTCAAAAATAGCCGCCCTGGTCACTGCAAGAGTCAGACTGTCTTCTGCGCCCTGTGCTAGGTAGAATGACGCACCGATGTCCAAATAAGAGAAAGGCCCAGGGCGAGGCGAGTGGCAAGACCAGAGGAGGCGGCGGACTGGGCCAGCCCAACCGAGGCAGAACGACACCCACTACTACTTGACAAAATGCGGGGTTAAGTCGACATTGCTCTGCTCTTATCGTTGAGCATCGGCGTCTTTAGAAGATTCCTCCTCACAGAAAAAAAAGGATAAGGGGTGGTTAAAAAAAAGTTCCCGTGAATAAGAAGGATATTTTCACAAGAGATCCTCGCTCTTGTTAAAATATTTTCCTTTTTTGGAGGGAGGACATTATAGCTAAAAGGAGGATTGTCCTCTCAAAAGGAGAAAAGGGAAGATTTTTTAATAAGGGTGAGAATGAGAGGACATTATAGCCAAAAGGAGGATTGTCCTCCAAAAAGGAGAAAAAAGAAGATATTTTAACAAGAGCGAGGATGGGACTACATTATAGCCAAAAGGAGGATTGTTCTCCCAAAAGGAGAAAAAGGAAAATATTTTAACAAGAGCGAGGATGGGAGGACATTATAGCCAAAAGGAGGATTGTCCTTCCAAAAGGAGAAAAAGAAGATATTTTAACAAGAGCGAAGATGGGAGTACATTATAGCCAAAAGGAGGATTGTCCTCCCAAAAGGAAAAAAAAAAGAAGATATTTCAACAAGAGCGAGGATGGGACTACATTATAGCCAAAAGGAGGATTGTTCTCCCAAAAGGAGAAAAAGGAACATATTTTAACAAGAGCGAGGATGGGAGGACATTATAGCCAAAAGGAGGATTGTCCTTCCAAAAGGAGAAAAAGAAGATATTTTAACAAGAGCGAGGATGGGAGTACATTATAGCCAAAAGGAGGATTGTCCTTCCAAAAGGAGAAAAAGGAAGACATTTTAACAAGAGCGAGGATGGAACTACATTATAGCCAAAAGGAGGATTGTCCTCCCAAAGGGAGAAAAGAGAAAATATTTTAACAAGAGCGAGGATGGGAGGACATTATAGCCAAAAGGAGGATTGTCCTTCCAAAAGGAGGACGGTTGGCAAACCTAGTATGCTACCTAGATGAAGATAAACAAGAATACAGTAGCCCAAGTGAAGCTGAAATAACAAATATGTGAAAATAAAAATAAAACATGGGAAATAAACTGATAAAGAGTAAAAACATTTGCTTAGGAGGGAGGAAAAGCTTCGAAAATTGGAAAATAATACAAAATATAAGAAATTCATGGACGATTTTCGTCGTAATACTCACACACACATACACTAACATATGGAAGGACCCGAAGGTCGATAGCCAGTTACAGACTTGTAACAAATACCATAAACTACTAACTGTTTTTCAAACTTATTATAATCCAAGGCATTTTATAATTCAAGATTTATAATCCGTTGTCAGGCAATAGGCATTTCACATAGTATTGATGTAATCACTACCCTCTTCTAATTTTCAGTCTCATGATGAGGTTTTAGAACTTAAGAAGAAGCCCTTATGTGACCTTAAATCAATATTTAAACTTATCAAATGAAATACGAACCCACCCCCTCCTTAGTATAGATTTGTCCTTTTAGTTTTGTTTATTAAATCCTTTAAATCAGCTAGAACATTTTGTTACAAAAAGCAGATTGGCCCTTATTGCGCTACACAGTCGATATTATTAAATATGACTATATTATATTATTTTTAATTGAATTAATTCACCAAAAATTGATTTTTTTGGGCAACTGGCATAAATGTATGTGTTTTGAACGATGGGTCGATTAAAACACTGTGCATTCAGCATTCACCCTCTAATTACATTTTTGTGTGATATATATATATATATATATATATATATATATATATATATATATATATATATATATATACTAACATATACTATAATATATTATAATATATATTATAAGATACGCCACTGAATCTAAAACATATCATTTATTTCAAATACAGCACCTTAACCTAGGCAACCAAACATACACTAAAACACACACATTATTTCACTCAATTCCATATATATTTAATGATAATCTATTAATTATAATTAATAGATCTTACACCTTCGTAATAATTATATAAAAAGTTATTATTTATTTAAGCTTTATTAATTTCTAAACCGCCCCAATCAGCGCCCTCTGTCAGTTCAATCAATATGACATAATAGTGTCAAACGTCTTGACGGGTGCATGTCTTCTAGAATTTTCGAAAATTTCAGGCAATTCACCTGCCTGGCGCCAAGCGAATATCATTAGCGTGCACATATCAAAGGGAAACATCCCTTAACGCAAACTACATCCAATTATACACACCAGAATAAGTGTAAGTAATTTGAAACAGTCTGATTAATCAATTATTAGAGCACATGTGAGTTAATCAATGCAGATTTAATTACATATTATTTACAATAGCAATTTACTATCCTTTATAAATTGTATGTACATATTTTTTGAATACTTAAATATATGTTAAATGTAATGCAAAGTATTATTGAAACAACTTTTTAAAGTTATAGGTGTATAATTACTTTCATAATTATATAAAATATACATAAAAGCCTTTTATTATTACATGGTGTGTTCTATTCATTTACAAATATAATTTACAATTTATTACCAACCAAAATACATTTTATATATGTATTGATTAAGTAAACGATGGCACAATAGGTCCATGAAGGGCTGCAGTGCACACAGCCTAGGGGTGGGGGCTGTACTCACCATAGAAAAATAATAATAAATGATAGAAGAGTGCATACAGTGGTGGTTTGTGGACTACCAAGTTATAGATTATTTTATTTATTTGTGGCTGTTACGATGCTGTTATTTATCTGTTAAAAATGGCCCCACTAGCTCAAATGAGCTATTATAGATATCCTTTTTCTGTAAAAACAAGAGCTGATAAATCTCCCATGTTCCTACCTCTCCACATTTTATATCCTGCAGGTTTAGCTAATAGCTCCTTTCACCAGTGTCCCGCCTGTCTTTTCTTGCCTGGTGGATCTCTCTCCTCCCTCCTCAGGTACTTTGACCCTATGCTAATGGGAAAGTGGTTGGATTCCAGTATTTCCTCCATTCTGGACTTCTCAATTTGCTGCCCTGCCTCCTCATTCACCACCACACATAATCATATTGCTGATGACCCTCTTGCCTCTATATACATATACATCCTCCTCACCTGCATCCCCCTCTATCCATCCATGTAACATAGAAAACTTACTACACCTCCACCCACTTCAACATTCTTCTTCCTTATGAATTTACTATGTAATCATTCAACGATCATTTCCCTGCTTACCTGCCGTCTCCAATTCTGAACCTTTTTGTAAGCCTATAATACCCAGATATACTTTTTTTTCTGTTTTAGAAACTTTTCTGAAATGTGTTTCACTGTGAATATATAGTCCTGTATACTCTTGTCCTTTTCTGAATCCTTTGTGATTTTTGTAGGATTTTATTCTTATTTTTCTGTGTATAATTTGTTGATATATTTTCATTGCTTTTCTGTAATTCTTGCACTCATGGCTTAGTCATTTCCCAATTTGGTATATCTTCTTCAATTCATATCTCGTTATATATTGTGATGACATTAATAATTTTAAACAGCTATATTATATATAATCAATAACATAAATTATATATTTTAGTCAATTTAACCACTAATGGCCAAGTGGGGTGAGGGTGATCCAAGATGGATTGTAGAAGAACGTCCTGATGCCACCAATGTAAACAACTGGCATTGGACAGAGCGTAATGCCACCCCATGGTCCCAAGAGCGCATTAAGGAATTATTCAAAGACATGACTATACCTAATGAAAAAGCTAGACTGACTGTCACCGAAGTGGAAAAGTGTGATGGCGAAGCATCTGCTAATAACCGAAAAGGCAAGTTGATATTCTTCTACGAATGGAATTTGGTGCTCAAATGGACTGGTGAATTAATTGATGGCACTGGTAGGGAGCATGAGGGTAAAATCACCATCCCAAATCTGTCGGAGGAGAACGATATTGATGAAGTCGATGTAAGGAGGCTTTGTTATTCATAGTTAGTATTTTCTGTGATTTTTTTTATTGTGGGTATTGTAGATACAAATCTCAGTTAAAGATGCTGATGAGGAGGGGCATATGATTAAGCAGATTTTGCATAAAAGCGGCAAAGGGGCAATTCGTGATAAATTGACTCAGTATTTGGACAATTTGAGGGTTGAGTTCTCCAAGGGGATGATTTTACCAAAGAAGGATGAAGTTAAGCCGGATGCGGTGAAGACATTAACCAGTGGGTTTAATAAGAAGATTAATATGGAGCCTGTTGTTTCTGAGAAGAAAGTAGGTGGGGTGAAAATTGAGACAAGTACGATTACAATCAATCAGAAATTCCAGTGTAAAGCACAGGAGTTTTATGATGCTATGACTAGGATAGAAATGGTGACTGCTTTTACTCGGGGTATGGTTAAGTTGGATCCTTGTAAGGGTGGTAAGTTTGAGATGTTTGGTGGGAATATCACTGGGACTTTTGATGAGTTGGTGCCAGGTAAAAAAATTGTGCAGCAGTGGAGGTACAAACAGTGGCCTGTTGGGCACTATTCAACTGTTACAATTGATATTAATGAGAAGGTATGTTGTTGTATTGATTTATATATAATTGCACTAATTAATTATTTTGCAGGATGACCATACTGAAATAGTTGTGGTACAATCAGGAGTGCCCAAAAGTGAAACTGGGATTACAAAAGAGAACTGGGACAGATACTATTGGGAAAGTATGAAGCGTGCCTTCGGGTTTGGAGCTTTCATGGTGTAGGCTTTAATGGTTTAGCAGCAAAAACAAATGAATAGATAATTCTGATAAAAATTTTAATTTATTAATGGAAATCATGAAAACCAATTTGTTGGTTGTGAGCTAAAAGTTGAAATGTACTAATGTTTGGTTGTTGCATTTGTGTAGTCAACTGCATTGGTATGTTTCTTCTTTAACTGGTATTAATTTTAAAGCCTTTTTGCGTGTATTTTATAGTAGTACCCACACACGACTTTTTGTATACACTTTTTGCGAATATTTCTCTGGAATTATTTCCTAATAAAAATACTACCCTCTGTATAAATTGCTGGTTTTAGTATTTATAAATAAACCTCAACCATCCTCTACATTATCCATGTTATCTGAAATTCCTAAAACTATTTGGCCCACTACCTCAGGCACTGGGAGTGCCAAAAATTATATTATGATCAATTTAACATGCCAAATATATTTTTGAATTATTCAAACAACATTTTAATGGAAAATGTTGAGTGGATATTTGTTTTTAATTGTTTGAACTTTTTAATTTTCTATCTACAGATTAATGTAAACCTCCAACTAGTTGGAATACAATTGTACTAACAAATGAATAAATAAATTAATGCACACATTATATTTTAATACATAAAATCACCCTTACAAGTTCTAAAACTAAAACACAGGATATGAAAGCCTAAAATTAGTTTGATTATAATAAAACCTACAGACACCATTCTCATTTGCGGACAATTACGACGAAATTCGACACCAATAATAGTAAATTATGTTGATACTCAGTGCTCCTTCTTTTTGGGCTTCTTGGGGTTCCGCGATCTAGACTTTGCCTTACACAGCGGGCAAATGGGCGCGTTCCTGTGGATCTGCTGGTGACAGCTCAGGCAAGACTTCATCGGTGGTGGTTGTTGTCTGTGAATTAAACAAATGCATTTAAAACTTGTCCAAATTGTGTTAAACCAAGCTAAGTTAACCCAAAGCACCTCATATTGACAATGTCCGACCTGAAGGTTGGAGTTGGTGGTCCTGGGTGTGGCTGGGTGTTGATTGTAGTCTGTCTGCCTTGATCGGGTTTATTTGCCACCAATCTTAGAGGGTTGGGTGGTGGTAGGAACGTGGGTGGCATTGGTGGTGCTAGAGAGCCCATTGGGGAGTCGTTTGATGTTAAGGGCCGCGTCCACTCGGCGCTGGTCTTGCTGAATGTTGATGCTTGAGATTTGCTTGTTGTGAAGAGTTGTGATAATCTCCTAAAAAGAAGATTTATGATACTATTTTAGTCTTCATTGGTTATTAACAATCTATGCTTTTTTTATAGTTTTGGAAAAAGTTTGAAATTTGGATTTAAATTTTTAAAACAAACCAACCTGGGTTCTGTAAACTTTTCAGATCATACTAGATGCCACAATATTAATCCAACATGCATTTTTTTATGTGAATAATTCCCAAATATTATTATTATCATTACTTCTAGACATAGAGAAATACTATTACGCATGCTGCAAGCCAAACATTAGTATTATAATGTATCAGAACATACTAATTCCTATTACATCCGATGGAATAATACTAGGACAAGTTGACAAAATAAAATATCTCAGATGCTGGATCAATAACAACCTCAAGCCAGAGACTAAAATAAAATGTGGGGTAGCTTACCCCTTGCCTATTCAATTCAGCATTTTATTTCAGTTTTATGTGAATAATTCCCAAATATTATTATTATCATTACTTCTAGATATAGAGAAATACTATTATGCATGCTGCAAGCCAAACATTAGTATTATAATGTATCAGAACATACCAATTCCTATTACATCCGATGGAATAATACTAGGACAAGTTGACAAAATAAAATATCTGAGATGCTGGATCAATAACAACCTCAAGCCAGAGACTAAAATAAAATGTGGGGTAGCTTACCCCTTACCTGTTCAATTCAGCATTTTATTTCAGTCTCTGGGTTGTCATTGATCCAGCATCTGAGATATTTTATTTTGTGAACTTGTCCTAGTATTATTTCATCAGATGTAATAGGAATTGGTACATAAAACTCAAGGGACTGCTATGTGATCCCCACCTAAACTTAAATCTATGACTGTGCTTAATGAAGTGTTATGTTTGGTCTGTTTTATTGTATCAAGCAGAATCTTGGATTAATTAAAATTTCTATACTCACTCTGGTGGTATATTTACACCATCCTCCTCATGTAAATCAGGCAGCCTCTCCAACCCCAAACACTCCCTCCTCAGTCGATCAACCTCCACCTTCAAAGGCAAATACTCCTCATGTAGCCTGGCAGCATTCCCTAATGATCTTGTCCTGCTTTCCTCAGCATGCTTTATGACACCTTCCATCTAGATATGTAGAAACATATATTAAATGTATATATTCTTATATTCAATATTATTTAGGTTCAAAATTTATAAATAATATGTATTAAATTATTTATAAATTTTTAACCTAAATAATAATGAATATAAGGAAAAACAAATGCAGAAAGTTAAATTCTGAAATTGTTTATTTTCCAAGTGTGTAATAAATCTTTTTTTATGTTTAATACCTAAAATAATTGAAATAGACTTACAGAATTGAGATATAAATCTAGAAAAATCACCTCAACCTACTTACAGCATTTATATCAGCATGAATCTGTCTGAGTTCCTCCACATGAGACATCTTCTCCTGCAACAACATCTCCATCTCTGACTTGTACTCTGAAAGGCATTTTTCCTCATGGTCCTGTCCCTCAATCTCCAAAACTAACTTTGCCTTGATTTTCTCCAGCTGGATGGTCTTGCCTCTATGTATTGATTTTTTTTGTAAATACCCCCAAACAAATGCTACCGCGACGTCTAGCTTACCTGATCTCTTTAATAGCCTCCAATTTAGCGTACACTGTACGCTCGTGGTCGGTCATTTTGGTGATCAGCTCAAAATCACTACCAGTTGGGGGCTTTCGGAGATATTTAGGGGAGCGTTCTATGTAAATAAACGAGCGGCTTGTCAAAACAAACTGGATTAGTTTTGATGGTGTTTAGACGTAGGCAACTTAATTTACAACTAAATTTAGTAATACAATGTGGTTTTTAATGGGTGAACGATAGTTTTAGGCAACTTAATATACTATATGAATAATAAATAGCGAGCTTTATTTGGTATATCAAAACATTATAGAAAACACACAAATAAGCTAAAAATAAGACTTCCACGTCTTTCTAACTTGTATATTCACCTTTACCACACCTTACTTCCTCTTCCACGACAGTATTTTGTAGATTTGCACGCCTTTTCCATTAACCATGCACTCAC
The DNA here is from genome assembly GCA_963942505.1 of Lordithon lunulatus. Classification (NCBI taxonomy): domain Eukaryota; kingdom Metazoa; phylum Arthropoda; class Insecta; order Coleoptera; family Staphylinidae; genus Lordithon; species Lordithon lunulatus. The sequence goes on along the minus strand of OZ012672.1, from coordinate 48,961,439 downwards.
CTTTATGCAATCCTTCGCCCACTTTGACTAGCTCACATTCATTGCGCAGGTGGTACAACGTGTTAGTCCAGTTACTACATAGTACATACACTTTTCCATCGTCCATTAATCATGCACTCACCTTTATGCAATCCTTTGACTTTGACTCGAGCTTACATTCGTTGCCCAGGTGCTACAACGTGTCAGTCGCGTTACTAGATAGTACATACATGTTGTACTGTATTAGCCATACATAACAATCTCCGAAAGATTTACGCCATTTCCGCGGGTGGTCATTGTGTTTCAGGTATTGGACAATTACTGCCGTTAAAAATCAGCTTATCCTTCCCGAAATAGAAAGACTATCGATAGAGAAATAGATTCATGCCCGTATTCACCAATATCCCATAAACTTTATAGGTCCCATAAGCTATTGAATGGATAAATTGACAACGTCATTGTGACAGAATATGCCAAAACAAATGTCAAACACCATGAATAGAGCTTGCAATTGAAGCTTTGATGACACCTTTTGTTTAATTATTCAGTGTTTGCAATAGAGAGAATCTAAAGTAACTACGTACCCTAGATAATGTATTTATTCTTGTTATAACAACGAATATTTATGGATTTAATAGCTAGTGATAGATTTATGGAACGTCGGTGAATACGAGGGTTATGCCCGTATTCACCAACATACCATAAACTTTATAGGTCCCATAAGCTTGATTGGACTAAATTGACAACGTCATTGTGACAGAATATGCCAAAACAAATGTCAAACACCTTGAATAGCGCTACCAATTGAAGATGACACCTTTTGTTTAATTATTCAGTGTTTCCAATAGAGAGAATCTAAAGTAACTACATTCCCTAGATAATGTATTTATTGTTGCTATAACAACGAATACTTATGGGTTCAATAACTATTGATAGATTTATGGAAGGTCGATGAATACGGGTGTTAATGTTATTTATTTTGATTTACAATTAACTAATTGCATGTGTACAAGACTCGCATTTGTCTATGCTAACATAGGGTGGAGTTGCTGTTGTCTTCAGATAGTACGTCCCTCGAGCTTCCGTGGAAACATACTCTCCCATTCGTTCAGACCCTGACACTATGTTCTTTTGAAAATCATCATAGTTTCTGCTTTTGTGTGCTTTATACACGATATTTGGGTCTATGCTTTCCTTGAACAACTTCCAGCTCATCCCATGACTGCAGGCTTCTGTAATCTAATTATAAAAAGAAAAACATGTTATTATAATTGTTTATTATGAAGTCAATTATATATTAATTAGTACCAAGGTATAGAAATTAATTTAAATTACAACCGCATACTCAAGGATTGGAATTACCAAAAAAGACAAAATGCGAAATACCGATATATGGGCAAAAACAAAAGTAACAGACGTCATGGAGATACCAGCGGACCTCATGTGGCAATGGGTACATAGAATTACCTTCTGGAGACCACGGGAAGCGAAAAGTTTTACTCCTCTGAGATATTTCATTTCCATTGCCTGTATTCTACTTTTGTCCCTCTTCGTTAGTTTCCACGTCTCGCTACCATATGTCAGTATAAGTCTATATATGCTTTTGTATATATTTATTTTTGTCCTTCTGCTGATCTCTTTTTTGTTAGTCAGTACATTGCACAATGCGTGGTATGTTTTAACTGTGTTGTTTATTCTGTTACTAAGTTCGCCTTTCATTTTTCCGTCTTCTGTCAGTGCTACTCCTAGGTATTTGAATTGTTCTACTTGAACTATTTTGTGTTGTTCTGTTTTTATATTTATTTGTTCTTTCCGGTTTCCTATCCATTTGTTTTGTTATAATTCATTTTCATATTATACGTTTCTAGATGTCTGTTCCATACACTCAGGTTGTGCTTCATTTTCTGCTATCACTACGACATCATCAGCGAATGCTCCTTCCGATATTTTTACAACTTGCATGGTTTTGTACCCTATATTTGCTTTTTTGATTTCTGGTTTCATGCTCTTCATTATTTCAACCATGTATATGATAAATAACGTATGACTGAGTCCAGTGGTTGTCTTAAATGTTCTTGATGTTTGTCCCTTGTGTATTATTGCATGGGTGTTGTTGTTATATATGTTTTGTATTAATTCGACTGTCTTTCTTTCTACACCTCTCTCTTCCAGGATTTTCCATGTATGGTATGGGTTTTATAACGTCGATCGTATTAATTTAAGGACGTGAGAAAGTTATGTGCATCAGAAATTTTGTTTTGCTTATAATTTTATAATATAATTTTATTCCTGCACAATTTTTTATTAAAATCATGTTTGCATATAATTCGGAAAAACGTGTGGTGTCCACTCCAGATTTTGGTGCAAATTATGCCCTTCTTGTTTTCTTTTTCACCTTGCAATTTGTGGGCATCTACCACTGCATCGCAAGACGCAAATGCACCGGCGATGGCAGCAATAATCTGTACCTTAGTTTAGATACCTGCCAAGGAATTCCTTCACTATACTTTAAAATGTATGGGAGGATGGGTACTGCAGTATGGGAGTTTTATTTGAAAATATTTTCTTTACTTTGAAAATAATCAAGTAATTGATGTAGCATTAAACCTAAACTATAGGTAAATACTTCGAATCAACGATAATATACAGATATGCCTGATATAGCATGCAAAATTATCGATAAAAAAAAAAACTTTTTCTATCGATAATTTTGCATGCTATATCAGACATATCTGTATATTATCGTTGATTCGAAGTATTTACCTACAATACTTCAATACACATTTTAAAATTTTGCTAGGACTTACATCATTTATCGGATCACACCCGGGCTGTGTCTGTCTTCCTCCATTTGGATAAAAATCTACATGCCCTACAGGATCCATTAACCCGAATACTCCACCAGAAGTGTGGATGATATCCACAAACTTCGCAACATGTGGCGATATTCTCCCACCCACTAGCTGTATAGTTCCAAATACAGGAAATGCTGGATCCAGACCTTGAAGATAAAATACGTTAAATCGTATATGTGAGACGATTAATTCATCTTTATATATAAAACTAAAAAACGTAAATTTTCCTGAAATCACATTTTCGTCCGAAACTTGACTTATCCATAATTTTGCAAATCCGCGCCATGCCATATATTTCTGGTTGTGTAGCAACCAATTGGTATAAGTGGCTTCTAAACAACGAATGTTAGGATGTGAAAGCGGAATGAATGAGTGGGGGAATGCAGAAACATGAGTGAATGGTTAAGAGAGCATGGGAAAGGCGTGGAAATCTGCACAACGCTGGCGCAGAAGAGAACGTGGACGATGGAGAGGGAATAATGGAAGGAGAGTATTTGTCAAGTTATATATATATATATATATATATATATATATATATATAAATATATATATATATATATATATATATATATATATATATATATATATTGTGTGTTTGTATGGTTATGCCAAATAAAGATTGTTGCTTTATCGCGTAAACTAATATGTTAAATATCAATAACCGTCTATTGATATTCGATAATTAAGAATGGTAACCTTTTTTTCTGATAATAATTAATATATAATATATTCAAATCATATATCCTTCTCATCTAAAAACCGGCCACATAGTGCGACGGAATTTTATTATTTGTCATGTACAGCTTTTGGTTAAAGCTAATAATAAATGTGTATAGAATAATTTGTTGATATGTTAGGAATAATGTTGTGTAACTACCTTTTATAGCTATCATTAGTTACTATTATCGTAGTAAATCTCAAATTTTATTTGAGGTTGACAAGATAACTGATTATAAATTGGAGTAATTAAATTGCTCCTGGTTCAAATAAATAAAATATAAGCAATAACATAAAAAAATGACTCCAATAAACATTTTATAATAAGTTTTTGCCTCTCCTGTCAAACTCAAATAAAATTTTAGATCTGTGAGGTTGCTGCTTAGGCGACGATTTTTTTCTACATACAAATATACTTCCTCAGATGTAAAATAAGAAATGTATATAAAAAATCCCCAAAGCTCCGAAATGTTGATGAATATCAATATGCCAAATCTTGACATTCTTTACGTCACGTTTTATGACTAATATTGTCTAAATAGAAGAAAATATCTGTCTGTATGCCCGTCTGTCTGTATGTCTGCAAACAAAATTGCGGGGAAACGGCTGAAACTATCGCGAACACATTGGATATCGTTAGAGAAAGCGAGCTAGGATGATCCCATGAATATTTGTGCAAATTTAGTCCACAAATAGTGAACAAAAAAATGATAAAATCATTTCCAATTGCGAATATGGCGCATGGCTGCTCAAAAAAATGAACGCGCGGCATAGTCAACAAGTGCCGTCATCATCGGTGACTGTACCGTACGAAAAAGGTGATTAAGATACAAAATATCTACGACTTTCTCAATTTTAATATTATATCAAAATTTAAGATATCTCAGTATGGGTTCGGTTCGATTCACATTACGTATATAATGTGAATCGAACTGAATCTTAAATTTTGATTTAATATTAATTAATTAATTCATAAAGTCGTAGATATTTTGTATCTTAATTAGTTTGACTGCAATTACGCATTACGCTTATTTATTATATTTTGTGAATTAGTTATTCATCCCATAAAATTCTCTTACCTGTTACCCTAGATATATTATGTTTACACAATTCTGCAGCAAAACCAGACACATGCGCTCCCAAACTGTGCCCAACAAGATGAATTTTATCAGGATCCGCGCCACTCATCACCAGTACGTCTACAAATTTGCCATAAAAAGAACCAACATCTCTAGTGCTCGTTGCAGGCGCAAAGTAATTCAAATTGCCTGCAATCTCCTCCCAATCCATAATAATAACGTTCACGTCTTGATGCAGGAGGTAGTTGTCTTTGATTTGTTGGCATGTGTCTGCTTTCCCACTTGACTGGAAGCCGTGAGTTATTAACTTGGTGTTTCTTCTGGTATTAAAATTCGTTAGTTTCACTGACTCAGGATTTGGGAAGATGCGTTCCCCATCCTTTGGACCTTCTCTATATTATACAATAAATATAAATATTTAAAAAAAATCTATAGAATTCATTTATACAACAACTAAAATATATTGCATTCAAAAGTAATTGTGAAGAATATAGAGATCACATAAAGGCTTGGTCTTATATGGCGGTAATATGATGAGAAATACCTTGTATATAGTATGAAACTGACTTGTTCTTCTACATTAAAAAATAAATTTCTTTCCAATTCGTTTCCAGCAAATGTATCAATCAAGTGTCCAAACCCCGGCATTGCCATACCTAAAATATATGAATTTTTAAGTAATGGCAGGGACGATATTTGTGCAATTCATAACGAAAACTGCTGATTGGATATCTATCAAAATATACATACGGATTGCCAATACACTAACTAACTAAAATTAACTTAGGTACATTTTGGATTTATTAATTGTACAAGAATATATACGATATTTGTTTAAATCGTAAAAGATGCCCAGCTCAGTGACTGAGTGGTTGGAGGCGTCGTCTGTCACGTACTGAGCATTGGGGAGCCTGAGTTCGATCCCCAGCGGGGAGCGAATTTGCACGAATCACCTTTCACAGTTTTTCAGAAGTTTTCTGTGAAGTTAAGGTAAATACCGGGTGATTAAACTCCTCTGAGCTGCTCCCTTGTCCGGCGGAAAAGCCTCACGGCTAATAGCCCTATAAAAATAGAATTTTTTCCCCATAAAATATGGTTATAAATATTGTATATTTTTCGAAAAACACTCATTGGGTATTCATCAAACTTCACATTCGAATTACAAATGCCATATGCTATCCAATAATATAGTAAACTAAAATTTCCAGCAAGACAGTTTTGAAAATATTTACTATGGAATATTGTATACGATATTTATGCGAATCTTAAAGAATGTGTCTAAATTTTTGTACATATTTCCTAAACCGCTGATTGGATATTTATCAAACTTTACAAAAGGATTACCAATGCCATAGGCTATCCACTAGTATTGTAAAATTAAATTACGTTAAGCTAGTTTTGGTAATAGATACCGTGGAAGATTAATATATACCTACAATAAACTATAACCTATATTAATTTTTTATTATATATATATATATATATATATATATATATATATATATATATATATATATATATATATATAATTACTTACAGTATCCATTATGCAGCTGCCAGGCGAGCAGAAGACAGACAATCACCTCCATTTTCAGACAGCGCACCTTACAGGCTAATTGCCGCCGCATTTCTGATTTATTTATATCTTCCTGCAATCACTATTTGCATAAAATGCGACAGTCATTATTATGGATAATTACCTTTATTCGTTGTTTTTCAATTAAAAATTTCCTCATCGAGCGGCGATAACGCTCATAAATGTTTGTTGTGATTGCATACCTTTTTGTATAATCGCCGCGTTTTTTTTTTGGAAATTGTGGGAACTCGGTTTGATATGCAAAATGTTCTGAGTAATTAAGTGTGATAGGTGTGTAATGAATACATCCGTTTTTGTGACGTTTGCGATAGGTGGAAATTATTTACGAATTAGGGCCATTACAACATTAATCGACTGACGTGTAAAAAAATTATTTAAAAAAAACAAAGATTTAAGAAATTTTAATTTTTGTTATTATTTTACTTTCTATATTTAATTGGATTCAAAATAAGCCATTTTCTGATCATTTTCACCCAAAAGTTAAGTCTGTAGGATTTTTTTGTACGAACTGTTAAATTAATCGACTGAGTTATGAAAAATACCAAAAATTCAAAAATTCAAGAAATTTAAATTTATAATATTATTTTACATTCTATATTTAATTGAGTTCAAGATAGGCCATTTTTGATAATTTTCACCCAAAAACAAACATTTGTAGGACTTTTTTAATTATTGCACGAGCTGTTTTAAATTAATGGACTCAGTTATAAAAAATTCTAAAATGATTTTAGAAATTTAAATTGTTGATATGTTACATTCTAAATTTAATTGGGTTCAAAATAAGCCAGTTTTGGATAATTTTTACCAAAAAATAAAGCCTGCAGGATTTTTTTATTACACAAGATGTTTTATATTTTTCCACTGAGTTTAAAATTTAAGATATATTAATGGTTGATATTATTTTACATTCCATATTTAATTTGGATCAAAATTATCATTTTTTTTACCATTTTCACCCAAAAGTAAATTCTTTTATTATACTCGAGCTGTTTTAAATTAATCAATTAATCAGTTATAAAAAACGATAAAAAATGAAAGATTTAATTTTATTATATATTTATTTAAATTTATGATAGTATTTTACATTCTATATTTAATTGGGCTCAATAATCCATTTGTTTTTAAATTTTCACCCATAAATAAAGTCTGCAGGATTTTTTTATTGTACGAGCTGTTTTAAATTAATCAACTGAGTTATAAAAAAAATCTGAAAATTCAAAGATTTAGGAAATATAAATGTTTGATATTATTTTGAATTTTATATTTAATTAGGTTCAAAATAAGCCATTTTCGGATCATTTTTACCCATAAAATAAAGTCTGCAGGATTTTTTTATTGCACGAGCTGTTCTTAATTAATCGACTGAGTTATAAAAAATGATAAAAATTCAAAGATTTAAGAAATTGAAAATTTTTGATATTATTTTACTTTATATATTTAATTGGGTTCAAAATAAGATGTTTTTTGATAATTTTCACCCAAAAAATAGGTCTGCAGGATTTTTTTATTGCACGAAATGTTTTATATTACTCGACTGAGATATAAAAATATTTAAAATTTTCAAGATTTAAGAAATTTAAATTTTTGATATTATTTTACATTCTATATTTAATGGGGTTCAAATTAAGCCATTTTTGATAATTTTCTCCGAAAAAAAGTCTGCAGTATTTTTTTAGTGTACGAGCTGTTTTAAATTAATCGACTGAGTTATAAAAAATTATTAAAAATCAAACATTTGAATAAATTAAATTTATGGTACTATTTAATATTCTATATTTAATTGAGCTCAAATTAAGCCATTTATTAATCATTTTCACCCAAAAATAAAGTCTGCAGGAAGTTTTATATTGCACGAGCTGTTTTAAATTAAACGACTGAGTTATAAAAAATTCTAAAAATGCAATGATTTAAGAAATCTAAATTTTTGATACTATTTTACATTCTATATTTAATTGGGTTCAAAATAAGCCATTTTTGATCATTTTCACGCAAAAATAAAGTCTGCAGGAAGGTTTTTAGTGTTCGAGCTGTTTTAAATTAATCGACTCAGTTATAAAAAATTAAAAAAATGATAAAAAATCAATGATTTAAGAAATTCAAATTTATGATATTACTTTACATTCTAAATTTAATTGGACTTAATATAAGTTATTTTCTTTTTATTTCCACCCATAAATAAAGTCTACAGGATTTTTTTATTGCACGAGCTGTTTTAAATTAATCGACTCAGTTATAAAAAATTCAAAAAATTCTAAGATTTAAGAAATTTAAATTTTTGATATTATTTTACATTTTATATTTAATTGGGCTCAAAATAATCAGTTTTTGGTCATTTTCACCCAAAAATAAGGTCTGCAGGAAGGTTTTTAGTGTACGATCTCTTTTAAATTAATCAACTGAGATATGAAAAATTCTATAAATTAAAAGAATCAAGAAATTTTTATTTTTGATATTATTTTACATTCTATATTTAACTGGGTTAAAAATAAGATATTTTTTGATAATTTTCACCCAAAAATAAAGTCTGCAGGATTTTTTTTATTGCACGAGATGTTTTTTATTACTCGACCGAGATACACCAAATTCTAAAAATTCAAAGATGTAAGAAATCTAAATTTTTGATATTATTTCACATTCTATATTTAATTGGGTTCAAAATAAAATGTTTTCTGATAATTTTCACCCAAAAATAAAGTCCGAGGGAAGGTTTTCATTGTACGAGTTGTTTTAAATTAATCGACTGACTTATAAAAAATGATAAAAAAACAAATATTTAAGAAATTAAAATTTTTGAATTTATTTTACATTCTATATTTAATTGGGTTCAAAATAAGTAATTTTTTGATCATTTTCACCCAAAAATAAAGTCTGCAGGATTTTTTTTATTGCACGAGATGTTTTATATTACTCAATTGATATATAAAAAATTATAAAAATTCAAAGGTTAAGAAATTTAAATATTTGATATTATTTTACATTCTATATTTAATTGGGTTCAAAATAAGCCATTTTTTGATAATTTTCTCCGAAAAGTCTGCAGGAAGGTTTTTATTGCACGAGCTGTTTTAAATTGATCGACTGAGTTATAAAAAATAATAAAAATTCAAAGAATTAAGAAATTGAAATGTTTGATATTATTTTAGATTCTATATTTAATTGGGTTCAGAATACGGCAGTTTTTAATCATTTTTACCCAAAAATAAAGTCTGCAGGATTTTTTTTTTGTACGAGCTGTTTTAAATTAATCGACTCCGTTATAAGAATTCTAAAAATTTAAAGATTTAAGAAATTAAAATGTTTAACATTATTTTACATTTTATATTTAATTGGGCTCAAAATTATCAGTTTCTTTGATCATTTTCACCGAAAAATAAGGTCTGCCGGAAGGTTTTTAGTGTACGAGCTGTTTTAAAATTAATCGAGTTATGGAAAATTCTATTCAAAGATTAAATAAATTTATATTTTTGATATTATTTTACATGCTATATTTAATTGGCTATAAAATAAGATGTTTTTTGATAATTTTCACCCAAAAATAAGGTCTGCAGAATTTTTTTTATTGCACGAGATGTTTTATATTACTCGACTGAGATATAAAAAATTATAAAAATTCAAATATTTAAGAAATTTATATTTTTGATATTATTTTACATTCTATATTTAATTGGGTTTAAAATAAGATGTTTTTTGATCATTTTCACCCAAAAATAAAGTCTGCAGGATTTTTTTATTGCACGAGATGTTTTATATTACTCGACTGAGATATAAAAAATTATAAAAATTCAAAGATTTAAGAAATTTAAATATTTGATATTATTTTACCTTCTATATTTAATTGGGTTCAAACTAAGCCATTTTTTGACAATTGTCTGAAAAATAAAGTCCGCAGAAAGGTTTTTAGTGTACGAGCTGTTTTAAATTAATCGACTAAGTTATAAAAAATGGTAAAAAATCAAAGATTTAAAAAATTTAAATTTGTAATTCTATTTCATATTTAATTAGACTCAATATAAATCATTTTCTTATAATTTTCACCCAAAAATAAAGTCTGCAGGAAGGTTTTTATTGTACGAACTGGTTTTAATTAATCGACTGAGATATTAAAAATGGTATAAAATGGTATAAAAAATCAAAGATTTATGAAATTTCAATTTTTAATAGTATTTTATATTGTATATTTAATTGGGCTTAAAATAAGCTATTTTTTATAATTGTCACCCAAAAATAAAGTGCCCCGACAAATCATGAAAGCCGAAATTAAATGTTCGCTCATCTACCGTATGTGACTGTTTTCTTCTGATCAAGAGTGCTCTCTCACTTCAGAAACGTTAAGAATCACTGCTCCAAAAGGTGATTAGCATATATCGTTCCCAAGTGCTCAGTACGAGACTCATAACCACTAGTCCACTTAACTGTGTGAAAAAAATAAAAAACTTCTATCTTTATAGGGCTATCAGCCGTGAGGCTTTTCCGCAGGTCAAGGGAGAAGCTCGGGGGGGAGTTTAATCACCCGGTATTTACCTTAACTTCACAGAAAACCTCTGAAAAACTGTGAAAGGTGATTCGCGAAAATTCGTTCCCCGCTGGGGATCGAACTTAGGCTCCCCAATGCTCAGTAGGAGACGGACGACGCCTCTAACCACTCGGCCACTGAGCTGGGTTGAAAAAAATATTTAATATAAAATAAATAAATAATAATTATACAGCATAATTATTTTTTTTTTCACACAGTTATGTGGTCGAGTGGTTTCTCGTACTGAGCATTGGGGACCGAAATATGCTCCATACTTTTATATGGGTATATCTTGTAAACGAAACGTTTACGAAAAAAAATATAGTATTTACAGCTCCTCTATAATACAAATGTATATTACATTTTATTTTATGTCCAGTTATACATCACCTGTATATACATATCTGTATACGAGATTTTGAGTGATTAGTAAGGAGTAGTAATAAGGTAAAGGTTTATTGACGATGAAAAAAATGGTAGTAAATATTCATGTTTGGGTGGTATTTATTAAAAGAGATCATTTTAGTTTATATGCTATAGTGCAATTGGTAAATATAAAATATAAAGTCGTAAACTTGGAAAATTTATAACAGATAGAAGCTTGGATATTCTATATAAAACATTTTACTCGACAAGTTATTAGCAATGTGTTGGCCGGTCCTCATTCGACAAACTAATTTACGACATATATATATATATATATATATATATATATATATATATATATATATACATATATATATCCATATATATATATATATATATATATATATATATATATATATATATATATATATATATATATATATATTGTCCAAGTGGATTATATATAAGTACAAATTTTCAAATTCAAATAATACAATTCAAATATTTAACAATACTGTAAAATATTTTTCTTTAAATATGTATGAGGAGACTAGTTTATACGTATATGGTAAAAATTTGACTGTTCTCTTGTATTTGTTCTCTTTTGAACACTATGTTCCTATAAATATCAAATTTACACTTAAAAGTAATTTAAAATTCCAACAAATACGCTTGCGTTATTAAGTTTGAATCTAATTAATTATTTTGTTCTATTGATCGATTCCTCGAAACTCCTTAAAATCAAATTAATTCAGAAAGTATGTTGCTACGTTACAAATACCCGCTTTTAAGGTTTTTTTTATAGGAAAACACGCCATTATTGAAGTTAACAGATTTACACCGATTGACTGAAAATAAATAAACAATATCGCCTCCTCAAACAATCACGGTTGCGCTTTTGTTGAAATCCTAATTTAAAATACTTTCCTCACATCTGACTCATACAAAAACTACTCAGTTATAACATTTCGCGTGTTACTTCCTGGAGGAATTGGATTACACCTTCTAGGTACTCTGATATGAATAACTCGTTTCGGATCGGAGGGATGAATGAGATCGCTTTTGTGTCTCCAATCCCGACGCTTGCCCTCTTCTTTCCTGCGCTTTCTATCAACATACCCGATTACACAACTCGCTGGGATCCAAATCAGAGCTGTTACTAGCACAACTGTTCCAACAATGTTGTCGCGCAAGAATAATAGGACTTTGTTGATGTTAATGTCTTCTATAATGTCCCAGAAGCGCTCTACGACGTCTTGAATAGTTTTCTCGCAATTACCCTAAAGAAAAACATTATGTAATTGTTGTACAAGGAAACTTAACTGTTAGAACTATGACAGACTGCACCTTGTCGAGTCGAAATTTAAAAATATATCAAATTTAAGAATATTTTTATTAGGCTTCTGTATAATAGCCATTCATATTTTCTGTCGCATTTAGAAATAATTTATAAAGTAAGGGCTTTTTTTCTTCGTCTTTACTTCGTCTCTTTCTCTCTCCCTAACCACTTTTGAAATTAGTTTAATAGCATGTTGATAGAGCAAAATGTGCTGTCTTATTTCCCCTGTTCTTTAGCTCCTTTAGAAACTATTATAAATATTGTTTCTATTTTCGCTTTTCCTTTCCCCATTCCGCTTTTTGTTGACTCCTTTTCGCGATTTCCTTTATCTCCTTTACAAATTTTCCTGGCTACTTTAGAAATTATTTAATGCAATGAAATGTTGATGATGGAAACAGTGACTCTTACTTATTTTGGTTATGGCTCTTTTCCGTGAAATTTTTCCCCTGTCCCCTTCTCCTATTCCTTTGTCCCTTTCCCTATGAATATCAGGGAATTATTTAATTGAAAGCTAGAATAAGGCTTCAACTTCAAGTATATATTGATTGTGAAACTGTATAGGTTCCTACTTATTATTATCCCCCTGCGGTTGGGGGGCAAGAATTCACCCGCTGTCCACTCAACAGGTCGTAAGAGGCGACCAATGAGTACTGGCTTTTGTGGGTATGGCCAGGCGTGTCACTGAGATTTACCAGACTTGACAAACTGCTCTGATGCCGAAATTTTAAATGAACTTAAGTCACAAGGCGTTATAGAAGTGAGACCATTCACGGCAAAAAGAAATGGAAGTGAGTACACGAGTGGTTGTTTCAGTTTGACATTTAATAGCCCAAGAATGGCAAAATTTTATCAATTTTGACGTGTGTGACTTCGTTCCTAATCCTCTTCGTTGTTTTAATTGTCAAAAGTTCGATCATGTGTCTGATAAGTATAAATCAAATTCTTTTTGTAGCCAGTGCGGTAGAGCTCCGCACGAGGGGACTGCCGACTGCCTTTCTAATTTATTTATTTATTTAATATTACAATAGACAATTAGACTAATGTGCAAATTGCACTGCCCTCGTTAGATAAAGTGTCCGAAATATAAGAACGAATTCGCAATACAAAAATTACGTATAGTAAACCGTATCTCGTACATTAAACTGCAATCTATCTCCCCGGATTCGTTTTTTGCAAACTCTTCTTATTCGTATGTTACTAAAACCACTTCTACTGTTTCAATTACAGTTCAATGTGATTTAGGAAATACCAATATACCACCTACATCTATACCTTCAAAGGTAAATACCATACAATTAGCGGACAAAGTAGATATGTCTATTCCAAAACCAGCGAATATCTCAACAGAATCTCAGGGAGCCAAGCGTTCTAAGCTGAACTCCACAAGTTCACAGGTTGTCAGGATGGGTTCCCCGTTAACCAAAGTTACCAAAATTAAGCAACAACGTATAATGGGCCATTCACTATAATCGCGGTAGGGGTAGCGTAGCGGTAAGCAAAATTGCACACATGTATAAAAATGTGGGCGTTTACAGCAGCACAGTAAAACTATGAGACAACATGGGTAATTATCTCTACCATAATTATCGCATAGCATTACTGCCCAATTCTGAACATCTGAATTTTTATAGCCATGCAAAATATTGCTTACCGCTACCTTACCACTACCGCGCTTATTGTGAATGGCGCATCTTTCACTCCTAAGCATTCGGAGGATCTTATACGGGATGAACTAATGGACACTGATCCATATATGAGCAAACCACCCTTTCTAACAAAATAATATAATCTTAATTAAGTCCTAACAATAAACACAAATCCGTTCTTGATTATATTTAACCGCTTGGCTCTTTTTTGCCAATTAATTATCTTTAAAATGTCTTCCATTATCCAGTTTCACAACGGACTTTTTAGCCGATATCCATTTTTAAAACTATTACTAAATTTTCCCAACCCTGTATGTGTCTTTCTTCAAGTAACAGCCAATTTTGACACTAATAATAACTTATTTCAAACACGTCTTCATAAGAGATATTAAATTAAAGCCATGTTTACCTTATTACAAAATCCTTGAATACACGGTGTGCCATCTGGGAGTATATCAGCTGGTTCCACTGGGAAACACGTTTCGTTCATACTTGTGCGGCAGCAACGTTTGCAAGCATTTTCAACTGAAAACAAAACAAGAAATCAATATACTGCAGTTTCGATTCTTAGTCTCGACGACCAAATAATCGCTATCGTAGAAAATCTACAAACTGCACAAATAAATCATTGTTTATAAATAGTTTTCCAATGGATATCATTGATAATGAAAGAAATACAACCAAAAATGCTGTGAAGAGTCATCGCAAATTCAGATTACGCCATCGCGCGCTAGCCGCGGATGCCACATGTTTAGTCATTATAGTTTATATATATATATATATATATATATATATATATATATATATATACAAATATATTTATAGTTTTATTTAAATTCAAAGTTTCATACCTCAAAATGAAACACCCTTTACATATCACTGGTGTTTAGGCAAAAGGGCTTAAGTCAGGCAATGTAAAGTTTACAAGCCACCAATGAAAAGAGCAGATTTTTTAGTTAAAAAGACATAAAAACCTTATTTTCGTAAAAATTATGACTTAAGTCCTTTTGCTCAAATACCAGTGATATATAATTGAATAACTCACAGTTTATCATCAAAATTCATTGCGTTTTTTTGCAGTAGGTTAAGTTATTACTCTTCATGGGGAACCATATTCGATTATATCCATGTAAAATTATTTTTGTGAATTAAAAATGACGTCAAAAGCGGTCGCATTTAAGGGGTTATATACCTTTATTTTCTTCAAAAAATTCGATTTTTTTATTGCTCTATCTGAAAGTAAAACTCTTTGAGAACATTTTACGACATTTTCATGGAGATCCGAGCAATAGATCGAATGTTACAGCGTTTCGAAGCGGGGTGCGATGTTTCCTGGAACATCTACTCCATTCTCGACCAGACAAATCGCGCATGTTTTGTGACAAATCCCTTACAATCAGTCTTCTTCATTTTTTTTTAATTGTTTGTAATTAATGTTGTCAGTACTTGAACGATTCCTTTTTTATGCATACATTTTTATTTTGCAAATACGAATTTTTTAATAAAATTTTTAGAGCTCAAAACATTGAGTTTTTGGGAAAAACGTCCCTGCTGAAAAAACAAAATATTTATTTAAATAATCGTTCAATTACTAGGAAGGTCCCTATACTAGTGACATTTTTTGGGTTTTATGGTTTCAATTGACTCCGCCAATTATGATTTTTTTTATAAACTAATACTTATTGCTACATACCTTTACAAAAATTCAAACTTTCTTCAATTTTTCCGCACAAAAAGGTATATAACCCCTTAAGCTCTCCTAGAAAACCAGACTTTAGAGATATCGTGCAATAAAACAAAATATTCAGGATAGTAAGACAGGCGTCTAAAGCCCTAGTTTTCCAAGAGGACTTTTTGAAGTAACGCAAGAAATATAACCTATGCATGTTATTTTTACTTACTTATATCACACATACAGCTTTGCAGCCCTTGCGTCTCGCAATATGGCGTACACTTTCCACCCCGACACTTTCCTCTTTCCTGGCAATCAGTTCCATCCGGCATGGGTGGACTTCTAGGGCACTCCGCTTGCGTGCCAGTACATCTCGATTCTTGTTCACACGTGGCGTACTGCGCTTCTCTACATTTCACCCCTTTTTGCATGTACTGGCAATTTTGGCAGCACGGCGAATTTTTATCACTACACACAGCCCCTTGGCTGCGCCTCAGTTTACAGTCCTTATCACAACACGAATCATTATCCTCAGTCCCCAGCAAACCAGCATCGCATTCTTCATCTCCCTCCACCCGTAAATTACCACAGAAACTTTCCTCGGGCTCCGAAAAACACCTACCCGATTTCGCTAAGAGTACCTTTTTGATCGAACGCAGACTACATGGAGAAAATTTCTAAAATCGAACAAAATCTGTATCAATAACTGTTTATTAGGACATATTCAAGAGCAGAGAATTTATAAGAAAATGTGAGGCCTTTTTAAAGAAAATGCCCTGTGGTGCGATCGCTATGAACATAGAGATTAAGACATGATCGCTATTATTGCGAATAGTGTTGATTTTTGATCCTTAAATTTGAAGTAATTGACTTTTTATATTAATATTTGAGTAAATGCTATGCGTAGCTTTGAAACATGTATGGTGTACATAGCGTATGCTCATAACGATCGCTCAAAAATCGCATCCCCAGGGGATCCGCTTCGTGAAAAGTGGGGTGCGATTTTTGAGCGATCGCAATAAATATAGCGATCAAAATATGTTCGCTATTATTGCGAATAGTATCGATTTTTGACCATTCGCTTCGTGAAAAGTGGGGTGCGACTTTTAAGCGATCGCAATTAATATAGTGATCAAAATATGTTCGCTATTATTGCGAATAGTGTCGATTTTTGACCATTCGCATCGTGAAAAGTAATCGGTATCTATGACAAAACTAAACGCACGGCAGTAATTGAGTTTATACATTTAATGTTTAGTTAATGCTATTGGTTTATGGCTATAAAACATGTACAAGTTATAGCGCATGATCATAGCGATCGCTCAAAAATCGCACATTTCTGACCAATCGCTAACACCATACGCTATAATGCGAATATGTTTATTAAACTAATAGAATTAACTCAAAAATTAAAGTAAAAACATAACTACTGTCTAGCTTCCAGTTCTTTCAAAGATAAGCTGCACCTTTCACAAAGTGAAGGGTCACAAATCGACACCATTCGCAATAATAGCGATCGCTATATATTCATTGCGATCGCTCAAAAATCCACCCCTTGGGGGGAGATTTTGAGCGATCGTTATGAATCTAGCCATTGAGAGACGTTCACTATTATTGCGAATGGTATCGATATCCAGTAACCTAGGTCTACATTTTTTTTAAATAACGTGGCCCAAGGGATCATTTACCTAAAATCACCGCGGCAGTTAACGTGTTAAAAACAACGGATACTAAAGCCTCAGCTTTAAACCTTATAATTTTTAAGAGGCATCTAAAATCGTGATGGCCAGAGTAACTGCCCCTCTAATACGCCCTGGTCAAGAGTGACTGGTGGAAATGACAAACTTTTACCTTGTTGTTCACATCATATCCACTAACACTGTACGTGTACATCAGATATGAACCACCCTGACTAGCACTAGGGGAACATTCGGGTATATCAGGATCGTGTTCCGAACCCCAGTTGTGCCCAAACTCGTGTGCTGTAACTAAATCGGCCTCTCTTGTAATCACTCGCTGCCCGTAGTGGTTGCGACTTGAGCTCAGGCCGGAGTTTAGGTAGAGAGTGTAACCATTTTTAAAGTATTCTGAAAAGCAGCAATTTTTTGTATAGGTACTCTCAAATTTTACTGTCACACTTTACAAACAAAAATTAAGATTATAATTTTAGTTTTTTTTTTCTTTTCAACCACTCGTTGCCTGTAGCGGTTGTGACTTGAACTCAGGCCGGATTGTAGGTAGAGAGTGTAACCATTTTTAAAATATTCTGAAAAGCAGCAATTTTTGTATAGGTAGTTTTGTGTAAGCTAGATATGTTTCCTTTGTGCTACAAATACCTACCTCCCTGCATATTTCTTTCGTACTAAATGCAGAAAATAAATAGTTACATTTTAAATAATACAACTAACATCAATTAGCAATGCACACCCATATGGGTGTGCATTGTTAATTGATGTGGTGCCGCCACATGGCGTTTAACTTTCCTCCTAAGGGGTTAGTTGTATTATTTTTGTATATAACCACTCGATATATTGTGTGAACCTTACTAGCTGAGCTACATTGATGAGATCTAATAATATCGAAATCTAGATATGTAGATTGCTAAGGGGTGGATTCACACGTATATATGATTTACATTTTTAATTTGTTGCCGATAGCATTTCAAAGTCTTTATATTATATAGTCTTAAGTAAATAAAAAATACATGCATTCAAAAACAACAAGAAAATATATTTTTTTTAAATAAATTGAAACTCAGTTAATTATTCACCTGGTGTGCAGATTCCGCCCACAGAATTCCTGCGGGGAGAGCCTACATAAGCCAAGCCCAAAATACCACCCTCAAATTTCAAATCTGTGAAGAGATGCGCCAAGCAGAAGTCTTTGTGGCTATACTCCCTGCTAAAGACCTATCCGCAGCATGTTAGGAAAGCACAAGTATTGTTAAAACCAATCACCAACTCTAATATAATAAATCAATAAATTAATGGTTGAACCAAAATGCATCATTATTTTTATGTTTTCCTTTCACGCACTATGGGAAACGTTGCAGGCTAAAATACTGCGTAAAAAATCTTGCTAGTTAACATCAGATTTATTGGTTACAGTTTGAAGCTTAAACATCATTAGTCAGATACAAACAGAAGTGCGAGAACAGTTTATAACAGCAGTCTTCACCACGCACCAAAAAGTCATGTTATCTGAGATTGAGACTTAAGGGGTTACACCACCTTGAGATTTTAAGAAAATTATGTTCTTTTCTTGGCTATAAAAATTATTTATACGTTTAAGAACGTTTTAAACGTTTAATCATTTCCAAATTCAACGTATTTCCGAAGTTATAGCAATTAGAAGTGAGCGCGGCTGGGTGCGAGTAGTAGAAGTATTGATTGGCAGCATAAAATTAATTTTTTAATTTTTTATTTATAAATATTAGACCTCTACCCCTTTGAACATTTCTTGGTTTTTCGCATATCACGTTAATCACAATGACGTTTTTAATATGTCTATTCAATAGTTTATGGGACATAAAAAGTTTATGGGATGTTGGTGAGTACAGGCGTTAGAGACTGACTATAATGTGCATTTGGATTCACAACCACCACCACCAAAATAAAGCAATGAAAAAATAATAATAAAAAATATCAACCGTCACTACAAATGCCTCCGTGCGAACTGAGTCGTGATGACGCGATATACGCCAGGCCTAGCACCACGGAGTCCTTCCGGTTAAAGGTTTTGTGCGTGAACAAGTGCGCTAAGCAATACTCCTTGTTCGCCCGCACGCGAGAAAACAACTACGAAAGGAAGAAATAAAATCAAAAATAATAGCTTGAATAACACTACCGGTGATTTGCGGGTGATTTGCTTACCTCCAGCAGGTTGCGCACGTCCCATTTTTCGCGCACCATGTTGTAATGGGCCTCACCAGCCCTTACGCGCGTCGGCTCGCTGTGCACCACGATTTTCTTAATCACGAATCCCATGCCTTTGAAACCGTCCACCTCCTGGCGGTCTTGCCACGTCGTGTCGTTATAGATTTTGTGGACTCGATCAATTAGACTTATCTGTAAAATTTATTTGTTCTATATCTGGTACAACCAACATCCTTGTTGAATATCAAATCAATTTATTGGTGTCAGTAATAATAGTATTTTACATAGGTCAAGAGCAAATCATCAGGCTAGCCGTTCACCCTTTGGATGTTTTTCGCTATGTCTTATCGTTTTTCCGAAAAATGCAAACAAAAATGTTACAAAATAATTATTATTTTGAAGCCTTTTCACGGTTTTTTGGTCCATCACCTTTTTCTTATTAAAGCTGCAAGGATGATTCATATTGCAAAGTTATGTAGAATTTAAAGCACGATAAAGACCCTTTGGATGTTTACCAGAGAGACTATGAAAAACGCAAACAATTGTGTGAAAAATGTATTTTTTTAGTTTTTTGCGTTTTTCGGCAAATGATTTTTCTTTATAAAACTAGAAGGATGATTCAAATTACAATATTATAGAGAATTTCATGCCGGACATACGGCCCTCTAGATGTATGCTGTTATCCTTTACTGTTTTCAGGCAATGTGCTGGAAAGTTGTAAAAATGTGTTTTCGCGCCGTTTCGTGGGTTTTCTGCCATAAATTCTTTTTTTAACTAGAAGGATAATTCAAACAACAAAGTTATAGAGAATTTCATGACCGACAAACGCCCCATTGGGTGTTTTCCGCTATCTCTTACCATTTTCCCGAAAAATGCAAAAAAAAATTCATAAAATTATTATTATTTTGAAGCCTTTTCATGGTTTTTCGACCATCACTTTATTCTTATAAACGCTACAAGGATTATTCATATTGCAAAGTTATAGACAATTTGAAGTTCGACAAACGGCCCTTTGGACGTTTTCTGTTATTTCTTATCGTTTTCCCGGAAAATGCAAACAATTGAGTGAAAAATATGTTTTTCATATTCATATACACACAAACATTTTCCAAAAATAGTCTATTTCGACTATATTAGCCATGAAATGTAAAGAAAGAGTCTCTGCCGAAAAACCGCGAAAAGGTTTCGCGGTTTTTCGGCAGAGACTCTTTCTTTACATTTCATGGCTAATATAGTCGAAATAGACTATTTTTGGAAAATGTTTGTGTGTATATGTATGTGTATGAGAAAATGTAAAAACGTAAAAAAGGTGAAAACGGGAAAACCCGTGAAAGAAACGTGAAAAAACATTAAAACGTGAATCGAACCGAAATATTTAAAATTTTGATGTAATATTAATTACGTAATTAATTCAGAGTAGTGTTGGCACCACACAGGCTATTTTTTAGTAGAAGTAGTATTCTTATAGACATTATAAATTGTACCAACTATGATATATCTAACTATATTATGCACCTACTAGGTAATTAATTGTTGTTTTCGTGTTACTGCCGCCCATTTCTTGAAAAAAACGATAATCGGCGACTAAAAGAAGTGGACATCTAGTTTTTGTTGGTGTATACTCGTATTGGTCGATCTGTCTCTTTTCTCGATGTACCTCAGACGTCCAAGGACTCGGTTCTATGTCCTCGTCATCCTCCAGTTCGCTTCCTTCTTTTACATATCCGCATGTCTTCGGGCCAACCTGACCTGGATCCAAATTCGCTGGATCCCAGCTGAATTTCACATCTGACGCCTTGTAGGCGATCATCGTGCGGTTGTCTAAATGCGGAATATGACGCCATGATGGCTGCAATTAAATAATGTCAATGTTATAGAAACAAAGTCAAAAATCACGCCCTCGAATTATCTAATTTAACTTCAAAAATTCCACTAGGACGTCCCCGAACGCCTCTAAAACTGGGACAAATCCGCGGAAATACAGGCGGATGGCAACCCTATAAGACTCTTATTAAAACTTACTTCTATGTGATAACTTTCATCCGGTAAATGAATTGTTCCAGTCAAAACACCATCATCTATATGCAGATTGACGTGCGAGCTGACCTCGCCAAATACTCTTCCTTCATAAAACTGGTCATGATCTAAAAACGTTTAATTTAAGTCCAAGTTCACTAAATGCATCAGTTAACTAGATCAATAATTTTACCTAAATGTACCGATGTTTCTTTCCCGTCGCCATCAACAGCATACGCCTTAAATTTAGGATGCAGCACGCCTCGTTTTGGTGAAAGAATCACCCTGAAATCGCGTCCCAGTGCTGTAAAACTCACTTCCTTGATTTTATTATATGGATGGTCACTTTCTTTGATACCACGCTTGATGATTTTGTGGGATAGCTGTGTGGCGTGTATTGTTTCGAAGTATTTCAGGTTTTTGTGAATTGAACCTGCAAAAAAGTTTTGAATAATTATATAAATATATTAGCGATGATGGAGGTCGATAGGCAGTTGTAGAATTGTAACAAATACAGTAACTATTATTACTACTAATTTTTAGACGTGACACATGTTTACTTAGTATATTAACTTTACAAGGCACCTTACACGATCAATATTACTGTCAATATTTTAGAATAATGACTGTACGATAAAGTGTTTAAAATGTTCATTATTCTAAAATATTGCCAGTATTACTTATCGTTTAAGGCATAGTAATGATTTAATGAAGAGAATATTGATGTTCATCCGGATAATTGAGTGAGTACTTGATAAATATAAAAGGATGATTGAAGCAAATACTGACAGTACCTAGTATTGACAGTATTATTGATCATGTAAGGTGCCTTTTAGGGTTTAATAATTTTAACTATTTCCATAGCATTGCATCACTATAACTCGAATTATATCAATACTACTCACGATTGCTGTTATCAATAATTTTCAAACTATCAAATAAAACCTATAGGCGACTATGGACTATGATAAATAAGAAATTTCAATAAAAATAATAATGGTATATTTAGTTGGAGAAGAACAAACATTATAAATTTGTTCTTCTCCAACGTCATTTTGACGTCAAACATTTCTTTTATGTATATTCAAGTAAATCGGGTAATCTAGAGAGCGTTATACTTCAAAGTATTAAGAAACTGTCATGAATTACACTGGAATCTGGTGAGTTATTCAAATTACGTGTACTTAAAACTTATCTTGTAATGTGTAAATGATGTCAAAAACGGCCGTATTTATCGACACCGCTTGCTAGGAAACCTGGACTTTAGAGATGCCTAGACACCGGCCACCTATTGCTCCTCCTCATTTAGGCTGGAATCCCGGCTACCGCGAATCTAAGTGTTTTTATGTCGTCCTCCCTAGTTTTACCAGCCTCGTCCCTTCATACAGGGATCTGTTTGTTTGCTCTTCATCAGTGGTGGCACACACAATGTAATCTCTGTGTGCGATGCTCCAGTTTCCAGAATCTGTGGCAGCCTTCCACGGTCGCTAGCAGTAAAGCATCCCGATCTTTATCTTAGCTCAGGTCATGCTAGGAAACCATGACTTTACTTAGATATTTCTACATTTCGCTTTCTTAGAGTGTAACCAAACCTTCTCAATGTTCCTCCGTTTATTTGTGTTTCTATAGGTTTTTGGTTGCATCTCTTTGAGAAATCTTGCGGAGACATTTGTTTGCAGTTCGCTTCGTGTTACGTTATCTCTTCAAATAGACTATGAACAATATCTAGTTTAATTTGCATGTTTTAGATGTTTTTCGTGATGATTGAGAAATGAGAAAGGCTAGCTTAAAATTCTATAAGGGTCCTTCATAGAGGATTAAATAATTTACATGTTACCACAAAAATAAATCCTGTAGAGCTTTTAATACAAAAGTTATGCGAGAAAAACTGCGACATAGCAGTAATTTGTATGTTTTAGATTTTAATCATGATTATTGAGAAATGGGAAAAGCTAGCCTAAAATTCTATAAGGATTCTGCATAGGGGATTAAATAATTTAAAAATACTATAAAAATAAAATTTATAGAGCTTTTAGTATAAAAGTTTTACGCGAAAAACTGTGACTACAGCAGTAATTTGCAGGTTTTGGTAATTTTTCGCGATTATTGAAGAAATAGAAAAGCTAGCCTAAAATTCTATAAGGGTCCTTCATAGAGGATTAAATAATTTACATGTTACCACAAAAATAAATCCTGTAGAGTTTTTAATACAAAAGTTATGCGAGAGAAACTGTGACATAGCAGTAATTTGTATGTTTTAGATTTTAATCATGATTATTGAGAAATGGGAAAAGCTAGCCTAAAATTCTATAAGGATTCTGCATAGAGGATTAAATAATTTAAAAATACTATAAAAATAAAATTTATAGAGCTTTTAGTATAAAAGTTTTACGCGAAAAACTGTGACTACAGCAGTAATTTGCAGGTTTTAGTATTTCTTTCTTGATTATTGAAGAAATAAGAAAGGCTAGCCTAGAATTCTATAAGGGTCCTTCATAGAGGAATAAATTATTTACATGTTACCATAAAAATAAATCCTGTAGCGCTTTTAATACAAAAGTTATGCGAGAAAAACTGTGACATGGCAGTAATTTGCATGTTTTAGATGTTTTTCATGATTATTGAGAAATGAGAAAGGCTAGCTTAAAATTCTATAAGCATCCTGCATAGAGGATTAAATAATTTAAAAATACCATAAAAATAAAATTTATAGAGCTTTTAGTAAAAAAGTTTCACGAGAAAAACTACAGCAGTAATTTGCAGGTTTTGGTAATTTTTCGCGATTATTGAAGAAATAGAAAGCTAGCCTAAAATTCTATAAGGGTCCTTCATAGAGGATTAAATAATTTACATGTTACCACAAAAATAAATCCTGTAGAGTTTTTAATACAAAAGTTATGCGAGAGAAACTGTGACATAGCAGTAATTTGTATGTTTTAGATTTTAATCATGATTATTGAGAAATGGGAATAGCTAGCCTAAAATTCTATAAGGATCCTGCATAGGGGATTAAATAATTTAAAAATACCATA
Organism: Lordithon lunulatus; assembly: GCA_963942505.1. Taxonomy (NCBI): domain Eukaryota; kingdom Metazoa; phylum Arthropoda; class Insecta; order Coleoptera; family Staphylinidae; genus Lordithon; species Lordithon lunulatus. The sequence continues at coordinate 48,936,753 of OZ012672.1, read as the reverse complement.
AAAATTAAATTTATAGAGTTTTTAGTAAAAAAGTTTCGCGAGAAAAACTGTGACTACAGCAGTAATTTGCAGGTGTTGGTACTTCTTTCGTGATTTTTGCAGAAATAAGAAAAGCTAGCCTAAAATTCTATAAGGGTCCTTCATAGAGGATTAAATAATTTAAAAATACCATAAAAATTAAATTTATAGAGCTTTTAGTAAAAAGTTTCGCGAGAAAAACTGTGACTACAGCAATAATTTGCATGTTTTCGTACTTCTTTCGTGATTATTGAAGAAATAAGAAAAGCTATCCTAAAATTCTGTAAGGGTCCTTCATAGAGGATTAAATAATTTACATGTTACCACAAAAATAAATCTTGTAGAGCTTTTAATAAAAAAATTATGCGAGAAAAACTGTGACATAGCAGTAATTTTCATGTTTTAGGTGTTTTCCATGATTATTGAGAAATGAGAAAGGCTAGCTTAAAATTCTATAAGGATCCTGCATAGAGGATTAAATAATTTAAAAATACTATAAAAATAAAATTTATAGAGTTTTTAGTAAAAAAGTTTCGCGAGAAAAACTGTGACTACAGCAATAATTTGCAGGTTTTAGTACTTCTTTCGTGATTATTGAAGAAATAAGAAAAGCCAGCCTAAAATTCTATAAGGGTCCTTCATAGAGGATTAAATAATTTACATGTTACTACAAAAATAAATCTTGTAGATCTTTAATAAAAAAATTATGCGAGAAAAACTGTGACATAGCAGTAATTTGCATGTTTTAGATGTTTTTCATGATTATTGAGAAATGAGAAAGGCTAGCTTAAAATTCTATAAGCATCCTTCATAGAGGATTAAATAATTTAAAAATACCATAAAAATAAAATTTATAGAGCTTTTAGTAAAAAAGTTTTGCGATAAAAACTGTGACTACAATCTTTTTCATTAACTACGACTTGCATTCATATAAGCCGCTTTCGTTTGTCATGGTTTATCATTGCTAGTTGTCTATTAGGTCTCGGTTGTAAGGGCCGAGGTAGAATTATGCGAATAGGAAGCGGCAAATATAACAAGAAACAATAAGCCCGTACCAGCCCAGAGTGATAAACAAAAGGCACTATAGTAAGATGCTGAGAATATTACCAATATTTTTATTTTATATGATATTTGTGCCAAGTTTCATTTTATTTAAGTTGGTTGATTCTATAAATTCTATAGTCTATATCCTATATAATCCTATTTTCCTCTTAATGGCATTTACGGATTTTCCTTTATTTATAGAACTTCCTAGATATGAAGTACATGAATCAAACTACTATGTTTTTTAGCAATTATTTATATACTCGATATGTCCTAGGTACGCTGTCTTACGTTTCTTCACAGTAGCCAATAGTTCTCTGTCTCTATCCATACGTCTAAGAACCTCATTATTCGTGATATGCTCCACCCAAGATATTCTCTGCATTCTTCGAAAGATCCACATCTCAAACGCTCTAGTCTTAGGTACACTGTCTTACATTTCTACACAGTATCCAATAGCTCTCTGTCTCTGTCCATGCGTCTAAGAACCTCATTATTCGTGACATTCTCCACCCACGATATTCTCTGCATTCTTCGAAAGATCCACATCTCAAACGCGTCTATTCTGTTCATAGTATTGATCTTCAACGTCCAAGCCTCAACACCATACAACAGTATCGAGTGAATGTAGCACTTAACGAACCGGTATCTTAGTTTCAGGTTTAGGCTTCTCTCGCAAAATACTTTTCTCATCTTAAGCAACGTTGTTCTGGCTATTTCGATGCGTGTTCTTACTTCCAGATCTGGATCCGGGTCTTCGGTGATCCAGCTGCCCAAATATTTAAATTATATAGCTCTTCACAACCCTGTGGATTTCTCCTGTTTGATGTTATATTCCCCTGTGTGTTTCTCAGCATGTGTGTGTTACTCTTGCCTGGGGAGAGTTTCCATCTGAGCAATTTCTATTTGACTCTATCGTTCTAACGATCATATCCGATATTTTAAATGCTCTAATGTCTTTTCATTGTACTTGTTCAGTTGTCTTAGTTTTATCCGTATTTTAGACCTCTTCTTTCCTCCATTAGTTTTTTGGTATTCTCACTTAGTTATTGATTTCTCTCATTTGTTTTAGTACCGTTTGCTCTGCGTACATATTGCATGCGTTAGTTGTTCGGTGTTCGGATCGTCTATATAGATATTTTCTACAGTAGTTTAGATTGTTTTCGATTTCTCTTTGGTTAGAGGTATACCAAAGAGAAATCGATAACAACCTAAACAACTACTGTAGAACTGTTTGTTCTTCTCCAACTAAATATACCATTATTATTCTTATTGAAACTTCTTACTGAGTATGTATCATAGTCCATAGTCGCCTATAGGTTTTATTTGATAGTTTGAAAATTATTGATAACAGCTATCGTGTGTAATATTGATATAATTTCTCTTTGGTTAGAGGTATACCAAAGAGAAATTCGAAAACAACCTAAACAACTACTGTAGGAAATATCAATATAGACGATGCACGTGTTCATGTGTATGTTGTGTCTTGTGTATGATCATTCTCACACCGCCTTCTGAGTATTTTCTTGCCCTACATTGAAATAGGTGGCGAGATTCTGCGGCTTCACTTAATCCTACGAGAACCCATTTTATTTTCAGTTCGGTTCGTTTTTGATAGTAGAGTTCGTATGTTGTAAGATGCAATGTGCAGTTTTTGTCTTAACGAACTATATTTTGTTTATTTGTTGCATTCATTAACGTTATAATTGGGGAAAATGTTAATTACATCGCCATTTAGTTACTTTACATTCTCTCTATTGGAAACACTGAATAATTAAACAAAAGCGCTATTCAAGCTGTTTGACATTTGTTTTGGCATATTCTGTCACAATGACGTATTATATTTATCCGTTCAATAGCTTATGGGATCTATAAAGTTTATGGGATGTTGGTGAATACGGGCATTTGAGAGATGTTTTCCATTACATTGTTTATTGTAACATTCTTCTTTATTTTTCTTGAGTCCTCTAACTTCTGTTCAGAAAGATAGGTACCACTCTCTTCCACCATTATGACATAGTAATAAATATTAAATTTATACTCTGATTTTGTGAGAATAAACAGTCCAAAAATAAACCTTATTTGTAATTATTGTTCATATTTTATGTCAGCATAAACCATCTTTACTCTATTGTATTCTAAAGTGAACGATATCACTCCTAGGTGGCGGTAGGCGAAATAGTTCCCCTATTTTTACTCGTATCCCCCCTAATTCTACCATAGCCCCCCTTGAAATGTTCCATCGCCCCCCAAATTGCGATATCGCTCACTTATGTAGAAAAACCGCTCAAAATAAGCCAACACCAAATCTAGTGTAACAAAAACAAACTGTACACACCCTCAACAATGTAAACAACAGCAGCAGCCAACAAGAGAACTACCACATCACGTGTAACCATCCCCGAAACCACCATTATTTTATTAGTTACATGAATTTATTTTTTAGAACGTCCGTATGAACATTACGCGAGTTTACGAGGCATACTGCTTGAATCAAACAGCAAGTATTTAAATAAGGTTGTTTATCAGCATGGAAAGATATGGGCCGATTTAGGGAATTTCACTGTTCCCCCAGATGACTCATGTTTTGACAGAATTCATGAGAGCGGAGGGGAGTACGTAGCAAAATCAATAAACTCAAAACAGTACGAATGTAACGCCAATGAATTCTGAAGATCTGTAAGCATACTAATTGAATGAATAAAAACTATATATTTGTTATTAATTTTTTTGGTGTATGTATTGATTGTTGTTTGGTATATTGCGTTGAAATTTAGTATCCGGGTTTTGTACAGTTATTTTTAAAATGGCCGATGGGTTTGGGTCGGTGACCTTTTGTTGTTGTATGTAGTTTTGTGCATTTAATGCTTTTGGTTTAATTTTATTTACGTTTTTATATACAAACGCACTTGCGGAGTGTATTTTATTGTCTGTTCTAATCAAATTGTTTCGTTAAATAAAGCAGAAATGGATGGAATTGTGTGTCATATATACATATTGTGGTTTCCCGCCAGATTTTAATAATACGTACTTGCTTCGATTTTATAACATGTTGTATTCTCAACAACTATATTGCATATTTAACAATATTTCACTAATAATAATAAAAGTAATTCAATTCCCATTAGTCGCAAACATATTTAAATAATTTTGTGAAAGCAATAAATCTCCCAAAAGTAATTGTAGCAGTAAGATTAGATAATTACTAACATAATTAACCCGTCTATATTTATTTGTAAACGGATAATTTATTTATTATACAAGACAACTATTGTGTCTCTAATAGAAATTATATACTAGAGTAAATGTATATACGACTCAGGTATATAGATTTTTCATAACAATCGCGTGAATCGCGTTAATAATAATGGGAAATTGAAAATCTAAAATATATATATATATATATATTTATATTTATAGATTTATCCAATAATATAGTAAACTAAAATTTCCAGCAAGCCAGTTTTGAAAATATTTACTATGGAATATTGTATACGATATTTATGCGAATCTTAAAGAATGGTTCTAAATTTTTGTACATATTTCCTAAACCGCTGATTGGATATTTATCAAACTTTACAAAAGGATTACCAATGCCATAGGCTATCCACTAGTATTGTAAACTTAAATTACGTTAAGCTAGTTTTGGTAATAGATACCGTGAAAGATTAATATATACCTACAATAAACTATAACCTATATTAAATATATATATATATATATATATATATATATATATATATATATATATATATATATATACCCCAAGATATTTGTAAAGAGTTTTGGGGATAGTACATGTCCCTGCCCAGATATAAGATTCATATCTGTATGATAATACGCAAGATTTTCGTATCGAAAGAAAAGTACGATAGGGCGATGTACTATCCCCAAAACTGTTTACAAATCTCTTGGGGTATATGTTTAACCTCTTAAACATACTCCAAGAGATTACAATAAATAGTTTGGGAGGCTCTCCAATTAGATGAACCAACGAGATTAGAAAACTCCATAAAAATTGATATAATCTGTGGTATAATTTTAATTTTTAACAGCTCTGTGGCCTGTTTGTATATATTTTCAATGATAGCCTCTGCGTGGTAAATATTTTCTTGAAAATTCCCTTCTGGTCTTCATCAGTATTTTCGTATTTGTACTAGTCTGTTTTTTTTGAGGATTTCTGTATTGGTTTTCGTTGTTTTGATGGCTTCAATAATGGAGGTATGTAACGCAGTAATATTTACATTGTACCTTACATAAACCGCTTTGGTTTATCGTTCGGGAATTGTTCTAAACTAGCTAAGACTAACCTAGAACAGCCCCTGAACGATAAACGAAAGGGGTCTTAGTCCACACATATTCAGCAGGCAAGCTTGTACAGCAGCAATTCCAGTGCTACCCTTGTCTCTTGTAGACCAACAATGTCATATTCGCTTATGGCTGTTTATATTTTGCCCTCTAATTTATTTCTTAACCCTGCCACATTCCAGAAACATGTCTTATATAATATAATAATATTTTCGGAAAGTTTACATTTATTTTAATTACCACTGCACCACCGCCTGAACTCGTTCTGTTCTTTAGTAGTTTTTTCCGGAAATTTCAAGATCAGTAGACAACTTTTCCCCAATTTTCATCTTTCTGTATCCCATCTGCACTGATTTCCCTGGACCTACTATTTTTTTGCGATTTTTGCTGTATATCTCTCTCATTGTTGTTAGATCATCATCCAGAAATACACTAGAGCCTTTTAGGGCCACTCTGCTCTGCATGACCATCTCTACTCTTCCATATATCTGAGCTGCACAAGCAGACACCACGTCATATTCTCTACTTTTTTTCGCCCAGATGATGAATATTATTAAATGAATTTCAATTTTCATTTATATTTTTGCTCACGTTTTCCTACTCATTTTCACTCTAGGGTAGACCATTGATAATAATATTCTTTGCCCTTTCCCGGCTTTGTTTTTGCTCGTTGCTTATCTTTAAATCCTCGATTTCCTTCGTCACACCACACATTTTTCGACCTTCTATATTCCCCTCTCCAACTCTGTTACTTCCTACCTCGTCCTCCACTTTTATTTCTCAGATGATGAATATTACTAAATTAATTTCAACTTTAACTTTATATTTCTTCTCACGTTTCCCTCCTCATTTTCACTCTAGAGTAGCCCATTGATAATAATATTCTACGCCCTTTCCCGGCTTTGTTTTTGCTCGTTGCTTATCTTTAAATCCTCGATTTCCTTCGTCACACCCATTTTTCGACCTTCTATATTCCCCTCTCCAACTATGTTACTTCCTACCTCGTCCTCCACTTTTTTTTCTCAGATGATGAATATTACTAAATTAATTTCAACTTTAACTTTATATTTTTTCTCACGTTTCCCTACTCATTTCCACTCTAGGGTAGCCCATTAATAATAATATTCTCCGCCCTTTCCCGGCTTTGTTTTTGCTCGTTGTTTATCTTTAAATCCTCGATAACCTTCGCCGCACCCATTTTTCGACCTTCTATATTCCCCTCTCCAACTCTGCTACTTACTTCCTACCTCGTCCTATTCTCCACTTTTTTTCTTAGATGATGAATATTACTAAATGAATTTCAACTTTAACTTTATATTTCTTCTCACGTTTCCCTCCTCATTTTCACTCTAGAGTAGCCCATTGATAATAATATTCTACACCCTTTCCCGGCTTTGTTTTTGCTCGTTCCTTATCTTTAAATCCTCGATTTCCTTCGCCACACCCATTTTTCGACCTTCTAATTCCCCTCTCCAACTCTGTTACTTACTTCCTACCTCGTCCTATTCTCCACTTTTTTTTCTCAGAAGATGAATATTACTAAATGAATTTCAACTTTAACTTATTAATTTAACTTATTAATTTTTCTCACATTTTCCTCCTTATTTTCACTCTAGGGTAGCCCATTAATAATAATATTCTTCGCCCTTTGCCGGCTTTGTTTTTGCTCGTTCTTTATGTTTAAAACCTCGATTTCCTGCGCCACACCCATTTTTCGACCTTCTATATTCCCCTCTCCAACTCTGTTATTTTCTTCCTACCTCGTCCTATTATCCACTTTTTTTTCTCAGATGATGAATATTACTAAATGAATTTCAACTTTAACTTTATATTTTTTCTCACGTTATCCTCGTCATTTTCACTCTAGGGTATTTGATAATAATATTCTACACCCTTTCCCGGCTTTGTTTTTGCTCGTTGCTTTATGTTTAAATCTCGATTTCCTTCGCCACACCTATTTTTTGACCTTCTATATTCCCGTCCACAACTGTTACTTTCATCCTTTCATTGTCCTGTTTTTTTTTTATTGCTTCGAGTTCGACTTTTAGGATATCTCCCGCAATCAGTGCTCATGTTTCTGAAAAATTCAAAACACATGTGTGATAATTGTGATTTGTAAGTATTTTCAAATTGCAAACTTGTAGAGAATTTCAAGCTCAAAAATCGGCTATTTGGATGTTTTCCGCTATCTCTTCTCGTTTTCCCGTAAAATGCAAACAAGTGTGTGAAAAATATGTTTTTAAGCCTTATCACGGTTTTTGGGCAGAGGCTCCTTCTTTATAAAGCTAGAAGGATGATTCAAACTGCGATGTCATAGAAAATTTCAATCCCGACAAACGACCTTTTGGAATTTTTCCGTTAATTCTTACTGTTTTCCTGGAAAATGCAAACAATTGTGTGAAAATGTGTTTTTTTAGCCTTTTGTGGGTTTTCGGCCATAACTTTTTTCTTTTTAAAGCTAGAAGGATAATTCAAACAACAAAGCTATAGATAATTTCATGACCGACAAACGCCCTTTTGAATGTTTTCCGCTATCTCTTCTCGTTTTCCCGTAAAATACAAACAATTGTGTAAAAAATATGATTTTAGATACTTTTTTTCGGCCGTAACTTTTTCTTTTTAAAGCTAGAAGGATTATTCATATTGCTAAGGTATATTTTAAGCCCTCTATTTTTTCCCGATTTCCTGAAAAATGTAAGAAATTGTTACAAAAATGTGATTTTTGTTTCATTTCACGGCTTATCTTCTTTTCTTTTGAAATCTAAATAGAATTGAAAAGTAATATTTCAAGCCCGACAAACGGCCCTTCAGATGTTTTCCGCTATCTCGTCCCGTTTTCCCGCAAAATCCATACATTTGCGTGGAAAATGTAATTTTTTCGGGATCGTTTGTGGGGTTTTAAATTCTCTATAACTTTTTTATTCGAATCATCCTTCTAATTTTAAATAGAAAAAAGTTACTGCCTAAAAACTCTGATAACAAAAATTTCGTTTTTCAAACGACCCTTCGGATGTTTTCCGCTATCTCGTCCTGTTTTCCCGCAGAATCCATACATTTGCGTGGAAAATGTGATTTTTTCGGGCGTATAACTTTTTTATTGGAATCATCCTTGTAATTTTAATAAGAGAAAAGTTACTGCCGAAAAACTCTGAAAACAAGAATCACATTTTCATGAAAATTCTTGCATTTTGTAGGAAAGTGAGAACAGATAGAGAAAAACATCTAAATCTCCGTTTGTCGGGTTTGAAATTCTCTATACCCTTGCAACGTGAATCATCTTTGTAGCTTTAAATAGAAACAATTAAAGCTACACGGATGATTCATGTTACAAAGGTATAGAGAATTTCAAACCTGACAAACGGACATTTGGATGTTTTCCTTTATCTATTCTCATTTTCCTACAAAATGCAAGAATTTTCATGAAAAACGTTATTCTTGTTTTCAGAATTTTTCGGCAGTAACTTCTTTCTTATTAAAATTACAAGGATGATTCCAATAAAAAATTTATACACCCGAAAAATTCAAATTTTCCAAGCGAATGTATGGATTTTGCGGGAAAACAGGACGAAATAGCAGAAAACATCCGAAGGCCGTTTGAAAAACGTGATTCTTGCTATCAGAGTTTTTCGGCAGTAACTTTTTTGTTTTTAAAATTAGAAGGATGATTCAAATAAAAAAGTTATGGAGAATTTAAAGCCCCACGAACGATCCTATGCATGTTTTCCACTATACCATCCCGTTTTCTCGCAAAAGATTAAAATTGTGTGAAAAATGTGTTTGTTTTTGTGGCATTCCTCAGTTTTTCGGCCGTAACTTTTTTTCTTTTTAAAGCTACAAGGAAGATTCACATTGCAAAGGTATAGAGAATTTCAAAACCAACAAACGGCCTTTTGGATGTTTGCCTCTATCTCTTCCTGTTTTCCCACAAAATGCAAGAAATTATCTGAAACATGTGATTATTGTTTCTTTTCAGGGTTTTTAGGCGGTAACTTTTTTCTATTTAAAACTAGTAGAATGATTCAAATTGCAAAGTTATAGAGAATTTCAAACCCCAAAAACGGTTCTACGGCTGTTTTTCGCTTTCCCGCAAAATGCAAAACATTGTGAGAAATGTGTGATTTTTGTACCTTTTCACGGATTTTCGGCCGTAACTTTTGTTTCATTTTAAACTAGAAGCATGATTCTATTCCAAAGTTATAAAGAATTTCAAGTCTGACAAACGGCCCTTTGGATGTTTCCGCTATTTCAGATCCTCGCAAAATGCAAAAAATGTGTGATAGACCAACATATTCACTTAAGGCTGTTTATATTTTGCGCCGACTGTCCTCTCTAATTTATTTCTTAACCCTGCCACATTCCAGAAACATATCTTATATAATACAATAATATTTTCGGAAAGTTTACATTTTTTAGCTACCCTTGCACTACCGCCTAAATTCGTTCTCTTCTTTAGTAGTTTTTTCTCAAGATTTCAAGACCATTATGGAAAATGAGAACAGATTTTCCTACAAAATGTAAGAATTTGCATGAAAAACGTGATTCTTGTTAACAGGGCAGTACCTTTTTTCTTTTTAACATTAGAAGGATGATTCGAATAAAAAAGTTATAGAGAATTTAAAACCCCACCAACGATCCCAAGGATGTTTTCCACTATGCCATCCCCTTTTCCCGAAAAAAAAAGTATAAAGTTGTGTGAAAAATGTGTTTCTTTTTGTGGCATTCCTCAGTTTTTCGGCCGTAACTTTTTTCTTTTTAAAGCTACAAGGAAGATTCACATTGCAAAGTTATAGAGAATTTCAAAACCAACAAACGGCTTTTTGGATGTTTGCCTCTATCTCTTCCTGTTTTCCCACAAAATGCAAGAAATTGTCTGAAACATGTGATTTTAGTTTCTTTCCCGGGTTTTTCTGTGGTAACTTTTTTCTATTTAAAACTAGAAGAATGATTCAAATTGCAAAGTTATAGAGAATTTCAAACCCCACAAACGGTTCTACGGTTGTTTTTCGCTTTCCCGCAAAATGCAAAACATTGTGAGAAACATGTGATTTTTGTACCTTATAACGGATTTTCGGCCGTAACTTTTTTTTCATTTTAAGCTAGAAGTATGATTCTATTCCAAAGTTATAGAGAATTTCAAGTCTGACAAACGGCCCTTTGGATGTTTCCGCTATTCCAGATCCTCACAAAATGCAAAAATGTATGATAGAACATATTCGCTTATGGCTGTTTATATTTTGCGCCAACTATCCTCTCTAATTTATTTCTTAACCCTGCCACATTCCAGAAACATATCTTATATAATACAATAATATTTTCGGAAAGTTTACAAACAAAGTCTGACAAACGGCCCTATAGATGTTTCCGCTATTCCAGATCCTCGGAAAATGCGAAAAATGTGTGATAAATGTGATTTTTGAGCCTTTTGATTTTTTTTTCATATTTCATATAACTTTTTTCTTTTTAAAGCTAGAAGGATAATTCAAACAGCAAAATTATAGAGAATTTCAAGCCCCACAAACGACCTTATGGATGTTTTTCGCTATTCAATCCCGTTTTTTTATTTCCGAAAAATATAAAACATTGTTTGAGGCATGTGATTTTTGAGCCTTTTCACGGTTTTCACCATAAAATTTCATTTAGGACTTGTACTGCTTTCAAAATTTGTAGGTTTTATTGTTAACATATCAGCCTGTAAGAATGAAAGTGGTCCGATTTGAATTGTTTTTAAACGGAGAAGATTTTGGGATTGGTATTTATGTTACATAAATACCAAATCCAAAATCTTTTTTTGTTTGTTCGTTTGGTATTTATGTTACATAAATACCAAACCCAAAATCTTTTTTTGTTTGTTCGTTTGGTATTTATGTAACATAAATACCAAACGAACAAACAAAAAAAGATTTTGGATTTGGTATTTATGTAACATAAATACCAAACGAACAAACAAAAAAAGATTTTGGGTTTGGTATTTATGTAACATAAATACCAAACGAACAAACAAAAAGATTTTGGGTTTGGTATTTATGTTACATAAATACCAAACCCAAAATATTTTTTTGTTTGTTCGTTTGGTATTTATGTTACATAAATACCAAACCCAAAATCTTTTTGTTTGTTTGTTTGGTATTTATGTTACATAAATACCAAACCCAAAATCTTTTTTTGTTTGTTCGTTTAGTATTTATGTTACAAAAATACCAAACCCAAAATCTTCTTCGACGTACGCAATTACAATTTTATTTATGAATAAATTGATTTCAAGTTTGTAACTACGCACGTCGATTTACATAAATACCAAACGTAAAATCTTCTCCTATTCAAAACAATACAAAAGTAACTTACACCAATTTCACAGGCTCATATAGTAAACACTCTCTGCTAGGTTTATATACCCTAAAACTGGATTTATTAGGCTTTTACACCAAAATATGTATATGTGTATAATTGAAATTGTCGAACACTATCTTAAATTCAAAGGGTGTGTTAGTTTTAACTTTTACATGTTTTGAAAATATGCATTTCCATTAAATTACAATATTCCTATTCATTTTTAAGTAGATTATATTGTCTTTATAATAAATATGATGGTAGATCTGGTAACAAAACTCATTAGGCTTTCTTAGAATTTGAAGATACATTTAAGATTAATTTTTATTACATGGGATATAAAATTACCTAAGTACTTATCAGAAGCTTGATTTTAAAATGGGTTTTTGGATTACCATCAGAAGATTGGGAATAGATATCGAAGAAATTGAGGATACATTTAAAATCGATTTAATTTTTTAAACTGTTGGAAATACGTTTATTTTATGTTAATAAAATTAACATAATTTTATAATATCTATTATATATTTTATGTAGCTTTTGGGCTAAGCTACATAAAATATATTATAGATATATTTCACAAAAATATGATTATAATATATAAATACTGTATGTAGTAAACATTTCATTAAGTTTTAAATGAATCATACTTTTAAACCATATTCTGCATATACTGAAAAACTTGGTTTATTTCAAGTATCTTTAGTTTTTATAAATATAAAATATATTTCACTGCCCTCGCTGTTTCCCAAAAATAACATATATAACTAACTTTCGGCGAAAAAAAATATAATAGTAAAATATATATTTATAAAAACCATGATTGATTGTAAAGTATAATGTTAAGTAATGTGAATGCAATAGCCTACACCGAAAGGTAAAAGGCAAATAGATCTATCATCTTTATTTGGCTATCCATCCCCTTGACGGACTTTCTGCCTGTTTTGTGTTGAAATGAAATTTAATATTTTGATATTATCAATGTAAATACATTGATAATATAAAAATACAGGTATAACTAATAATAATAATAATAACAGAAAAATAAGTAGTATAAGCTTTATAATGAATTACCTTAACCACATTAATGCAAAAAGTGGTGAAAAAACGCTTTATTTGTACAAATTGCACTATTTATTCTATAGTACCTATCTATCTATATTCTATCATCTTTATTTGGCTATCCACCCCCTTGAGGGACTTTCTGCCTGTTTTGTGTTGAAATGAAATTTAATATTTTTATATTATCAATGTATATACATTAATAATATATAAATACAAGGTATAACTAATAATAATAATAAAAGAAAAATATACATACATAGAATGTAATAGCAGAAAAATGAGTAGATATGCTTTATAATTAATTAGCTTAACAACATTAATACAAAAAGTGGTGAAAAAAAGCTTTATTTGTAGAAATTGAACTATTTATTCTATATAATACCTACCAAGGCAAGTTTGATAATGATCATGATGTACGAAAAATTTACACTACAGCCACTATACAATAAACAGTATAATAATAAAAGATAATAATATTTTATTTATTATTATATTACAACCACAATAAGTCGCCAACATTTTTTACCTATTTATTTTAATAATCAGTCATAAATTCGAGCAAGTCTTTGAAAATAAAATATATATATATATATAATAATAGTTTTTTAAATAAAATTAAATACACTCAACGAATTTCCCTTTCACACAAACCAAAATGGCGGAAATGTAGAGAGTAATGTTCCCACAAACATTTTGCAAACAAAATTCAATTGTATAATTTAAATATTGAATTATGAGGTTTATCCAATGTAATAATAATTTAAGTACAATCATATTTTGTGTTATATTTAATATTAATTTAATAAATTTGAAAAAAACCGTTACAAGTACATGCTGCGCTCTAGCGGCGAGTAGCGTGATTCAAGGGGAGGACCCTTTAAAAGGGACTAAATTCATGGTATTCAATGTTTACCGCTCCCCTCCGGGTATGTCATGACCGACTGTTATTCCTACAGTAGTTGTTAATTAGGATAGTTCTTACCGTTTAGTTATAACATAATTTTAAGTTTAGTGTAAGGAATTTAGTAGTTATGGAAGAATATGAATACGGGTATGTATAATAGCTTGGATTTTAATTCAGTATTAGTTATTTGGCATATGACAGTGGTGGCGCCTAAATCACTCGCATTTCTCTAATCTGACGGAAGTCGGCAAGCTGCCATTGTAGTTTGGTAGCTTTTGTACGTCGTGTCTGTTGTCGGCAATAATAAATTGTGATACTAGGCTGTAGGCCTATTATGCGAATGTTGCGAATTCCCCAGCAAGAAATGGACGATGACGAGAAAGGGTATTTATTAATTTGTTTGCCGTGTGTGCGTGGTTTTCGGGTGATTAGCATTTTTAGGTCACATCGTGTTCATTTTTTCCCGATGCTCGCGGGATCGCGATGCCGCTAGTGAAAAACGTGCTGGGGCCGCGTCCCCACGGTGGAAATCGGGAAAATCGCCGCATTTTCGCCCGCCGATTGACAGAATAACCGGCTAGCGTTCACCGACCCCAAGCGGGTTAGCTGTTAGCGGTCAAGGCACATAAACCCGTATATCCGTCCGTCTCTCAACCGATTTTTTTTTTTTAATTGAACCACCCTTTGTAGTGAAATTTTTTGGTGAGGCGCGTTGCTTGATGGGGGCTGATTTGTTGTTTTCAGGAAACTGTTCGTTGGCGGACTGTCTTGGGAGACTTCCCAGGATAACCTCAGCAGGTATTTCCAGAGGTATGGGGAGGTCATTGATTGTGTTGTTATGAAGAACGCAGAGTCTGGCCGCTCCAGAGGGTTTGGATTTGTTACATTCGCTGACCCCTCGAATGTTTCTGTTGTCCTGCAGAATGGACCCCACACTTTGGATGGAAGGTTAGTGAAACTGTTTGCACATTTATCTTTTGTCAATGTTTGTTTTTTGATATTTATTGAATATTGGTGGTGATGGTTTGTTTGTTTATTTGCTTGTTTGTGCTGTAAGATAAAGATTTCAGTCAAACTTGATAGGAATTTTCTTTAAGAGTATTAATGTTTTTAACACAAATATTATGTTTACTTGCTTTATAAATTAAATCATTGCTTTTTTAATGATTTAATTTAATCCTCCAATGCATTGCATGGATGCATGGATTCCTCCACCTCCAGCACCCTATGTTGAGCCTTATATTTCATAGTATACCTTTAAAGAGTAAAAGTATAATCATACCAAATTGAAGACTTTTTTAAAGAAAAAATCTTCAATTTGGTATGATTATCTACTTGACAATGTAATCCTCAAACGTGTAACATCAATAAAAGATCTCGGTATTCTATTTGACTCTACATTCCTCTTCACTAACAATATAGATGTTATTGAAGCCAGCACACCGAAAATACTTGGTTTTATATGTAACACAAAATTATTCAATGATATTGGTGCTATCACCAATTGAAATACTTGAAAATACTTAGTTTTATGTGTAACACAACATTTTTCAATGATATTGGTACTATCACCTCATTATATTTGTCTCTTTATTGTTCCATTCTGGCATATGGTGCCAATATTTGGTGGAGTAATAAATTATGACCAATAGCTCTCTCTGATTAGTGACTAAAAGTATGAAATACTTGAAAATACTTAGTTTTATATGTAACACAACATTTTTCAATGATATTGGTACTATCACCACATTATATTTGTCTCTTTATTGTTCCATTATGGAATTTGGTGCCAATATTTGGTGGAGTAATAAATTATGACCAATAGCTCTCTCTGATTAGTGACCAAAAGTATGAAATACTTGAAAATACTTAGTTTTATATGTAACACAACATTTTTCAATGATATTGGTATTATCACCTCATTATATTTGTCTCTTTATTGTTCCATTCTGGAATATGGTGCCAATATTTGGTGGAGTAATAAATTATGACCAATAGCTCTCTCTAATTAGTGACCAAAAGTATGAAATACTTGAAAATACTTAGTTTTATATGTAACACAACATTTTTCAATGATATTGGTACTATCACCTCATTATATTTGTCTCTTTATTGTTCCATTCTGGAATATGGTGCCAATATTTGGTGGAGTAATAAATTATGACCAATAGCTCTCTCTGATTAGTGACCAAAAGTATGAAAGTGAATATATTTCAGAAATTTAAATCGCATGTTTTCCAGTTTAGATATAGCATTTTCATAATATAAAATTCTATATCTAATCTGGAAAACATCTGATTTAAATTTCTGAAATATATTCACTTTCATACTTTTGGTCACTAATGAGTGAGAGCTATTGGTCATAATTTATTACTACACCTAGTTAATATTCCATCATTGGTGATGAGGTGATATTTTGTCAGCATCTTTCTTGTATAAGCTCCTTAACAACAGTGTGGATAGTGGATTAGCATGAATCAATCATGTAGTACCTAGGATTTCTACCTGAGTGAGATCAGGAAGAAATCGTACCTATGATTTCTTCCTGATCCCACTCAGGTATGAATCCTAGGTACTACATGATTGATTCATGCTAATCCACTATCCACACTGTTGTTACAAGATTGATTCATTTTTTTTACTGTACTCTAGGAAAAACTAATTAATATATGAATGGATTAAAGACAAACCAAGTGGTGTAAGTCAGATTTTGTCCGATTTAAGTAAAGTCAATATTTCTACTACTACTACTACTTTTTTAAATACATTCTAATTATATTAATTACTAGCTTGTCTATGATTACTAGGTATCAACTAAATTAATTGAATCATAGAAATTTACTGAAAACAATGACTGCAAAATTCAAGTCTCTTGAAATCATGAATGGACACTCATTCAAACCTTTGTTTACATTAGTTTTTTTGTATATGGCTACAGATGTATTGCATTGTTTCAACAATAAAAAGAAATGTGTTATCCCATGGGAAAAATTATCTGTAAAATGTGGGGTGGGTGTTTCAAGACCAACCAAAATAACAAAAAAGACCTTTATTTGGCATTTCCCTCACACTGCTCTTCAACATCACCAACCACAAAAAAAATACATAAAAATAAAAATACATATAGAAACACTCTGCAAAAATTACAAATTAACATCATATATAACCACTCCCTCTGCCTCTTACGATTGAAATTCAGGGAGCCATGTCATGAATATTTTGATGAGAATTATTAAGATATTTATGTCAGAGGGCAGTTCCACAAACTTATACTACCCATGACCTCTTTTTCAGTATTTTTACTTTCCAAATACAAAACTATTGTGTAAGAAAGGTATTACTATTGAGAACAATTTATTGCTAATTTTGACTGAAATTACAAATTAACATCATCTGCCTCTGGTGTGGGAGAGGAAAGTGGCGAGGTTTCCTCTCCCATGTCAGCCTCCTGCAGATGTTCACACCTTCCCCATCCTCTCAAAACCATTCAATCAGCTTTCTGCAGTCTCCCGCCCACTCTGCTTTCACAGCCTCACATTCTTCGCTAAGGTGCCACCATGTGTAGCTTCCCTTACTACACACAAGACCAACCAAACTATGCTTGTTCATCATTTCAAATGACTTCAAGTCTGCACTAGACTGTTTCCTGCAATTTCTCACAAATTAAACCTAAATTTAGTAATAATTTTGTTTTAATGAGAAATACTTGTGGAAAATAGTGTTCATTTTGATCAAGAATCACAATGCACAATGATGATTGAAATTCAGAGGGCCATGTTGTAAATGTTTTAATGATTTTGATCAAAAACTTGACCATCAAAGGCGGCAAATTAATTGTTCAAAAGTTTTCATGTTTTTATTATTAACCTGAGCATCTAAAGCTCAATGACAATTGAAATTCAGGGAGACATGTTTTAATATTTTTTAGAATTGCATCTCAAAGATTTGATGGAAATCAAAAGTACCTAGGCCATATAATATGAAAGGCTTTCTAGCAATTCAAATTCAGGGCGGTATGCTTGAATGTTCTGAATCAAAAGTACCTAGGCCATATAGAACTTGAGCATCAAATACTCAATGGTAATTGAAATTTGGGGAACAATGTTTTGATCATTTTATCAAGAACTTGAACATTAAAAGCTTAGTGACAATTAAAATTCAGGGTGCTATGTTTAAATGTACTGATAATTGGATCAAGAACTTGGAACATCAACGGCTCATTCATGATGAAATTCAGTGAACAATGTTTAAATGTTATGATGATTTTAACAAAAACTTAGCATCAAAGGCTTATGATGATTCAAATTCAGGTAGCCATGTTTGAATGTTTTCACGATTTTACTAAGAACCTAAGCATCAAAATCTTAATTACGATTGAAATTCAGGGAGCCATGTCTGAATATTTTGATGAGAATTATTAAGATATTTATGCCAGAGGGCAGTTCCACAAACTTATAATACCCATGACCTCTTTTTCAGTATTTTTACTTTCCAAATACAAAACTGTTGTGTAAGAAAGGTATTACTATTGCGAACAATTTATTCCTAATTTCGACTTTACTTTTTTGACTAATATAGTTGAAATAGACTATTTTTAGATGTCTGTCTGTTAAATATTGTGAAATATAGAACCAAGTCCAACTGAATCAAATTAACTGTTTGAGAGATATCTTAAATTTTGATTAAATTAAATAATTCCTTAGCAAGCTTTACTTCAATAATATGTAGATAGGCATTTGATTCAATAAAATCAGGCATACACCTGGGGTATGTGCCCCTACCTACTTATGGCCCTGGACACAGCTGTCATACAATCAAACTGTTAGCACCCATGTGGTAGAGGGTGTGAATATTTAAAAGGAACATACTGTTATTCAGAGGTGTGCATTGAAAAAACTATAACAAGTATCTCAGTTTTCACACCCATATGATAGAGGGTGTGAATATTTAAAAGAAACGTACTGTTATTTAGAGATGTGCATTGAAAAAACATGTGCAAGTATCTCAGTTTTTACTTCCATATGGTAGAGGGTGTGAATATTTAAAAGGAACGTACTGTTATTTAGAGATGTGCATTGAAAAAACATGTGCAAGTATCTCAGTTTTTACATCCATATGGTAAAGGGTGTGAATATTTAAAAGAAACGTACTGTTATTCAGAGGTGTGCATTAAAAAAACCTTCACCATTATCTCAGTTTTTAATTGATTTTGGGGTGTGTTCCCCTTAATTACTATAGTAGCTAACCAACTGTAGTCTATGCATATTAGATTTAAAAAAACCCTATGTTATATAAAATTAAAACATAACGGAACAGGAGATGAAGTAGCTAACCATGGCTAGTTTAAAGGTTGGTGCTCTATGGTTAGCTACTTCATCCCCTTCTGTTATGTTTTAATTGTATATAACATAGGGGTTCATACCTAATTTGCATAATCAATAAAATCTAAATATTTTCTAATATAAATTTCACACCAAGGTGTGTTTCATTGAGTTTCATTAAAATTACGCACAGCTGTTTTAGCGCACAAAGTTATAGTCCCTTTATTTTAATAGTACCAAATTATATATTTGGTACTATTAAAATAAAGGGACTCTAACTAATAATTTGTGCGCTAAAACAGCTGTGCGTAATTTTAATGAAACTCAATGAAACACACCTTGGTGATTTTGAATTTTAATATATTTTTTAATAGTCTGAATTAAATTTATTAAATTTAATGCATGCCAATTGTACTTGAATTTGCAAATGTAATGTATTTTGTTTGCTAACAGTCTTTTAAATTATAAATACTTCTGATTGATAAGAATATTGTAAACAATTTTTTGTCGTTGATAAACGTAGACTGTGTTATTTATTTCGGTGTACGATTTTATTTTTGATACATCTAAATATTTCAAAGATGCGGCTTAGAAAGTGAACCTTATTTTTGAGGGCTGCAAAAAGTACCTGCCTGAACAGCTGACACACAAAAGGGCAAGAATTTAAAGGTTGCTATTGTGTGAAAGGGTCCTTTTCATAACATTTTACTTTCTACTTTGCATAACTTTACTGAAATGTACAGCTTTTAATGTTAGCACTACTACTATTATTTTGAAAATAAGTAGAAAATGCTTATAAATTTATTTTGTTATTTTACTTCTTTAAATTTATTTCTTTTTTAAATAAGATTGCGACTTTAAATTTAATTATTGGGTGATGGTATTAGTATTGGCCATTTCCGTAACTTCCACGTTCTTAAGGTCGTTTTAGACAAGACAATTTCTTAGCTCAAAAGTTGTTCAAGAAATAAATTCATATATCCTGCTCCCATACAATTTGTCCTTGACAAATAGAACGCGTTATATTTTTCCATTCGATCTACCATACAAATCAATATTTCAAATAATTTGCTGTATGATACGAGACAATTTAGATTGTCTTCCATCTTGACTAAAAGTCGTTTTAGACAAGACAATTTCTTATCTCAAAATTTGTTCAAGAAATAAATTCATATATCCTGCTCCCATACAATTTGTTCTTGATAAATAGAACGCGTTATATTTTTCCATTCGATCTACCATACACTTCAATATTTCAAATAATTTGCTGTATGATACGAGACAATTTAGATTGTCTTGCATCTTGACTAACTTTAGAATCAATTGTCTTGTCTAAAACGACTTTAAGTGCAGGTTTTCTACAGTTCCAGAATAAGATACCATATTCCAATATGGGGCGACAAATTAATTTATAAATATTGCTCTAATATAAAACAGATTTCTATTAAATAGGGCATAAATGCATATATTTATAAAATCCAGTTTTGTTTTCCTTGCAACGAAATTATAAAACTTATTTATGTTTATTTTGAATATCTAAATTAAATTAGAGATAATAAATAAATTATAATATTTTGAGACTTTCACAATGGGCCCATTTTGAGGCCTAAGTGTCTGTGGCTATGCTACCCTCCAGCCAACTATCCCGAACTAACTATCCAGAGACTTAATTAGCCGTGAAGCAGTGTATAACTCAAATCAATTAAAAACACATTGCACTTGGTTGGGGGACATCGTAAATTTCACTTTAGCATAAGAAAGTCTCTAAATACACCCCCTCAACAGGTTTTTCCATTAATCTCTATTGAAACCGTGTCTGGTGGATACCCATTTGGTGGTTTATGATCGGCACATTTTATGATACCAATTACGCTGTAATCTTTTACATTTAAACAGACAGGTATACGTGTTGGTGACCCCTCTGATTCCTATTAACATTTCTTTGATCATAAATACATACTTTGTAATAAGCGATTTTAAATGGTACGTCTTTGAATGGTTGTATTGTTCATTACAAAATTGTCTCGCTTAAATGCAAATAACGTTCTTAGAAGGGTGATAGTGAGGGTTAATAATTTCTACCTGAAGCAGCTTGTCTGTTTTGAAGTTACAGAAATGAGTACCACTATTGGCGGTTCAAACCCCAATGTTTTTTTTTGTGAATCTAGTGGGTGAACAACTCGTCTTTATTATTGGTTTTATACTATTTAATTTAAAATAAAAACAATATATGATTGTAATAGTATGAAAAATATTCAATAAATATATAATTAAATAACCAATGCTAAGATTAGTAGTCCTTCAAACAAACAAGTATCATCTGATGATTGTTCAATTTACCATTATAAAGTTTTATTTTAAGGGGCTCAAAAATGGCTAGAGCTTGGCAAAAATTATTTGCTAAGTGTAATTAAAATGCCATAGAAAGTAAAAATCGTTTATTTATCCTATAAAATTAATAATCACATCGTATATGCCTCAACAATCCAATACTTGTATTATAGTGTGTATAACATTTATTTATTTATTTATATCAAAAAAGGTAAATTTCTCATTAATGATACAAATAAGAACTTAAGGTCATTTTAGACAAGACAATTTCTTAGCTCAAAAGTTGTTCAAGAAATTAATTCACAAGACAATTTCTTGACTCAAAAGTGAAGGTCGTTTTAGACAAGACTATTTCTTAGCTCGAAAGTTGTTCAAGAAATTAATTCACAAGACAATTTAATTTCTTGACTCAAAAGTTAAGGTCGTTTTAGACAAGACTATTTCTTAGCTCAAAAGTTGATCAAGAATTTAATTCACAAGACAATTTCTTGACTCAAAAGTTAAGGTCGTTTTAGACAAGACTATTTCTTAGCTCAAAAGTTGTTCAAGAAATTAATTCACAAGACAATTTAATTTCTTGACTCAAAAGTTAAGGTCGTTTTAGACAAGACTATTTCTTAGCTCAAAAGTTGATCAAGAATTTAATTCACAAGACAATTTCTTGACTCAAAAGTTAAGGTCGTTTTAGACAAGACAATTTCTTAGTTCAAAAGTTGTTCAAGAAATTAATTTACAAGACAATTTCTTGACTCAAAAGTTAAGGTCGTTTTAGACAAGACAATTCCTTAGCTCAAAAGTTGTTCAAGAAATTAATTCACAAGACAATTTCTTGACTCAAAAGTTAAGGTCGTTTTAGACAAGACTATTTCTTAGCTCAAAAGTTGTTCAAGAATTTAATTCACAAGACAATTTCTTGACTCAAAAGTTAAGGTCGTTTTAGACAAGACTATTTCTTAGCTCAAAAGTTGTTCAAGAAATTAATTCACAAGACAATTTAATTTCTTGACTCAAAAGTTAAGGTCGTTTTAGACAAGACTATTTCTTAGCTCAAAAGTTGATCAAGAATTTAATTCACAAGACAATTTCTTGACTCAAAAGTTAAGGTCGTTTTAGACAAGACAATTTCTTAGTTCAAAAGTTGTTCAAGAAATTAATTTACAAGACAATTTCTTGACTCAAAAGTTAAGGTCGTTTTAGACAAGATTATTTCTTAGCTCAAAAGTTGTCTAAGAAATTAATTCACAAGACAATTTCTTGACTCAAAAGTTAAGGTCGTTTTAGACAAGACGATTTCTTAGCTCAAAAGTTGTTCAAGAAATTAATTCATATATCCTCATCCCATACAGTTTGTCCTTGACAAATATAACGCGTTATAATTTTCCATTCGATCTACCATCCAATTCAATATTTCAAATAATTTGCTGTATGATACGAGACAATTTAGATTGTGCCACATTTTGACTCAAAAGTTAGTCAAGATGTGACACAATCTAAATTGTCTCGTATCATACAGCAAATTATCTAAAATATTTAATTGGATTGTAGATCGAATGGAAAAATATAACGAGTTATATTTGTCAAGGACAAATTGTATGAGAGGAGGATATATGAATTAATTTCTTGAACAACTTTTGAGCTAAGAAATTGTCTTGTCTAAAACGACCTTAAGACTATGAACAAAAATTTAAAAAACTTTAAAACTATACCATTAATATATACATTTACATCATATCATAACGTTTTCAAGCAGTTTTTGAGACAATTCTTAAGATAATAATAAATAAATATAGAATCAGATACAAAAGTATTTAATTTATAAAAAAATACTATGGTTTTGTAATTAGTAATAATAATAATAGACTTTATTCTCCAAGAATTTAATAATACAGAAATTTATAATAATTAACAAATCTATTATATGTATAATATACATATAACGGATTTGTGTATAAAATATTTCGATTTGTTTTAGCTTAGTACTTTTATAAATCATTATATTTTAAGTATAAATAAAACAAATCAATTATTAATTAATAACAATTTAAAATAAGTACATACTTTCTGTATTCCTCAATGAAGTATGTTGCCCTTGCTATTTTACTTTAATAAAAAAAAAGACAGGCCGTTTCGATGTCGATTTGAATATTGCGGCGCATAAAATTAATTAATTCCCGCGAGATTTGCATATTTAGGATATCGTACGGCGTTCGTGTCGGTGGCGGCGGCGTATAAATTCTACTCCATCACTGGTGAAAGTAGAATTTGAATCAGGTTTAGATCTTGTAAAATATTTCTATACGCGCCGCGATTTTAGACCACATTCCAACGCATGATAAATTGTTGTAGAATGTTGTTTGGACGCAATGAAAATTTGTTAGCTGTTTCAAAAAACAAAAAACATTAATAATTGTAATGAATAGGACACCAACGTTTTCAGTTTATATAAAAAAAACATTGCAGGTTTGTAATTATAATGAACAATATTAAATTTCTATATAAAAAATTATTATTCAAAAAAATGTTTGGTAGGTCTAATTTTGTTTCATATGGTATGTTGATAGAAACAGAAATAGAAAATAATAAATAAATATACAATATTGAATCAGATACAAATGTATTCAATTTATAAAAAAAAAATACTGTGGTTTTGTAATTAGTAATAATAATAATAATAATGAGTCCCATTAACAACTAACTTATTACATGTGAAAAGAGAGAAAGTTACAATCAAATATCAAAACTTAGCGGTTGAAATAAAAAGACTCTGGAAAGTAAAAAAAGTTGAAATAATACCTATCTTTATCTCTGTAGAAGGTGTTGCAACCAAAAACCTAATCAGAAATATAGAGCAATTACAAATTCCAAAAGGTCTGACAGACATAATGCAGAAAGCCGTAATATTGCAAACTTGCAAGATTTTTAACGATGTAACAGCAACTTGACAAATGTTCAGAGTGAATTCTCTCTCAGATGTCAACTTTACCAGGGTAACGCCCTGTGGTTTTACGAAGATAATAATAATAATAATAATAATAAATCCGGGTTCATAGCGAGTGGTTTCGCCTTCCGGTACCCTGTCTCCAGGCTCTGCAATCGAGCCAATCTCATTCCTTTTTATTACAATAATAATCTCCAAGAATTTAATAATACACAAATGTATAATTATTAATAATCAGAACGGAGAAAAAGACGAAGTTCCGGTACCGATCTTAGTATGAACAATATAAAATTCAAGATAACAATAATTCATCAATCATTACAATATTTTACATTTATTTATGAAAGTTTTGTTTCTATCGTCTCTCCATTAAAAAAAAAACAAATAAAATTACCAATTTTTTTGGTAATTTTATTTCTGTTTTTTTTTTAATCGAGAGTTGATAGACTCTCGATTAAAAAAAAAACAGAATTAAAATTACCAAAAAAATTGGTAATTTTATTTCTGATTTTTTTTAATCGAGACACAAAACTTTCATAAATAAATGTAAAATATTGTGATGAATAAGTTACAAATGTTTGCAGTTTATAAAACAAATTCCATATTTGTAATTAGTATGAGCAATATTAAATGCCAAGATAAAAATAAATTCTTTGAAAACAATTTTAGTAATTTTAATTTTGTTTTAAACGTCTGTTTAAGCTAGTTTAACCGACAATTGGACAACTGTCCCTCAAGGGTTTTATTTGATATCACTATTATTAATTAAAATGGGATGAAGCTATATCGGAACTATTAGAAAGGATAGGAAAAAACTGGAAGGAAGCAAAAGAACTGGCATTAAATAGAAGAGAATGGAAAATAATTATAAAAGAATAGAGGAAAATTCAAACCCTTACACCACACTGTCGTAGAAAAGGCCAGCGAATATATATATATATATATATATATATATATATATATATATATATATATATATATATATATATATATATATATATATTTCTACCGCAGTGTGGTGTAAGGGTTTGAATTTTCCTCTATTCTTTTATAATTTTCCATTCTCTTCTATTTAATGCCAGTTCTTTTGCTTCCTTCCAGTTTTTTCCTTTCCTTTCTAATAGTTCCGATATAGCTTCATCCCATTTTCTTCTTGGTCTTCCTTTTTTCTTGTTTTTGATTTTTGCTCTAAATATTCTTTTGGCTGGTGCTGTCTCTGCCATCCTAATTATGTGTCCCCATCATCCTAATTGTCTTACCTCTATGTACTTTATTGTCGGTGTTACATTTAGTTCTCTTCTTATATCCTCATTTTGTCCTTTTTGTCACTCCTCTAACTCTCCTCATAACTTTATTTCAACTGCTTGTATTTTGCTCTTTTGTGCTTTATTTAATGTCCATGGCTCACATCTGTATGTTAATATAGGTCTTATTATAGCTTCATATAAAAATAGATCTTTAATCATTACAGACATTTGTATATTTGTAAGAAGTAACAAAAATTATACAAGAGAAACAAGATAAAAATATATCTTCGTTTCTCTTGTATAATTTTTGTTACTTCTTACAAATATACAAATCCTTGTAATGACTAAATATCTATTTTTCCTACAAACTAAAAAAACGTTAAGCTTAATTGTTTTTTCATGCTGTTTTCCAGGACCATCGATCCGAAACCGTGTAACCCGAGAACGTTACAAAAGCCGAAGAAGGGCGGCGGCTACCCCAAGGTGTTTTTGGGGGGCCTGCCATCCAACGTGACGGAGACAGATCTGAGGACGTTCTTCACGCGGTTCGGCAAAGTGATGGAGGTGGTCATCATGTATGACCAGGAGAAGAAAAAGTCACGCGGTACGATAACAAAAACTACTTCAATTACAATCATTTGGACTTAAATCTATATATTTTCTTTTACAGGATTCGGCTTTTTATCCTTTGAGGACGAAGAAGCAGTCGATAGGTGTGTGTCGGAGCATTTTGTCAACCTGAATGGAAAACAGGTGAGTGTTCATTTACCTATGACTACAGAAGCAAGATCTTGGTTGGGTGATTGCATATCTAAAATTTGTACGATGCAAACATGCCTACAGAAATTAAACGCCTCGTAAAAACGTGACCAAAAAAATGTCACCAAATATTTACATCATTTGTAATCTATTAAATCTAGAAAGGTTTAATAGTTTTAAAAAATGAAGAAAAAAACGCGTATGATAGTATACTCTAGTGTAATTTTGATTTTCCTACGAGCAGGTTGAAATCAAAAAGGCTGAGCCGCGCGACGGTTCCGGTGGCGCGAAGATGACCGACCCAGGTTCCGCCTGGGGGCCCCCGCAGGCGCCGCTGGGCATGATGCAGGGCCCGAACGGGCAGATGGGTGGCCCGCCGATGAACTTGGGCGCGCCCATGGGGCCGAACATGATGCAGAGCTACCAAGGCTGGGGCACGTCGCCGCAGCAGCAGAGCTACGCCGGCTATGGTACGCCCAGCGGGCCTGGGTCCTACCAGGGCTGGGGAGCACCGCCGGCGCCGCAGGGACCCCCACCGCAGTGGGGCAACAACTACGGACAACCTCCGCAGCAACAAGGATATGGCTCATATGGTAAGCAATATTGGGATTATCAGGTTTATACTATTTTAACACGTTGACTGCCATATCAGGATTCCAGTGTATAAAGTCAATTTAATTTAATCATATTATATTATTAAAAAATATAGTACATATTAATCGTTAAATAGGACATAGACCCGTGATTCTTAGCCGGTGCTCCGCGGAGCACCGGCTAAGAATCACGTTTTTTATTAATCGTTAAATAGGACATAGACCCGTGATTCTTAGCCGGTGCTCCGCGGAACACAAGGATAAATTGTCTCTAGAGGGAAAAAATTGTATTTTAGCCTTGGTAGCAATTTGACATGAATTCCTAAATTCAAAAAGGTTAAGAATCACTGATCTAGACTGATCTTGCAACCTTTTTTAATTCAGGGAGTACCGTTGATTATAAGAAATACTCGCGGAGCATCAAAATCAAATTTTCAATTTACATACAGATGAGCCCCAGTATTCAGTTTCGGCTTTCATAATTTCGCGAATCACCAAAGCCATATCAAATTTCTACCAAAGATAAAATACAAATTTCCCTCTAGAGACAATTATATCCTCACTAGTTGAGCTATATTGAGATGAGATCTAATAAGATCGAAATCTAGATTTGTAAATTGCCAAAAGTTGGATTCACACTTATATATTTTAAAATACAAATTTTCTGTTTATGTAATCCAACATTAATTTTTTGTTCACCTCGCTGAGGCTATCTATTCATATTTATACTGATATACTACGAACTTCTTCGTAGATGCCCAAATATGGCAAGTAAAGCCACGGTTTCCTAGGAAGCGGTGTCGATAAAAGCGAGTTATGATATCTATATAAAATCACACAAAACTTTTTTGTGATGTCAAAATAATGTCTAGAACATTATTTTGATATCACAAAAAAGTTTTGTGTGATTTTATATAGATATCATAACACGGAGAGCGGTATACCTCGGTGTAATGAAAAACAAATCATGAATTATAGTAGATTCTGATGAATTATATAGGTTTAAAACGTTTCTTGTAATATACAAATGACGTCAAAAGCGGTCGCGTTCATCGACACCGCTTTCTAGGATAAGCCCCGGTTTCTACGAGATAACTCGTAGTTATCGTCCTAGGCAATGACGCAAACTACGAGTTATCTCGTAATTGGCAGTCAACGTGTTAAGGCTCGCTTGTATAAAGCAGATAACTCTATGTGGCAACGTCGCTTTATGTATCAAAGTTGTACAAAGTGACGTTTGAATCACGAAATTGAAATTTACTCTTAGAATTCGTGAATCAAACATCTCTTTCGACAACTTTGCTAGCTAAAGCGGCGTTTACATACGAGCCTGTGAGAATGAGATTATGTTTATGTTGATGTTGTACTATTTCAAATCACCGCCCGCTTGGTCCGGCCCTGACACTAACGGTTTTTAGTTTCATCCTGATTTACCACTATAGTTAGCCGGATTTTTATTGAATTAGGTGTTTGACCTCGTAATCATGCGTATTTTAGTACCTCATATGTATAATAAGGAGGCGGTTGTATTAAGAACGTTTGCACACGGCGCTCATTACATAATATCGCTTTTTCGGAAGAAAAACGACAAGCAGAAACCTGTTTTTGTTTTGACTTATTGCACCGTATATTGTAAATTTGTATGCCCTTATTGTTTGAAAAGTTTCATAAGTCTAGTTCAGGTGAACGACCTGGGGATTATTTTAGAGCGATCGCTAACATAGCGATCAACAGACCTTCACTATTATTGTGAATTGTATCGATTTTTTGCCCTTCACGTCGTGAAGAGTGATCGCTATCTTTGGTAGAACTAACAACTTGACAGTTGTTATATTTTGCCATTAATTTTTGAGCTAATGCTATTAGTCCATCGCTATGAAACTAAACGTTTTATAGCGCATGGTGATAACGATCGCTCAAAAATCGCATCCCTGGGCGCTTGTTTGTCCATTGGAAGTAGTTGACTTCCCAGTTCTCAAGAAGATTGACACAGCTCTGCAGCTCCTGAAAAAAATACCAGTATTTTGAGCTGTTTTTCCGAGGAAGCATAATACATTTTTTTTTACTAATTTGCGTCAATTACGTGCAGGTTTCATAAACTTGAAAATGAGATATTCTTTGGAGGAGCAAAAACCCAGGCAAGCACTTCTTTAACCATCTTTAAATATATAAGCGATCAGGAATTGTAAGCTAAACTAAGATTAAGACGAAATTCGATTTTGTTTTTGGTTTCGGCTCAAAAATGCAATTACGGTCGGCCACTACATGTATGTACGAATTCGGATCACGCATGCGCCTTTGGGAAGTTCGTTTTTGACTTCCATGCTCGTTTCTATTGCTCTATCCGTATAACTACCCAGTTCAGGGGCGTAGTAGCTAGAGGCGCAGTCCGTCTCGTGGTGAGCGCTGCAAGCGTTCAAACACGATGTGGGAAAATTTTCGTGAATCACAGTTTTTCTGTGAAGTTAACAAGAAACACCGAGTGACTATACTCCCGAGCTTCTCCCTTCTGCGGTGGAATAGATCTTGTACTAGTAGGTTTGCCATCCATCCGGATTTGTCCTAGTTTTAGAGACGTCCGGAAGGTTTTTATTTTAAATTTGTTCGGGGTTTTAGAGACGTTCGTGAGGTTTTTTTAAATTTGTGGGATTTTAGAAGATGTCGTTAATTGTATACTAACGACACAAGGGTACCGACTACCCGGGCCACCCGCTTGTAAAGCTAACCACTGCACTATATCGGCGTGTAGGAATAATGGAGGCACTCAGCAGAAGTGGACTACCCCCCAAATTTTGAAAATCTAGTTTTATGTTATTATCATTACTAATCATAATAAATTAGTACCAACATATAATAGATTTTTATATTAAATATTATTAGCAATATTATTTATATTGTTCAATTTGAGGTTTTGAGACTTTTGCCCTCAATGCCTCCATTGTTTTGTCGAGAATGCGAATCCTACAGTATTCTATGGACCTCTAGAATACTGTAGGCTGACCACCCGCATTCTCGACAAAACAATGGAGGCATTGAGGGCAAAAGTTTCAAATCCTCAAGTTGAACAATATAAATAATATTGCTAATAATATACCCATTGTAACCTTTAGGCCATTGAACTAGCCTAGTTTGGAGTTTTCTTCTCTTGATGAAAGGGGTGTTTTCTGGTCTCGTAAAGACAAAAATACAACTCTGCCCAGGGGCTTTTCCGCTCATCAAACATTAAACTCGTATGAATAATAGGCCTAAATATAACAGAAACGCTCCAAAAAGCTATGAGAAAGGTGATTCGCGATAATTCGGCCATGATAGGGTTTGAACTATTGTTCAACTATGCTCAGTATGAGATGGACTGCACCTCTAATATATATGCTAAGTTTTCAATGTTAGTTTAAATTTCATTTCAAATCATTGTTGAGCATAAAACTGCTCTAATTTAACTACTTAACTTAACATATTTCTTTAGTCAGCGACAGTGGCGCATCCATAGTGCCTACATATGTCCAATAACATCTACCTTGTTCTGTAGATGCAATTGAACATATTTCTATTGAGACAGTTTTTTGCAGGCACATTAGTTAAGGTTGTAATTAAAATTATGTTGAAGCCTTTATTCGATTAAAACGTCTTTGGACAGCAATATTGGAGTCGCAGTGAACGTGTTAAGATAATTGAAATTTACAAGCTAACGTGTATGGTATAGAATATTTTCATAAAGCCTCGGTATAATATTAAAATGACATCAGTGAGTGATGTTTAAATTATTAATATTAAGTTTAAAATTAAAAACATTATTTATGATCATTTAATTATAGTGTAAAATACAAGGTTTCTTTGGTGCTCCGTCAATTAGTGATAGTGATATTTATAGACACACTAGTGCAAGTAGAAGAATATTACTAATATTTATGTGGTGATTATATAAAAAAAAATTGGGTGGTGTAAGACTATAAGGTGGTGTTTGTTGCAGGGCCCGGCACTGGTAGCGGTGCGGCGAGTTGGAATAGTTGGAACATGCCGCAAAACAACCAATCGACCGGCCCCTCAGGTACGTTGTACTAATGCGTGTAACAATTAGAAACCCTAAGTTAACCTTAGTCCCATGTGTGCTGACAGGGTATATTACAGGAGACATGTACTCCCGGCAGCAGTCGGGTCCGGGTGGGCCGGCCACGCCGAACGCGCCCCCGAACTCGAATAGCAACTCGAAGCCGACGTCCGACTACTCGAACTACGCCGGCTACGGGTCGTACTCGGCTGACGGCGGCTACGGGGCTCCTCCACGGTCGTACGGCAGCGACGCGGGATCTCAGGTCGGAAGCTACACATCGCAGCCCCCCAACGCAGGTGCTAAACATTTCAATGATTTTAAAGAGTGGCCCAGTTCTTGACAACCTTTTGATAATGCAGCCGGCGGTGCGACCTCCACTCAAATCCCGCAGGATGGCCGCGCTCCTCCTACCGTGCGCTTCTTCCTGAAGCCCTACTACGAGGAGCTCGGCCACCCTGCGGATGGGCCCGTGGGGATCGCACTCAAGCATGTCGGTAACATAAGTAATGTAGGTGTATGTTATAACAGTTGGAAACGTATTGGCTTGATAGACATGAAGAGAGGAGCCGGCCTGGTCACTTCCAATTACTCTGATTAGACAGACATAATGGCGTCCCGTCTGTTGCTTTCCTGACTGTACCGTAGTCACTAGTCCGCTGTCCGCACCCCTGGCACGGACGCACGACTTCACACATGTCATCAATAATAACAAACACTACAGACAGACAGAAGTGTTGACTATTTTTAAGCACCGCTCAACTTGTTAAGATATATAAAATACAACCTAGTGTAAAGTAAATTGAAATTTACCTCATATAATTAAATTTTTGAATGGAGCATCTGCTACTAGGGGATCGTACTGAGCTAAAACAGTTCC
Source organism: Lordithon lunulatus (assembly GCA_963942505.1). Classification (NCBI taxonomy): domain Eukaryota; kingdom Metazoa; phylum Arthropoda; class Insecta; order Coleoptera; family Staphylinidae; genus Lordithon; species Lordithon lunulatus. The sequence continues at coordinate 48,904,970 of OZ012672.1, read as the reverse complement.
ATCCCTTACATCCCACCCCCCCCCAACTATGATAATATAAATAAATGTGATTCATAATTTTAGTTATGTAAGTATATAAGTTGCATTTACAATTTTTTTTTTAATTAATAAGTTCATCCTGCTCTAGTCTCTAATATTTCCAACTTATCTTGTGAAATTTTAAGTAAATTAGAAAACCTCCTTGTATATAGGTATCTATATAAGTGTTTTTAAATCTTAAGTTAAATTTATATGCTTAATATTCATCATACAAAACAAAACAAAATGGAATAATCACCCAACCAGCAGATGCTCCAGTCTTTCGTTGTATTTTTTAAGGGTATCAATATTAAATTAAATTTGTTGTAATTTAAGGCCACTAGATTATCATAAATTACTTATTAGTGCGCAACCACAAGTAAGTAGTTTTGTTTTAGGGACTATAAGAACTGACTATCACTATTACTAAATAACTTTTGTATATCTATGCCTGACTCCGAATTATTATTATTATTCGTTTTTGCATGTGTAAACCAGCTTGGATTTTAATCGTATCTTTTTATCTTATCAAGTGTTAGGTCAGCATAAAATAGACTGACTTTTTTTTTAAATAATTTTTAAACTAATGCCTGTTTATAATTTAATTTATATATTTATAGAAATTTTTTTAATATTAGTTCCAGCATCAATCAAACTTCAGGTGTTTTTATCTAGTAGTATAAGGTTGCATATAATTATATTAGTGTGTGGTTGTGATCTTATAAGCAGCTAAAATGGATAATTTTTTTTATTATTAGACTTATTTAATAACGTAATGTTTAAAAAGAAATGACCTAACACTTAAGATTATTACTTTAGCTAGTTATTATTATTATTAGGCTGGGGCGCAATACATTTGGTATAATAATAAGATAATTAGAGTAGTGACTTATTATATATTAAAATAATACATGTCATGGTGATTTATATTAATTAGTATATTCTGTCTGTCTGAACATCATGTGTCTATCTAATCACTGGGTAATTGGGGGTTTAACTATTATTATTTTTGTTTGTTTTTTCACTCAATTGTCCTATTTATATAATATAATAATACTATAAATATATTTTAAATTCCTGTCTGACAATCTACATTAAGCAATGTTTGATTCATAGTACACTTAAGATAACTTGTTTTCTAGTTTTAATTGTACAATATTCCTCGGTTGCAAAGACCAATTTTAATGGTTATTAAAACAAAAAACAAAAGTCGCTCTTTATTAGTAAATTAAATAAATATTTAAAAAAAAAATATATGAAAAATATATATATACACTTTGAAAAGAATATAATAGTCTGTGCTACTTGAAAGTAACTAGCTCGTACTGTTTTTTATTACTCAAGTCATTGATAATAATCATTTAATTACACCTGATTATTCTAAAGTAAAGTTGAACGTGCGCTGCTCGGTTGCAGCGCTGCCTTATTTCTATCGTAGTAAAAATATGATGTCGTAGGTATATAATAAGAACTAGCTTTTTGCGAAAAACAATTGCCTCATTTTCAAGTAGTTGCACTCGTCCGTTGAAACAAAAAAAAAAAGTAATGATACATATAATATACACTAAACGATTGTGCTCTTTCTAGACAAAATATTAATAAGGACATAATTGGGTTTTACTTTTCTTTATTTTTTTTTTCTTAAATTTTCATTTATATTCACACATAATGATATTAAATCAATTTAAAAATTCTCGACGTCTTGTGGGTGTTTATGATTAAAAGAAATTGATTAATTGTCCTTACACACGCATATATTTATATACATTTGTATATTTAATTATTTTGAGAAAGAAACAAAGAGTAATAGTTGTAACTTAGACTTAATACACTAATAACAAAAATCGATCGGAAAATACTACAAATTAATATAGATAATTTATAAACTGTATTTTCTATTACAATATTGCTGATATAGTTAATTGAATTGTTAGTATTATAATTAAATAGTGAAGTAAAATTTAGAACAATTTGACTGATGTACAGTAACATACAGGATAAGTTTTAAATTAAAGAAATTATACAATAAATGGATGAAAAAAAAAAACTACTTTATATATGATTAGGGCCTTTATAACATAGTGCAATTCACTTTGGTGGTTTTTTAAGATGATCCAAAAACAATAATAATAATCTAGTTATCCATTATGTAAGAAGGCACCCTGATGATATCACTATATACATATATTTTTAAATTAATTAAAATTAGTGTACCTATTTGTTGCTCAAAGATATTATGCTGTATTAAGTTAAGTATAAATTAAAAGTTGCTATGACTATAAAATAATAATAACAGTGCTGATTAAACTAAATTGTATATTTAATATATGAGTGTGATTTAGGTATTTGTAAATTTGTTTTTAATTGTAAGTTTAATGAATAGTGGTATCCACTGATGATGTTAACTATTGGAATTATGTCTAGTTAAGTAACTCGTTACTTAAATAATAATAATAACTGTCCCTCTTCTCTAACTTCCTACGTAGCCTTACCACTTGTATTTAGCTTGTTAGTAGTAGGTTGAGGCCGGGCGGGACGGCAAATTTATTAGCTATAGTTTTTAGGTATCTGACCACCCCCGCCCGTACCAATCTTTTTGCATACCATTATAAAATATATATTATTACATATTTAAAAAGCATTACACACACACAACTTATAGTATTTGTCAAAGGTTCTAGGTCTACATTTTTAGAGTAATTGTTATTAAAAGTATATATAATAATAATAAAATAAGAGACCTGGTTTTCAAAATATATAATGTTTTCTAAGGAGTTTATAAATATTAGTGCATTTTTTGGGGTAGTTAACTTAATAATATATTATTAGCGTGAAATGTCTATTAATTAGAATAACAAAATACTTACAAAATATGTACCTATCATTATCTTTAAAGAAAATAATAATAATTCTGATGATGATTGAAGTATAATAATTTTGGGGCATAATTACCACCCTTTCAATTTCTACCCTAACCCTAATCCTTTTTAATACCGATTTGCTGGTGACGGTGCAAATTTGAATAGTTCATCTCTCGTAGGTGATTACCCCGCGGCCGGTGGCGATTCGTACAAGGGAGGACCGCAACGTGCAGCCAGTCATAACAATAATCAACAATATCATCCATACAAACGATAAACCAAGAACATTCCGTACACAAAACAACCGATTTTTCTTTGGAAACAAAAATCATCTTTCTAATGACCGTTCAAAAAAGAATGACGTATTATTATTAAAGAATATTTGTTATCGTTCCTGCCGTTTTTTCTTTTCAAAATATGGCATGCTTATTAATTTAGATTAGTTTGTATGATTTGTTATGTTGTATAATTTGTCATTCCGTATTCTGTTTATATATTTTTTTATATATACTAACATTAGTAATTATTATTAATAAACTTTAAGAAATAAGGCCCGTTTTATATGTATAAGTGTGACGTTTCGTTTTTAGGTATGGAACTGCAATACCCCATTGACTGGTCATGATTTTGGGCCGCACCCTTACCGGACCGGGCTAGACAAATATTGATCGCTTATTTTAGACACTCAAAGTAATATTTAACAACAACAACAAACAAAAATTAAAATAAACATAGATTATCTCTCTCTCTCTCCTCGCGCGCGTTGCAGAAGCATTTAGGTAGGTGACTAAACTGAATCTTAATTACGTAAGTTGTATGTAATTTTATGGGAAAACACTATTATTACTGTATGGTTAAATAAATTAGTAGACGAATAAACAATTGCGATAGGTGTTAAGGCGACCGTTTTAATCCCAATACCCTCTGTATTTTTGTATGCACCCTAGGTGAAATGTTCGACGTCATTACAAAGGCACAATTCATCAATTGATTGACCACACTAATTTCAGCGAAAAATAATCTGAGAAAAACAATGAAAATCGTGTACTAAAAAGAAATTGTAATTGATAATGATTTACTTAGGGGATAAAAGGGAAAATGGACCACTCAGCGTTACTAGGGAAAAGTATCCACCCAAAAAAAAGCTATTGATGGGGAAGAATAATGATAAAAACAAAAATAAGAAGAAAACTGAAAATGAATGTATATAAATATATATTTTACTATTCCGGACCCAGTCCGCGCATGAAAACAGCACTGACACCCTCAGTATGACAACGTGCCTCAGGGGTTCACATCTTGTGAATACGGGAACTGGCAATCCCGAGGTACCCTAGCCGGATCTGGCTCCTTCTTCAACTAGTCTTGGAACAGATCCTTCTTTTTCTTTAGAACTATCCAGATTATCTTGAATAACTCTTGTTATTGCAGACACAGGCGCATTTTACTCGAATATATAATTTTGAACAAAATTCGATAAAAACGGATGACGAATAGTTATTTTGGTATTAATATGATGAGATTCCTTAAAAAATAAGAAAATCTTTTTTGCACTATTACAATGAACCTTTATCTAAATATATAAAGTAAAAAATCTTCCCGTTTTGGATTCACATAAACCGAAGAATGCATATCCTAGCAACTCTTACACATCTAAATAATTATTACATACTTTATATGTGTAAAATAATATCGAGTACATTGTAGGTAAATCCTTAGGATTCTCAGAATAAATGAGCGAAATATAACAATTAATTAAAATTTCATTGCCTTTTCCTGGTTCCCAAAACTCCATCTCTCTATCAAGTCTTCTCTTATATCTACCATTATATCAATAAATACCCCAGCTCAGTGGCCGAGTAGTTAGAGGCGTCATCCATCTCGTACTGAGCATTGGGGAGCCTGAGTTAAATCCCCATCAGGACGAATGTTCGCGAATCACCTTTCACAGTTTTTCAGAGGTTTTCTTTGAAGTTATGCTAAATACCGGACTATACATCTCTGAGCTTCTTCCTTGACAGGCGGAAAAGCCTCATGGCTGATAGCCCTAGAAAGATAGAAGTTTTTTTTATAAGTAAATAACGCGTTTCGCTATAAAGTTATGACGGTACATTTCTACTCAAGAGAAATAATCATTTTTCGGCATTAGTACAGTAATGGTATTTATCTGCACTAGTGAAAAACTTTAAAACCCATAAATTTATGGGTGAAAAATTTTAAAACCCATAAATATAACCGGAGTGAACTTAGCCCCTATGATCCCAGCCTCTATACCGCGCGGCGCCGCGCGCACGGCACATTGTTTGCGGGTCTGTACTGACCAACTGGGGTGACCAATAAAATCCAAATTTTGAGGAATTCTTTATTAATGCCTTGCCGATCATAATATATATATATACATTTTTTATTTTTATTTCTATAGGCGTTTTTTTTACAATATATGTTGTAACGTAAATTATTATTTTTGACCATAACGCGCAATGTTCCTGGATTTGAAAAAAATTGCCTAATGTTTATAACAATATGATAAAGAAAATTTGACAAGTCTGTATGGGGCGCGATTTGTTTTTCTATTTTTTTTTTAATTTTAAACTTACGTATATAATTATTATTATTTTTGACCATGACGCGCAATGTTCCTGGATTTGAAAAAAAATGCCTAATGTTTATAACAATATTATAAAGAAAATTTGGCAAGTCTGTATGGGGCGCGATTTGTTTTTCTATTTTTTTTTTTAATTTTAAACTTTTACGCTCATATCTGGATAATCCGGTTTTAGAGGCTGAGTCCATAAAAAAATAATGCAACGTATTTTGTTTCATTTTTTTTTGGATCTTGGTTTAGAACATATCAGTGCACCAGATGGCCGAAGGAAATTTTGATTCTAAGTATTTTTTTTCGGTGACTAACTTGTATATCATTATTATTATTTTTGACCATGATGCGACATGTTCCTGGATTTGGAAAAAAATTCTTAATGTTTATAACAATATGATAAATTCCATTTTACTTTATCATATTGTTATAAACATTAGGCAATTTTTTTCAAATCCAGGAACATTATGCATCATGGTCAAAAATAATAATAATTATATACGTAAAAGTTTAAAATTAAAAAAAAATAGAAAAACAAATCGGGCCCCATACAGACTCTCCAATTTTCTTTATCATATTGTTATAAACATTAGGCAATTTTTTTCAAATCCAGGAACATTGCGCGTTATGGTCAAAAATAATAATAATTATATACGTAAAAGTTTAAAATTTAAAAAAAAAATAGAAAAACAAATCGGGCCCCATACAGACTTTCCAATTTTCTTTATCATATTGTTATAAACATTAGGCAATTTTTTTCAAATCCAGGAACATGGTGCATGATGGTCAAAAATAATAATAATGATATACAAGTTAGTCGCCGAAAAAAAAAAAACTTAGAATTAAAATTTTCAAATTTCCTTCGGCCATCTGATGCACTGATATGTTCTGAACCAAGATCCAAAAATAAATTTAACAAAATATGTTGCATTATTTTTTTATGGACTCATCCTCTAAAATCGGATTATCCAGATATGAGCGTAAAAGTTTAAAATTAAAAAAAATAATAGAAAAACAAATCGGGCCCCATACAGACTCTCCAATTTTCTTTATCATATTGTTATAAACATTAGGCAATTTTTTTCAAATCCAGGAACATTGCGCGTCATGGTCAAAAATAATAATAATGATATAAAAGTTAGTCGCCAAAAAAAAAAATACGTAGAATTAAAATTTTCCAATTTCCTTCGGCCATCTGGTGCACTGATATGTTCTAAACCAAGATCCAAAAAAAAATTAAACCAAATACGTTGCATTATTTTTTTATGGACTCAGCCTCTAAAACCGGATTATCCAGATATGAGCGTAAAAGTTTAAAATTTAAAAAAAAATAGAAAAACAAATTTGGCCTCATACAGACTTTCCAATTTTCTTTATCATATTGTTATAAACATTAGGCAATTTTTTTCAAATCCAGGAACATTGCGCGTTATGGTCAAAAATTATAATAATTATATACGTAAAAGTTTAAAATTTAAAAAAAAATAGAAAAACAAATCGGGCCCCATACAGACTTTCCAATTTTCTTTATCATATTGTTATAAACATTAGGCAATTTTTTGCAAATCCAGGAACATTGCGCGTCATGGTCAAAAATAATAATAATGATATAAAAGTTAGTCGCCAAAAAAAAAAAACGTAGAATTAAAATTTTCCAATTTCCTTCGGCCATATGGTGCACTGATATGTTCTAAACCAAGATCCAAAAAAAAAATTAAACAAAATACGTTGCATTATTTTTTTATAGACTCAGCCTCTAAAACCGGATTATCCAGATATGAGCGTAAAAGTTTAAAATTAAAAAAAAAAAAATAGAAAAATAAATCGGGCCCCATACAGACTTTCCAATTTTCTTTATCATATTGTTATAAACATTAGACATTTTTTTTCAAATCCAGGAACATTGCGCGTCATGGTCAAAAATAATAATAATGATATAAAAGTTAGTCGCCAAAAAAAAAATACGTAGAATTAAAATTTTCCAATTTCCTTCGGCCATCTGGTGCACTGATATGTTCTAAACCAGGATCCAAAAAAAAATTAAACAAAATACGTTGCATTATTTTTTTATAGACTCAGCCTCTAAAACCGGATTATCCAGATATGAGCGTAAAAGTTTAAAATTAAAAAAAAATAGAAAAACAAATTTGGCCTCATACAGACTTTCCAATTTTCTTTATCATATTGTTATAAACATTAGGCAATTTTTTGCAAATCCAGGAACATTGCGCGTCATGGTCAAAAATAATAATAATGATATAAAAGTTAGTCGCCAAAAAAAAAAACGTAGAATTAAAATTTTCCAATTTCCTTCGGCCATCTGGTGCACTGATATGTTCTAAACCAAGATCCAAAAAAAAAATTAACAAAATACGTTGCATTATTTTTTTATAGACTCAGCCTCTAAAACCGGATTATCCAGATATGAGCGTAAAAGTTTAAAATTAAAAAAAAAAATAGAAAAATAAATCGGGCCCCATACAGACTTTCCAATTTTCTTTATCATATTGCTATAAACATTAGACAATTTTTTTCAAATCCAGGAACATTGCGCGTCATGGTCAAACATAATAATAATGATATAAAAGTTAGTCGTCAAAAAAAAAATACGTAGAATTAAAATTTTCCAATTTTCTTCGGCCATCTGGTGCACTGATATGTTCTAAACCAAGATCCAAAAAAAAATTAAACAAAATACGTTGCATTATTTTTTTATGGACTCAGCCTCTAAAACCGGATTATCCAGATATGAGCGTAAAAGTTTAAAATTAAAAAGAAAATAGAAAAACAAATCGGGCCCCATACAGACTTTCCAATTTTCTTTATCATATTGTTATAAATATTAGGCAATTTTTTTCAAATCCAGGAACATTGCGCGTCATGGTCAAAAATAATAATAATGATATAAAAGTTAGACGCCAAATAAAAAATACGTAGAATTAAAATTTTCCAATTTCCTTCGGCCATCTGGTGCACTGATATGTTCTAAACCAAGATCCAAAAAAAATGAAACAAAATACGTTGCATTATTTTTTTATAGACTCCGCCTCTAAAACCGGATTATCCAGATATGAGCGTAAAAGTTTAAAATTAAAAAAAAATAGAAAAACAAATTTGGCATCATACAGACTTTCCAATTTTTTTTATCATATTGTTATAAACATTAGGCAATTTTTTTCAAATCCAGGAACATTGCGCGTCATGGTCAAAAATAATAATAATGATATAAAAGTTAGTCGCCAAAAAAAAAATACGTAGAATTAAAATTTTCCAATTTCCTTCGGCCATCTGGTGCACTGATATGTTCTAAACCAAGATCCAAAACAAAATTAAACAAAATACGTTGCATAATTTTTTTATAGACTCAGCCTCTAAAACCGGATTATCCAGATATGAGCGTAAAAGTTTAAAATTAAAAAAAAAATAGAAAAACAAATCGCGCCCCATACAGACTTGCCAAATTTTCTTTATCATATTGTTATAAACATTAGGCAATTTTTTTCAAATCCAGGAACATTGCGCGTTATGGTCAAAAATAATAATTTACGTTACAACATATATTGTAAAAAAAAACGCCTATAAAATTTAAAAAAAAATTTATATATATATATTATGATCGGCAAGGCATTAATAAAGAATTCCTCAAAATTTGGATTTTATTGGTCACCCCAGTTGGTCAGTACAGACCCGCAAACAATCTGCCGTGCGCGCGGCCCCACGGCGCCGCGCGGTATAGAGGCTGGGATCATAGTTCACATCGGTCTTTTTATGTGTAAAATAATATCGAGAACATTGTAGGTAAATCCTTAGCATTCTCAGAATAAATGAAAATGAAATATAACAATTAAAATGTTTTCATTTCCTTTTCCTGGTTCCCAAAACTCTATCTCTCTATCAAGTCTTATCTTATCTACCATTATATCAATAAATACCCCAGCTCAGTGGCCGAGTAGTTAGAGGCGTCATCCATCTCGTACTGAGCATTGGGGAGCCTGAGTTAAATCCCCATCAGGGCGAATGTTCGCGAATCACCTTTCACAGTTTTTCAGAGGTTTTCTTTGAAGTTAAGGTAAATACCGGACTATACACCTCTGAGCTTCTTCCTTGACAGGCGGAAAAGCCTCATGGCTGATAGCCCTAGAAAGATAGAAGTTTTTTTTTAAATAAATAACGCGTTTCGCTATAAAGTTATGACGGTACATTACTACTCAAGAGAAAATCATTTTTCGGCAATAGTACAGTAATGGTATTTATCTGCACTAGTGAAAAACTTTAAAACCCATAAATATATGGGTGAAAAATTATAAAATCCATAAATTCATGGGTTTTAAAGTTTTTCAGTAGTGCAGAATTGGGCCTAAGATTAGTTGGGTAAACCGGGCGTTAGACCAGTCTCAAAAATTCCTAAAAGATCTGCATTTGGTCATTCGCCCAGGCCAAGTCAAAGTTCCAGTTTGACCCTGTACCCCACATACATTAACATCACATTCACATACAAATGAAATAAATAATATTATGAATCACCTTAAAAATGACGAAAGTTTTATTTTAAAAATTGTAAATTAATAATTTCCATCATAAATACATAAGACCCCTGAAAAATCGGACAATAGAAAACTTATATATAAAAAAAAAACAACAATAATCCTGAATAGTCCTTGGCGCATGATAATTGTCCGGCCGTTTTACGTACATCGGATAGTGACAAGTAAAATGTCTGGTATATACTATAAAGAATGTTTTGATTGCGAAAATGCAGCTGATAGGGAAAACAATTTGTTAATTCAAAAAATGTATCTACAGTTCATCGTGTGAATCACTATTCTCTTCAGGAACTTCGTAACAGGCGGCCGGCGTGGTGAACTCGTAGAGGTACTCGCACCGGTTGGGTTCCGACACGGACACTAGTTTGTTCTCACTGCTGCAGCTCACTTTAACTCGAGTGGAGCGCTGCGGGCCGTTCCAGCACGACTGCCCGTTGTCGAACAGCATCGTTTCGTACAGGTTGCTAGCGGGGCCCGCCCATTTGGCCCACGTGCCCAGCCGGGTGTCCATCGAGCCCGACTTCGATTGCTGCGTCGCTTTGTCGAACGGACACAGCTTGTAGATGTATTCGTAGTCGGTGTATTCAAAACAGTTGCCGATGAGGGCGGCGAAGGATTCGTCCGGGCCGAAATCTTTTTTCATGTAGTCCTCGATGTCGGTGATTTCGGAGGCAATGTTTTGGACTCCTTTTTGCAGCTCGTTGAACTCGTTGCGGGCCTGCGTGGCTTTGTTGATGAGGTTTTGTGTTTCTTCGTCGTATTGAATGGTTGGGGCGGTTTCTTCTTCGGGCGCGGGTTCTTCCTCGTGCTGCGCGCCTTCCTCATCCTCCTCCTCATCTTCGTGGTCTTCTAATGGTTCATCGTGATGACCTTCTGAAATTTTTAAATATTTTTGTAGTGAGTGAGAGAAAACCTCACAGGTGAAGAACCAACTGATAACACAGTTAACCTGCCCCAATGTACCTACAAGTTTCAAAAGGTAGGCCTCTACATATACCTAGGTGTGGTAATAACTAATTACTGCAATGAAACAAAAGAAATTAAGGATATAATATCAAAGGTGGGTGTGCTAGGTCCCTCAACTCAATAATTTCATCAAAAATTGTATCTTGCTGAGCTAAATTTAAGATATATGAAGCAATTATGACCAACCATAACATATGCATGTAAGACATGGTATCTGAGAATGAAAGAACAGCTAACATTGGATAGATGTGAGAGAAACATCTTTGGTAACAAAATAGTAGACAACCTCTGGATGAGGAGATCAAATAAAGTAGTAATAGATTTGTATGGAGAACCAGGTATAAGTCAAATAGTTAAGTTCTTCAGAATCAGATGGATAGAGTATGTCCAAAGATTACATGCAGTGAGGACAATAAAGAAAGCATTATGACGGAAACCAATATTAGTAAAGAAAAGTGGATGACCAAGGAAAAAATGGTTGGAAGCAGTGGAAGATGATCTACACAAGCTCCATGTGAAGAATTGGACAAGAGCAGCTGATGATAGGAACATGTATGAGATTTTCAATAAATATATAGATACAACTGTATTGGTCGCAGTGGAAGATGATCTACACAAGCTCCATGTGAAGAATTGGACAAGAACAGCTGATGATAGGAACATGTATGAGATTTTCAATAAATATATATTAATATATATATATATATATATATATATATATATATATATATATATATATATATATACAACTGTATTGGTCATGTGATAAATGTGAGATGCATACATTTTGCAGCTTAAATATTTTAAAAAAACTAGCATAATACACTCATACATATTGCTATAACTCACTTAAGCATTTCTATAAAACCACATACATTTTTCAGTAACTGTGTAAATACAATTGTATTAGTCATGTGATACATTTGAGAAATGTAGCTAAAACAATTACAGTACTTTAAGCAGAAATAGTTACAGAGCAGTATAATTATTGCAATAACTCACTAAGGAATTGCTATAAAAGTATGAAATTTTAATGTATAGCTACAACATAAATATTTGCAAATGTGGACAGGGCTTAGGGCTGGTTCTACAATTGACATTTAACTGGCGAATGAGGCTTTTCGTGGAATAAGTTGGAGATTTTAAAGCCAATATTTCAAACTTATTCCATGAATAGCCTTATTCGCCAGTTAAATGTCAATTGTAGAAGCGGCCCTTATGCATACACAAAAATATTATTCTCTTACCTTCATCAAATTCCTCCTCGACTGGCTTATGATCATCATTTAGAGCAACCTCCTCAACAGAGCCCTCACCAGCTGGTGGTGTGAATAGACCAGAATCCATCATCAAATAAGGCTTGATTCTAGGCCAAGCATCACCAATAAATTCATCCAATTGCACAGCATCCTTATCATTCAAGAAATGTTTAGCCTCCTCCTCACAAACTATTAAAAAAAAAAACTGAAAATTACCACAAATCTTTCAAACATTATACACACATACCTTCCCCATTACGGTCCTTATCGAAAGTAGCTCTAGTTTGCAACTCGGAAACATCAACAAACCCATCCTGATTACTATCAAACTTATTGAAAGTCTCAGTTGCTTCCTCTCGTGTAGCAGCTGCATCAATCTCCTGTTGCTTCCTCTTGTGTTCATCTTCAATTCTCCTATAATGCTCAACCGCTACAGATTCTTCCTCCTCATAAGCCTTTTTAATCTCCCCCTTTTCAGCCAAAACCTGCTCGGCTTCCACCTTCTGCTTCAGTAACTCCACCAACTTCTCCTTTTTGCCCTGTTTCAGCTTAATCCCTTGTGTAATCAGCTCCTGTCTGAGCTGCTTGCCCACCCTCAGCAACTCAGCCTGTTTCTGTTCAGCCTCTCTGGCGTTCCGCCCCAGTTCCTTGCAGTTGTTCCCACATTTGTTGCTAAGGTACTCATCTGAGGCATCACAACAGTCGCACACGCCATCATTAACGCGTGACGAGGCTATGTTAATTGGTTTGTGGCCGGCGTTGGTGCAGTGAAACACCCCGTGGAAGCAGGCCGAGGTGCCCGGCTCATCGCTGGCATCGGGGCAGTCGCAGTAGTCGTCGTTTACGAGCGAAAAGGGGATCGTGAGGCTCTGGTCTAAACACGTGAAATCCTTTGTGGGGTTGTATAGGGGGGCCCTGGATAGTGAAACGCCTCTAGGCCTTGGCACTTCCGATGTTGTAAAACCGCACGCAATTACAAAAACGTATAAAATTCTACTTGGTAAAAACATATTTTTCGACGTCACTCTCACACAAGTTGCCGGCTGAACGACTGCTGATTTTGACGAGGTGACGATAGGCGCAGGTTCTAATCTAATTCACACGTATTCAAATTAATAAGTTTAACACGTAGCAGTTTAACTTAAAGCTTATCGGGTATAACGTATGAATGCGAAATGAATTGAGGGTCTGGTTGTTGTTTTTTGTGGATAGTTTTTTTGAAAAAGTACACGTTGGCTATTAAATTTCTAAGTTGGTAGACCTGCGCTGACAACTTCAGTCGCTATATTTTTGTTAAACAAAACGTTTATCGGCGTTTCGGTGTTATTATTAATTATTGTTTATCGAACAAGTGATAATAAATAAAGTAAAATGCCGCGTATAATGATAAAGGGTGGTGTGTGGAGGAACACGGAGGTAAGTTAAGAGTATGTTTTGTAGGTTAACTCGCAGGTTTTACTAAATATTTTGATTTTTAGGATGAGATCCTGAAGGCGGCTGTTATGAAATATGGCAAAAACCAGTGGTCTCGTATTGCTTCCCTGTTGCACCGCAAATCCGCCAAACAATGTAAAGCACGTTGGTTTGAATGGCTTGATCCTAGCATCAAGAAAACTGAGTGGTCTCGAGAGGAGGATGAAAAGCTGCTGCATTTGGCTAAACTTATGCCTACACAATGGCGCACAATTGCACCTATTATTGGGAGAACTGCAGCTCAGTGTTTGGAACGATATGAGTATTTACTGTAAGTTAACAGCCTACTATGATATAGATTTATGATCTTTTGTTGTATGACTATTTGCTAGGCTATAATTCAAAACTAATTTAATCCACTACTTTCAACTGAATATAAAGGTCATTTTAGACAAGACAATTTCTTGACTCAAAAGTTAGTCAAGATGCGAGACAATATAAATTGTCTCATATCATACAGAAAATTATTTGAAATATAAAATTGGATGGTAGATCGAACAAAAAAATATAACTTGTTCTATTTGTCAAGGACAAATTGTGTGGGAGGAGTATATATGAATTTATTTCTTGAACAACTTTGAGCTAAGAAATTGTCTTGGTTAAAACGACCTTAAGAATAGTTTCTTACATTCAGCTGGGGTGTGATTCATGAAACCACTTATTTTGAACATATTTTTTTAACTGTCCCTCCACAATTCATAATTGGAGTTCATTCAATGATGAATTTGTTGAATGGATACACAGTAATAAAATGCCTCAAACCCAATTTTCATATGTTACAGTGATCAGGCACAAAAAAAGGAAGATGGCGAAGATGTTGCTGATGACCCTAGAAAACTTAAACCAGGTGAAATTGATCCAAATCCTGAAACCAAACCAGCAAGACCAGATCCTAAAGATATGGATGAAGATGGTAAGTAATATTTATTCAAAAATATTAATCCTAGTTTTGTTTTTAAATATTGGTTTTATTCTCTACTCATTGTTCCTTGGACATGCCTTTATTTGGCATAACTTTTAACAAAAATCAACTCATAAAACATCAACATAAAACCGCCTCAATATGTATACTTATTAATTAGACCCTTCCTACTACTATTCCCTGTCTTAAGATTTCCATATCTTTCCCATCTAACTGTCTCCAAAACTTTTCCATTCATTCTTGCTTTTGCCCACAACTCTTTGTAGATCCTTCTCACTCATTCTACAGCTGCCTCCTCCCACTATCCCCCATCTGCCTCCTCCCACTATCCCCCATCTGAAGATTTCCACACCTTTCCCATCTAAATTTCTCCAAAACTTATCCATTCACTCTAGATTTTGCCTACAACTCTTTGTACATCCTTCTGACTCATTCTACTAGCTGCCTCTTTCGTCTATAAGCTTTCCATACACTTCACTAGCTCACTTTGCAGTCCAGCACTTCTACCACCACTATCACTAGCATGAAAATCTGCTCCCTTATTCCTGTTACCTTTCTAAACTGATGCTGACTTTCTGGCATGTCTTAGAAAGAGAATATACACATTTCTTTGTCTTGTTTGCTTTGTGTGTTGGCTTGGCACTAAACGTATCTATACTTTTTAGAATTGGAAATGCTTTCTGAAGCCAGAGCCAGGTTAGCTAACACACAGGGCAAAAAGGCCAAACGGAAGGCCCGCGAGAAGCAGCTGGAAGAAGCCAGAAGACTGGCCGCGTTGCAAAAGCGCCGAGAATTGCGTGCTGCCGGCATTGAAGTCAACCCGCGACGGAAGAAAAAACGCGGTGTTGACTACAACGCGGAAATCCCATTCGAAAAGAGACCTGCGATCGGTTTTTACGACACATCCCGAGAGGAAGTAGATCCCCTAGCGCCGGACTTCCTAAAAATGCGCCAACAGAATTTAGATGGCGAATTACGAAGCGAAGTCGAGGAAAAAGAGCGCCGAAAAGACAAACAGAAACTCAAACAAAAGAAAGAAAACGATATTCCATTAGCCATGCTCCAAAACGACGAACCCGCCAAAAAACGTTCCAAACTGGTGCTACCCGAACCACAAATCTCGGATCAAGAATTGCAACAAGTCGTAAAACTAGGCCGAGCTAGTGAAGTTGCTCGCGAAGTAGCATCCGAAAGCGGGGTTGAAACAACAGACACCCTCCTAAACGACTACTCAATAGCCCCCCAGGTGACAGCAACCCCGCGAACCCCAGCGCCACAAACCGATAGGATCCTACAAGAAGCCCAAAATATGATGGCGTTAACCCACGTCGACACCCCACTAAAAGGCGGCATTAACACCCCCTTACACAACAGCGATTTCAGCGGTGTGCTACCGCAAAACCAAATTGTAGCCACCCCAAACACAGTGTTAGCGACTCCATTTAGAAGCACGCGTAGCGACGGCGCGGCTACTCCAAGCACCGTAGGATTTATGACCCCCAAAAGCGGTGCATTAGTTCCACTAAACGCACCCGGAGCATACACCCCAACTCCAATCCGCGATAAACTCAACATCAACCCGGATGAAGCTATGGACGTCGCCGAAACCCCATCAGCCCACAACTACCAACGCTCCCTCAAAGAACAACTCCGCACCGGCTTGAGCAGTTTGCCAGCTCCGAAAAACGATTACGAAATAGTCGTACCCGAGCAAGAGCAGGAGCTGGTAGAACAAGCCAAACAGCTGCTGATTGAAGATCAAGCCGATGTTGATGCGAGGCATCAGGAGGAAATGAGGGCGAAAGCAGCGAGAGAGCTCGCCATGCGCTCGCAGGTTATACAGCGCGACTTCCCGCGGCCGCACGAGGTGAACATGTCGGTTTTAAGACCCCCGCACGAATCGCATTCGTTAACAGATCTACAGAAAGCCGAGGAGCTTATTAAAACTGAAATGGTCACAATGATTACATATGATAATTTAAAGAATCCAATCGCCCCAATAGTGGGCAAGCGACAAACGGTGACGCAAGCACAACAGTTGGCTTATTTGGAGGAGCACCCGTATGATACTGTGCCGAAAGAGGAGCTTGAGGCATGTAGAAGTCTTTTGAATCGGGAGATGGAGATTGTTAAGCAGGGGATGAATCACGGGGACCTTTCGATCGATGCGTACACGCAGGTGTGGGAGGAGTGTTTGGGACAGGTGTTGTTTTTGCCCAATCAGAATCGGTATACTAGGGCCAATTTGGCTAGCAAGAAGGATCGGCTGGAGTCGGCTGAGAAGCGGTTGGAGCAGAATAGGAATCATATGAGTAAAGAGGCGAAGCGGGCTGCTAAGATGGAGAAACGGTTGCGGATCTTGACTGGCGGGTATCAGACTAGAGCGCAGGCTTTGATTAAACAGCTGCATGATTTGTATGAACAGGCTGATCAGTCGCATTTAGAGCTGAATACGTTTCAGTTTTTACAAGCGCAGGAGAAAGCTGCGTTACCGAGGAGAATTCAGGTAGGTTTCAAAATTACTAACAATGTTATCACACTAAAATGGTTTATACTTTTAAAGTGAAGAAGTTCATATATTGGATAATTAAATGGATCGCGGTAGTTTGATATATTTAATTAATAGAATGTTGTAGATAGACAAGGTTGTGAAGACTGTTTATATAGGAAGCGTCAGGTTTTTCGAGGTAGAAAACTCTATAATGGTCTTCAATCTTCACAATTCAGGATTACAAAACTAGCGTATCGCATAACGGGACTCCGGAAGAAAATTGGCGTTATTTTATAACCGGTATTCATGGATAAATACCAGAAATTCGGTATTTTTCATGAAATTAAATCGTTATATAACCCTAGCACCAGACTTCCTGAAAAATGCGCCAATAGAAATCGTTATTGAATATCTTGATAACCCATGTTAGTAAATAGATAGCTACTTAATTGTATACATTTTTGGCTAGGGTATAGGTGTCATCGTAAGTAACATAGAAAAAGAACTAATTAAAAATCATTATGGTTCTTTATGGTTGGAACGAGTGATGTCAAGAATCGCACCGATGTCAGTCATACATATTTACGAATTGAGTTCGTTCATGATTCGTCCTTCGCATGACTAGTGTTTTTGAAGCAGAATAAAATTAAAATTCTATCCTTTTGCGAATTCAAATCGTGAATTACATGTATTTTTTTGGAGCGACTTTGATAGGAACGCGTACACGTTTGGAACGTATGGTATCAGTCATTTGAATATTCGAAAAATAATTAAGTAAACTTCTAAAATTTAATTAACCATGTTTTAATTGTAGTCACTTACCGAAGACGTAAATAGACAAATGGAAAGAGAGAAACAACTTCAGATGCGATACGGCGAGATGCAAGATGTAATTAGAGAGCATCAAATAGCCCTGCAGCGGAAACGGGCTGAGGAATTTGATGGTATACCTCAAGAATTAGTCATATCAAATGATATACCTCAAGAAAACCCTGAACCTGAAGAACATGAAGAGGGGGTAGAGGAAGAACAGGTAGTTGAACAAGAATAAAAAATCCAGTAAGTATATCAAATAAAAGACGAGGCGTTTTATTTACTGCCCTACTTCAGAAAAAAATTTAATTAAAAAAATACAAAATGATTGTTTTATAATTAAAAAATCCACTATATGTTATCACAGACTATTTTCTTTCATGCCACCCCATGATTTTCCCGATTTGAGTTTCACGGGGAACGGCACTGAGAGCTGAACCGAGCCCTGCATGCACTTCTTCAAGATCCTTCCGAAGTAGCTCAAGTACTTTTCGGGCACTTCATATACGAGCTCATCGTGCAATTGCAGCACCAGTTTGGGCTTATTTCTGGATGACTTAAACTTTTCCTCTATCCTCAATTCCACTAGCACCATCGCGTTTTTGGCTATATCCGCCGCGGAGCCTTGTATCGTCGTGTTCACCGCTTGTCGCTCAGTCTGACCTGAAAAGTACAAGCATTAACACTTATCGCTTATCTTAATTCGGAAAACAAATATTTTTTGTATTTAGTTCGTGAGATTTTTGGTCACCACTTTTGTGGCGTTGTTGACCATACCAATCATGAATTATGTGTTTGTATAATACTATTTAATTTTTTTCAGACAAATGGAATTTTTTTATTAGTGAACAAACTTACTTTTGATTGCCGGGTTTGTATGATTAATGTGCTCCAAATACCGCCTTCTTCCTGCAATTGTTTCCACGTACCCTGTCTCTTTGCAATTCGCAATAGTATCGGAGATATACCTCCTAATTGCTGGGTATTTCTTGTGGAAAGTCTCCACGAACTCGACTGCTTCATCTTCAGTCACTGAAAGTTGCTCCGCAAGTGTTTTGTTGCCCATGCCGTAAATGATTCCGTAACAAATTTGTTTGGTTTGTTGCCGAATCGTGTCGGTAACCTTTTGAAAATAAATCATCAATTTCTTATATAATATCACCCAGATCCTAGTTTCCCTACCTGCTCTTCATTAATATTATTCCATTTCGCACTAATCGACCTGAAAACATCCTCATTACTCTTCATAATCCCACACAAAATACTATCCTGAGATAAATGTGCCAGCAATCTCAACTCCAACTGGCAATAATCCGCCGACACCAGTACATTCTTATCAACCGCCACAAACGCCTTCCGACAACTAATATTACTCCTGTTACTATTAACAGGGTTGACAAACTCGAAATCACGTGGAACATTCTGCAGGTTCGGCTCATGCATTGAAACACGCCCTGTAGCATTGTACGTAATACACGTGCCATAAATACGCCCATCATCCACCAGTCGTAACATGGGGTACACCATTTTCGTAAGGGTGCTGTTGAGTTTGCGCCATTGCAGTATTAGGCTGGATATCGGATGGGTGCTCTGTTCGAGCACTTGCTTGCTTGTGCTCACGCGTCTGTTGGTGACACCTTTGTACATCCCTAAAATTTTCGCCACTTCTTTTGTGGATGCGAATGAAAACCGACGTCCTGCTAGTTGGTAGGCTTTGGATTCGACTGCATTGGTGTACGCTTTGAAGTCATCCGCTAGTTTTTGGAGCTCTTTGAGGTCGATGCCGAAACCCGTTTGCTCCATTTTTGATAGAATTGTTATGCATTTCATTTCGATACCTACAATTTCAAGTTTTATCAAAATAAATTAACTGTATAATTGTATGGTTGGGTTGTATAGGGTGTTGGCCGAGTTAGCGCATACTTTTCAAATAACAATAACTCAATAGTTTAAAAAAAAAAAAGAACATCCCTATAATATAAAAACGTAGACAATGTTTTGAAGTCGATTTACCTGTCATTTATGACTTATGATTTATGTCGTGACAAATATTTTTATACAGTTTTGTTCATCAAATGGGGACTAAACCAACGCGGTAGTAGAATAGTTGTCTCCATTGTTATCTTAGAAGCAACTGCATAGTTAGAAGATACATTTATTTATTTTTATATTTTTTAATTATTTTTTGTTTCCTCATTGGACTCAGTTCTACATTAAAATTTTGCGATCTCACTCCTCATAAAGGCACCTTACACGGTCAATAATACTGTCAATCCTAGTAGTGTCAGTATTTGCTTCAATCCTCCTTTTATATTTATCAAGTAATCAATTATCCGGATATACATCAGTATTCTCTTCATTTCATCGTTACTATACCTTACACGATAAGTAATAATGTCTATATTTTAGAATAATGAACATTTTAAACATGTTATTGCACAGTAATACTGTCATTATTCTAAAATATGGACAGTAATATTGATCGTGTAAGTTGCCTTATATGGCTTTGGTCTCATAATTGTTTCTATAATTTTTTATATAACATCCCAGTAAATAGTTTGAAAATTTTGAAAAAAAGTATGTTTGAAACATTTGCTAAAATTTAGGGTATGCCATCTAAAATACATGGAACGGGTTTCTAATAAATGTCACAACGCCACTATAATTGGTTAATTAACATGGCGCAGTCGGTAGGATAAATAAGACCACTAACAAAATTACGACTTAGGACCATTTTTCATAATTGTCTACTATTTATATCACTTACCATATGTATGTATCAAATTTGAATCATGTCTCCCCAAAACCAATTTTAAAGCATCATTTAGATGCCACGAAATAACACTTTCCACTGAGGCTCTAATACGGGCATCTCTGGAGCTCTTCAAGTCTAACCCAGGACTTCCCCTGCAGCTGCCAGTGATGTCACACAAATTCAAAACTTCTGGTGCATGCGCAAGGACCTGCAAAATTAAATTATTATTTGCGCCAAGCAAATTTAAATTTTGTCTCTAAAACACCGGAAAAGTCTTTCTTTTTTATTTTATCCATGAAAAGTAATGTAGATGTAACAAAAAATATGTAACAGAAAACAATACTGAGGTACTTCAAAGACTTGACTCTTAACCGGCTAAGAGCAGACTTAAGTCTTTGAAGTACCTCGGTATTGTTTTCTATTACATGTTTTTTTGTTAAATCTGCACTTCTTTTCATGGATAAAATAAAAAAGTCTTCTATTTATAATGATTGCTGTGTTAAGTTTTATTTTATCCATGAAAAGAAGTGCAGATGTAACAAAAAACATGTAACAGAAAACAATACTGAGGTACTTCAAAGACTTAACTGCTCTTAACTGGCTAAGAGCAGACTTAAGTCTTTGAAGTCCCTCGGTATTGTTTTCAGTTACATGTTCTTTTGTTACATCTGCACTTCTTTTCATGGATAAAAAAAAATTAATACAGCAAACATTATAAATAGAACCGGTGTGAAGATATCCTCTAAGATCCCAGCCTCTATACCGCGCGCATGGCGGATTGTTTGCGGGTCTGTACTGACCAATTGGGGTGACCAATAAAAACCAAATTTTGAGGAATCTTTTATATATGTCTTGCTGACCATAATATATAGTTATATATTTTTATTAATAATTTTTATAGGCGTTGTTGCATAATATATGTTGTTACGTAAATTATTATTTTTTCCAGCCCGATGTCATACAATTGATTTGAAAAAATTACCTAATGTTTATAACAAAATGACAATGGAAAATGGAAAGTCTCAACCTGACCACATTGTTCCTTCTATTTATTTTCTATTTTTAACTTTTCCGCTCCTATCTGGACATGACGATTTTAGAGGCTGGGTCGATAAAAAAATTATGGAACATATTTTGTTTAATTTTTTTTTGGATCTTGGTTCAGAACATATCAATGCACCAGATGCCCGTAGGAAATTGGAAAATTTTGATTATAAGTATTTTTTTTCCGGCGACCAAGTCGAACATGTTTCATTATTATTATTTATTCCAGCCCACTGTCATACAATTGATTTGAAAAAATTACAGAATGTTTATAAAAAAATGACAATGGAAAATGGAAAATCTCAACCTGAGCACCTTGTTCCTTCTATTTATTTTTTATTTTTAAATTTTCCGCGCCTATCTGGACATGACGATTTTAGAGGCTGGGTCGATAAAAAAATTATGCAACATATTTTGTTTAATTTTTTTTGGATCTTGGTTCAGAACATATCATTGCACCAGATGTCCGTAGGAAATTGGAAAATTTTGATTATAAGTTTTTTTTTTTCGGCGACCAAGTCGAACATGTTTCATTATTATTATTTTTACCAGCCCGCTGCCATACAATTGATTTGAAAAAATTACACAATGTTTATAACAAAATGACAATGGAAAATGGAAAGTCTCAACCTGAGCACATTGTTCTTTCTATTTTTAACTTTTTCGCTCCTATCTGGACATGCCGTTTTTAGAGGCTGCGTCGATAAAAAAATTATGCAACATATTTTGTTTAATTTTTTTTTGGATTTTGGTTCAGAACATATCAATGCACCAGATGCCCGTAGGAAATTGGAAAATTTTGATTATAAGTATTTTTTTTTCGGCGACCAAGTCGAACATGTTTCATTATTATTTTTACCAGCCCGCTGTCATACAACTGATTTGAAAAAATTACACAATGTTTATAACAAAATGACAATGGAAAATGAAAAGTCTCAACCTGAGCACCTTGTTGTTTCTATTTATTTTCTATTTTTAATTTTTCCGGTCCTATCTGGACATGCCGATTTTAGAGGCTGGGTCGATAAAAAAAATATGCAACATGTTTTGTTTATTTTTTTTTTGATCTTGGTTCAGAACATATCAATGCCCTAGATGCCCGTAGGAATTTGGAAAATTTTGATTATAAGTATTTTTTTTTCGGCGACCAAGTTGAACATGTTTCATTATTATTATTTTTACCAGCCCGCTGTCATACAACTAATTTGAAAAAATTACACAATGTTTATAACAAAATGACAATGGAAAATGGAAAATCTCAACCTGAGCACCTTGTTCCTTCTATTTATTTTCTATTTTTAACTTTTTCGCTCCTATCTGGACATGACGATTTTAGAGGCTGGGTCGATAAAAAAATTATGTAACATGTTTTGTTTAATTTTTTTTTGGATCTTGGTTCAGAACATATCAATGCACCAGATGCCCGAAGGAAATTGGAAAATTTTTATTATAAGTATTTATTTCTCGGCGAGCAAGTCGAACATGTTTTATTATTATTATTTTTACCAGCCCCCTGTCATACAACTGATTTGAAAAAATTACACAATGTTTATAACAAAATGACAATGGAAAATGGAAAATCTCAACCTGAGCACCTTGTTCCTTCTATTTATTTTCTATTTTTAACTTTTTCGCTCCTATCTGAACATGCCGATTTTAGAGGGTGGGTCTATAAAAAAATTATGCAACATATTTTTGTTTAATTTTTTTTTGGATCTTGATTCAGAACAAATCAGGTCACCAGATGCCCGAAGGAAATTGGAAAATTTTGATTACAAGTATTTTTTTTTCGGCGACGAAGTCGAACATGTTTCATTATTATTATTTTTACCAGCCCGCTGTCATACAATTGATTTGAAAAAATTACACAATGTTTATAACAAAATGACAATGGAAAATGGAAAGTCTCAACCTGAGCACATAGTTTCTTCTATTTATTTTCTATTTTTAACTTTTTCGCTCGTATCTGGACATGCCGATTTTAGAGGCTGGGTCGATAAAAAAATGATGTAACATATTTTGTTTAATTTTTTTTTGGATCTTGGTTCAGAACATATCAATGCACCAGATGCCCGTAGGAAATTGGAAAATTTTGATTATAAGTATTTTTTTTTCGGCGACCAAGTCGAACATGTTTCATTATTATTAATTTTACCAGCTCGCTGTCATACAATTGATTTGAAAAAATTACCTAATGTTTATAACAAAATTACAATGGAAAATGGAAAGTCTCAACCTGAGCACCTTGTTCCTTCTATTTATTTTCTATTTTTAACTTTTCGCTCGTATCTGGACATGCCATTTTAGAGGCTGGGTCGATAAAAAAATTATGCAACATGCTTAGTTTAATTTTTTTTTATCTGGCTTCAGAACATATCAGAGCACCAGATGCGCGAAGGAAATTGGAAAATTTTGATTATAAGTATTTTTTTTCGGCGACCAAATCGAACATGTTTCATAATTATTATTTTTTACCAGCCCGCTGTCATACAATTGATTTGAAAAAATTACACAATGTTTACAACAAAATGACAATGGAAAATGGAAAGTCTCAACCTGAGCACCTTGTTCCTTCTATTTATTTTCCATTTTAAACTTTTACTCCTATCTGGACGTGCCGATGTTAGAGGCTGGGTCGATAAAAAATGTATGCAACATGTTTTGTTTAATTTTTTTTTGGATCTTGGTTCAGAACATACCAGTGCATCAGATGCCCGAAGGAAATTGGAAAATTTTGATTATAAGTATTTTTATTTTCGGCGACAAAGTCGAACATGTTTCATTATAATTATTTTTACGAGCCCGCTGTCATACAATTGATTTGAAAAAATTACACAATGTTTATAACAAAATGACAATGGAAAATGGAAAGTCTCAACCTGAGCACATTGTTCCTTCTATTTATTTTCTATTTTTAACTTTTCCGCTCCTATCTGGACATGACGATTTTAGAGGCTGGAGAGGTGCTCAGGTTGAGACTTTCCATTTTTTATTGTCATTTTGTTATAAACATTGTGTAATTTTTTCAAATCAATTGTATGACAGCGGGCTGGTAAAAATAATAAATTATGTAACAACATATATTATACAACAACGCCTATAAAAAATATTAATAAAAATATATAACTATATATTATGGTCAGCAAGACATATATAAAAGATTCCTCAAAATTTGGATTTTATTGGTCACCCCAATTGGTCAGTACAGACCAGCAAACAATCCGCCGTGCGCGCGGTATAGAGGCTGGGATCTTAGAGGATAAGTTCACATAAATGGATGACTTTGCCGGTCTTTTACACACAAAATATAAACTTGATTGGCGCAACTCTCTAACTCTCAAGTTTTTCGAAAAATAACTATTCTCAATCTTAAATACGTTTACTACTCACCAACGCATGCAAACTCTTCTCACTCCCTTCCGAATCCAACAGCCAATCAGCCACTTTAGGGTCGCCACAGCTACAATTCACATCCACATTACAGCACTGCTTCAAAACCTTCAAATGCTCCTTAACATCAAACATTTTCAGCTCCAAATCCTTATTACCCAATACACTGCGAAGTAACTGAAGAGCCATCGTCGTAGAAATTATCGGACTTTCTAGCGCCATATAGTACGCACCATTCCCACCCCAACAAACAGCAACCCCACGAACAACCCTATTTTTAAAACAACAACCCTGATCATCATCCAAATTTATGGATTTATTTTTGCTCCCAATCACCGCCTTAACCACAGCAATTTCCTCGCAAGCAACCGCCAAAGACAGCCCAGGTTTTCCCATGATCTCCTTCCGAAAACACTCAAACAACTTTTTATCATCACACACATTAATGATATCAACATGCGAGAAATCCGCTGACTGTAGCTCAGCTTCAGCTGTTGAATGATTTGTAATACTTCGATTTTCCGATATAATAAAAGTTGAATCAACTAAGACGCTGTTTGCGCGCTGCTTTCTTTCCTTGGAGAACTTAGTTTTTTTAACGGGTGATTGCATGATGCAATTATCGTCTTCACTGTTGATAATGCTATCGGATGTACGCGTCCGTTTTCGATTGTTGTCCTCTAGAACTGGTTTGTTTAAATCATTGAAATTTTCAGCGTGTGAATTGTCTTCATCTATATTATTTATGGATTTATTGCATATAATATTTAGTTGTTGGTTTAAATCAGTGAATCGTGATTTATTATGGTTTGGACGGTTTTCATTTGTAATCATATTGCGTGCGTTTACTTGCTGTCGTAAATCATAATTCTCAGTGAACTTGCTATCGGATAGCGTCTGCTTTCGTTTGTCCTCTAAAACTGGTTGGTTTAAATCATTGAAACTTTCAGTGAATGCAGCAGCGTATGAATTGTCCTCATCAATATTGTTTACGTATTTATTGCATGCAATATTTTGTTGTTGGTTTAAATTAGTGAACTTAGAATTATTATGACTGTCTTCATTTGTAATAAAATTGCGTACATGTTGGTTTAAATCATTATTACCAGTGAAGTTATTATGGTGTGCCATATTTTCTTTTGTATTCCTTATGGATTTATTATATTTATTATTGAGGTGTTGACTATTATCATCATTAAAGCTCCCCGTAAAAGCTGCGGCTAATAAAGATGAACAGGCTGCTGACGTAGAGTCTTCAATAGATGAGTGTGATGGTAATAAAAGGTCATCATTTTTTCGTTCTATGTCGCTAATATTATGCATTAGTTTTGAATCCATGTTGAAACTATCATCAAAAATACTTTCATTGGATATATCAATTTTCTCTTTGCTGCTACGTAGGTTGTACCTATTTGACTTTAGAATACTCCTCGAAGTATCGTTTGATGAATTGAGATTCAAGCCATTTCGATTGCAAATATTTATTATTGAGTGTTTTGTTGATACATTTATTGATTTTGAAAGGTCCGAGTTTGTTATATTTTCATTCAAAGACCGATTGGGTTCGGTATGTTCCATAGATAATTTTGAAAAATCCAAGCTATTCATATTAGTGCTTTTGTTGCAACGATTAGATTTTATGTTTTCCGTTAATGTATTAAAAGATTTTGAAAGATTCAAACTATTTCTACTGCAACGTTTAAATTTAACGTGTTCCATTGATGTATTTAAAGATTTTGAAAGGTCCAAGCTGCTCCTAGCCGTGTTTAAACTGTTTCTCTTGCGGCGACTGGATTTAATGTGGTCAGTTGATATATTTAATGATTTTGATAGGTCCAAGCTGTTGGCAGTTGCATTCAAACTACTGCTACGGCGTAAGTTGTAGTTTAGCTCCATGGGGCTTTTAAATTCTGCAAATAGCGAGTCTGTTGAGGTGTTTGAGAGGTCGAAACTGCCTGCCCTGTTTAGGTCCACGCTTCCGTTGAGGCTGCTTCTACTTCGTAGGCTATACCGAGGTTGATTTCCAGGGCTTTTAGAGGCAGACGTGTTAGTATCAGTTGGAATTTCATTTGTTTTGATTATTATTCTTGATGTGATGCTTTTATTCGCTACTGTAGATAATGGAGAATTGATTTGACTAGGTGTTGCAGTTTTATTATCAAGTAGTATCTGAGGTCCTAATGTTTTATGATTGCTGATTATATCTGGATTATTCTGATGTGAATTTTGTGGAGGTTTGATTTTACTAGCTGTTGCAGTTGGGATATCAACTAATATTTGAGGTCCTGGTGTTTTATGGTTTCTGGTCATAGCTGGATTATTTTGATGTGAATTTTGTAAATGATTTATTTTACTAACTGTTGCAGTTTTATTATCAAGTAATATCTGAGGTCCTGATGTTTTATGATTACTAATTATAGCTGGATTATTCTGATGTGAATTTTGTGGAGGTTTGATTTTACTAGCTGTTTCTGTTGGGATATCAACTAATATTTGAGGTTCTAGTGTTTTATGGTTTCTGGTCATAGCTGGATTATTTTGATGTGAATTTTGTGGATGATTTATTTTACTAACTGTTGCAGTTTTATTATCAAGTAATATTTGAGGTCCTGATGTTTTATGGTTGCTGATTATAGCTGGATTATTCTGATGTGAATTTTGTAGAGGTTTGATTTTACTAGATATTGCAGTTGGGATATCAAGTAATATTTGAGGTCCTGGTGTTTTATGGTTTCTGGTCACAGCTGGATTATTTTGATGTGAATTTTGTGGATGATTTATTTTACTAACTGTTTCAGTTTTATTATCAAGTAATATTTGAGGTCCTGATGTTTTATGATTGCTGATTATAGCTGGATTATTCTGATGTGAATTTTGTAGAGGTTTGATTTTACTAGATATTGCAGTTGGGATATCAACTAATATTTGAGGTCCTGATGTTTTATGGTTGCTGATTATAGCTGGATTATTTTGATGTGAATTTTGTGGATGATTTATTTTACTAACTGTTGCAGTTTTATTATCAAGTAATATTTTAGGTCCTGATGTTTTATGATTGCTGATTATAGCTGGATTATTCTGATGTGAATTTTGTGGAGATTTGCTATTACTAGCTATTGCAGTTGGGATATCAAGTAATATTTGAGCTCCTGATGTTTTATGGTTGCTGGTTATAGCTGGATTTTTCTGATGTGAACTTTGTAGAGGGTTGATTTTATTAGTTTGATTATCAAGTAATATTTGTGGTCCTGGCATTCTATGACAGACTTTAACTGGAGTATTCTGATGTGAATTTTTAGCTGAATTTGATTTGATTGTACTTTTAACTTCAAACTGATTATATTTATTCATAGAATTTGCTTCATATTCATTTGGTTTTCTCGATTCTGGTGTAGTTACCTTTTTATTTCGAGATATGTTTGATAATCCAGCTGAATTCATTGGCAAACCAGAGTTCTGTTCTACATAACATTTATCATCAGAACTTTTAGAGACTAAATTGTTTGCGTCTGAAGCTTCTGACCTGAATTTTATATCAGAATAATCTTTTATGTCTACAGATTCTGAAATATCTTCGACGTTTGTATTATTGGAAGTATGTTTAATGATTGCAGAATCTTTGATAGTTAAATCTTCTTTAATTACTGAAGAATGTTTAATGTTTGTTACATCTTCAACATCTGTTGTTTTAGAATCTCTATTTTCTGTATTTACAACATCTTCTTCTTTAGCAATCTTGTTCCCACCACTATCATCCCATTTAGCATCACATAGCCCCAGTTCATACTTCAAAAACTGTCGGGCATCTTTAATAAGCATCTCAGCAGCTTGTCGTTCAGTAAGCCCTTGCTTACCAGTTACCCAAATCGTTCTAAGCGTATTCCTTTTCTTTGTATCATGCTCGGATTCCCCATCACGTTCCTTTTCGCTTTCAAAAGGTCGTGATTTGTGCAGAATATTCTCTAACTCACACATATCAAATCCTGCAAGATCAACAATCCCTTCAATCCCTGCATTGTAAAGGGTACGAGCTCTTTGTCCATTCAAAATGGGCAATCTCATTAAATCCATCAAATCACGACTAATACCAAACTGTAGTCGGTCTTGAAATTGGGAAACCAGAATTTCAACACTAGACCAACCTAATTGTTTACTAAATGATGTTACCATGGACGCAAAAGTAGCTGCTGATTGTTGTAACGACTGCAACATCCCACGGTTGCAATTGTACTTGGCAGCAACAGCACTCAAAGGGATTTCATTGACTAAATCTTGCAAAATAAGTGCAGTGTAGAATCTTTTGTGGACTTGCAGTTTGTGGTAGAGTTTATTTGTATTGGTCTGAATTTGTCCACGAGTAGCACTTATCAAATAACTGATACTAACACCAACTAACTCCCCAACTCGTTTCATACTAGCTGATAGTTTATCCCACATCTCCAAAAACAAAAACCAATCGATATTACCAAGTTGATTACACGCGGTGTACGGTGTTACCAAATACAATAAATGCAACTCGGTTTCAAGCACAAAGCACTGGCGTGCCTTCTCAAGTTCCGCGAACAAAGCTAAGCCCTCTTCAGGAGGTAACGAAGAACTCAAACAGGCTTTTGCTAATGAAGTAGCAACATATTTCGATTCTCCATTTGGCATTAGTTGCAACCTAACAAACTCGTTGGTAATTAAAAAATCTAATGAATCAGTTATTGGGTTACCTAAAGCCTCATCCTCTTTAAGCCCAGATGCTAATAATGTACACTTAGTAAACAAATCAATTTCCTCAGGAGTTGCTGCAACGTTACTAGTTACAACCTCTAAAATAGCTCTTTTCAATTTCCCAGCACCCTCCAAACAGCTTTCAATCGGTTGTAAATTGGCGGACATCAAAACTTTAGCTGTTTTCAAATCAGTTTTCTGGCATATCAAAATGCTCTCACCAGCGACGTCTTTGCCCATTCTACCAGCCCTACCAATCATCTGACGGTACGTTAAAGTATCAATAGGCCTACCATTAAAATTCGGTGACCGTATAATCACACGACGTGCCGGTAAATTAACTCCTGAAGACAAAGTCGATGTAGCTATTAAAACCCTAATACTCCCACCACGAAAACCCCCTTCAACAATATCCCTCTCATCCATTGTAAGCCCTGCATGATGAAAAGCAACACCCACACAAACAGTCTTCCCCAAAATCTGATCCAAACCAACCGGACAGCTCTTCAACTGCTCCATGCACTCCATCACCAACTCCGCGCTCAACTGTTCCCGCAATCCCTTCCCAAGCTCACCCTTCGACCGCCCCAGTTTCCAAAAAGCCATCGCAATTTGCTGCGCTAAATTCTCACACCAGTTCTTCGTGGGACAAAAAATCAACACCGAACACCCACTACTAATAGTCTCCAAACACAGCTGCAAAATGTTATCCGTATCCGTATCCAACTCCCCCAAAACACCAACCTTCCTAATCAACTCCATATCCCTACCAAAAATCTCCCCAGCGATCTGACACTGCTCCAGCAACGGTATCGGCCGAAACGTCGTCGTATACAACTCCGCATCCAACCAATCCGCCAACAATCCCAAATTCGGAAGAGTTGCAGACATACCAATTATCTGTATATTAACACTATCACGCTTAATCGACATGTATCGCAACTTCGTGAGTAGCAGCTCTAAAAGATAGCCGCGACCCGGGTCGCCCAATAAATGCATTTCATCGACTACAACAGCACCTACTTCAGACAGCTTGTCTTCCTCCAACAAACGATTTACCAGGGAGTTTGCTTTTTCAATAGTGCAGATTGCAACTTGCACGCTGCGGAAACCGCCTGGTGGATTGTAGCAGCCCATGAAACCTTCCACGCGCACCCCACTGGAGCCCAAAATGTCTTGAAAGTAAAACATTTTTTCTCTCACTACCGACACGTACGGGAGGATGAACAGTACTTTTTTCTCGCGTTCGATTACGGTTTTTATTGCTAGTATTTCGGCTACTAGTGTTTTTCCGGCGGATGTTGGGGCGGAGTAGACTAGGTTTTTGTGGTTTTCTAGAACGTTCGGTTTGTTCAGGCATTCTACCTGCCAGGGGAACATGTAGGTTACGTGGCGGCTTTCGTATTTTTGGAGGATCATCGCGGGGAGGCCCAGGGTTGATAGTTTGTGCGCTGGGTTTTGCGAGAAAACGTAGTTTTCAGTTTGATTGGCAGGTTTTGATTTTGGGGTGTTATTCGGTCGCACAGTGTTTTGATTACTGGGTTGTGGTTTATTTGGATTGGATTCTAAATTTAAAGGTTCGAGTCGTGAATTTGAGGGTGGCGTTACCGGGTTGTTCGATTTTGGTGGAATGGCTAGACTGGTTTTAGGCGTTTCATTAGTAGCTTTTGATGTATCTACTTTGGCCTTTGATATTTCCACTTTGTGAGTATTGGTTTCCTCATTAGACACTTTGTGTGTGTTTGTTCCCATATTAGAAATCTTGTGAGTGTTAGCCCCAACATTTTGAATATTGGTTCCCACTTCAGAAAGTTTGTGAATGTTTGTTTCAACTGCAACAGCTTTTGATGTATCTACTTTCATAACTACTTTGGCCTTTGATGTGTCTACTTTGTGAGTGTTTGTTTCCTCATTAGAAACTTTGTGTGTGGTTGTTTCCACTTTAGAAACCTTGTGAGTGGTTGTTACCACTTTAGAAACCTTGTGAGAATTTGCTCCCATTTCAGAAACTTTGTGAATATTTGTTTCCACGTTAGAAACTTTGTGAGGGTTAGCTCCCACGTCAGAAACTGTTTGATTTTTATGCGTGTTACTTCTCACTTCAGGAACTTTGTGAATGTTTCTTTCCATATTAGAAACTTTATTAGTGTTAGTCTCCTCTTTAGAACCTTGGTGACTGCTAGATCCCACTTTAGAAATTTTGTGAGTGTTTGTTTCCATTTCAGATACTTTGTGAGAATTTGTTTCTACTTTATACTCTTTATGGCTATTTTTATCAACTTTGTGAATAGTTCCCATGTGAGAATTTGTTTCTACTTTATACACACTGTGCCTATTTTGATCAACTTTAGCAACCACTACATTTATGTCTACACCATTCTTGGTAATTAACATAGTGTTTGAAGTTTTTATATCTGCAATTTTTTTAATTTTTTGTGTCTCGACTTTAGCCACTACTTCAGCTTTTGGTATAACTCCCATTTTGTATATTTCAACGTCCCTGTTTACACCAGTTTTTGGTATGACTCCTATTTTGTAATCGTTTAGCGTTTCTGTTTTGGTAATCACTTTGGAGTTTACTATTTCTCCTTTAGTAACCTTAGAAGTAGAGTTTGAATATTTTATATCACCACAATTTCTAAAACTACTGCCTTGTTTTTCGACTCCAGCTTTTAGGGTAATTCCAGTTTTATACATCTCAGCTTTACTGACTACATCCGTATTCACTGTTTCTGCTGTGGTATCCACATGAAAGTTTTGTTTTTCCGAATTAGCAACCTTAGAACTTTCAACTTTAGTAATCACTTGATTTCTGCTATCAATGTTAGCAACAATATCACTGGTTGCAGTTTTAATATCTCTACAATATTTAGATGTTGTTTTTAAATCCTGATTTTCAGTAAATTCTTTTAGTAAGCTTTCTGATAATTCTATGTTTGGAACCGAGACCTGTTTCCTGTTTAAATCACAGACTTTCTTATCATGACTATCACTTGATGGCTTTGCATGCTCCATTTGATCTACATCATTCTTAGAGTTCATATAAATTGTAGGAACATTTGAAGACGTAGCTAATACATTAGTATTGGCATAATTTGAAGTTAAGCTAGTTTTTAAATAAGGTGTATGGCTACCAATTGATGGGTTACCATGTTCTTTCTTAAACTCTGTTTGATCTAGATGTTTGTTAGATTTCATACATGTTGCAGGTACATTCGTTTTTGCATAATTTGAAGCCAAAGTAAAATTTGAAGGACTATGTACATTAATGTTGGTATAATTTGATACTACAGTAACTTTCGAAGATTTTAAAGGTGTAAAAAAATTACTTTTACTTCTGCAATTGCTTGAATTGGTGGAAGGTTCACATAATGTACCAGGAAATAATTCTTTTGAAGTTGTATGGACATTATATTTTCCGAAACTGTTTGAAGATTCAATTTTTGTAAACAAAGATTTCTTTGGGGTGCTAACCCCATCATCTTGCTCCTCCAACTTGTAGTTATTAAATGGATAATTTCGCTTTTTTGAACTATCCGTCTTTCGTATATTGGGTTTCTCATCATAAATTTTATTACCAGTACCATTTAATACTTCTGTTAAAATCCCAACAGTTTGAGCAGATGTATTTAATTTATCTGCAGTTGTTCCTAATAGAAAATTACTTGATTTCAATTTATTTGTGCTATTTGCTAAGGTTTTCAAAGTATCATTTTTATTTTTGGTAATTGATCTAGCTGGACTTTTATTCACCGTAACATTTAATCTTGAAGGTGTGTATTTTTCATTGGTGTTTGCTGCGTATTGCTTATTAACAAGTTGATCATCCTAAAACAATAAAAAAAATCTAGAAATAGAGAGAATATTTGCTAACAGCAAACATAAAACTGTCGGCCGACAGTTGGCAAAGTATCTGTTTGTTGGAAAATTGTCGGATGTTTTACTTTTCCCCCTAGACATTAAGGTAGTCAAGTTATCTGGATAGTTGGCTGGGTGGTAGTAAACACTTAGACCAAAAAGTGGACATATTATGAAGAAAAAATAGAGGGAATATTTGCTAATGAGAAAACACAGAATTGTCGGCCGACAGTTGGCAAAGTGTCTGTTTGATTTGGAAAATTGTCGGATGTTTCACTTTTCCCCCTAAATCACGTTTATTTATAAACATATTTTATTAAAACAGCCATAACTCGATTTGTAGCTACTCAATTTTGCTACAAATTGTCAGCTATATTGAAAACATATTGGTAAATCACAAAATAAAAGTTGAAATTTTTAAACAAAAAATTGTATTTTTGACGAATTTTTAAAATTTCAATCACATTTATTTATAAACATATTTTATTAAAACAGCCATAACTCGATTTGTAGCTACTCAATTTTGCTACAAATTGTCAGCTATATTGAAAACATATTGGTAAATCACAAAATAAAAGTTGAAATTTTTAAACAAAAAAATGTATTTTTGACGAATTTTTAAAATTTCAATCACATTTATTTATAAACATATTTTATTAAAACAGCCATAACTCGATTTGTAGCTACTCAATTTTGCTACAAATTGTCAGCTATATTGAAAACATATTGGTAAATCACAAAATAAAAGTTGAAATTTCTAAACAAAAAATTGTATTTTTGACGAATTTTTAAAATTTCAATCACATTTATTTATAAACATATTTTATTAAAACAGCCATAACTCGATTTGTAGCTACTCAATTTTGCTACAAATTGTCAGCTATATTGAAAACATATTGGTAAATCACAAAATAAAAGTTGAAATTTTTAAACAAAAAAATGTATTTTTGACGAATTTTTAAAATTTCAATCACATTTATTTATAAACATATTTTATTAAAACAGCCATAACTCGATTTGTAGCTACTCAATTTTGCTACAAATTGTCAGCTATATTGAAAACATATTGGTAAATCACAAAATAAAAGTTGAAATTTTTAAACAAAAAATTGTATTTTTGACGAATTTTTAAAATTTCAATCACATTTATTTATAAACATATTTTATTAAAACAGCCATAACTCGATTTGTAGCTACTCAATTTTGCTACAAATTGTCAGCTATATTGAAAACATATTGGTAAATCACAAAATAAAAGTTGAAATTTTTAAACAAAAAATTGTATTTTTGACGAATTTTTAAAATTTCAATCACATTTATTTATAAACATATTTTATTAAAACAGCCATAACTCGATTTGTAGCTACTCAATTTTGCTACAAATTGTCAGCTATATTGAAAACATATTGGTAAATCACAAAATAAAAGTTGAAATTTTTAAACAAAAAATTGTATTTTTGACGAATTTTTAAAATTTCAATCACATTTATTTATAAACATATTTTATTAAAACAGCCATAACTCGATTTGTAGCTACTCAATTTTGCTACAAATTGTCAGCTATATTGAAAACATATTGGTAAATCACAAAATAAAAGTTGAAATTTTTAAACAAAAAAATGTATTTTTGACGAATTTTTAAAATTTCAATCACATTTATTTATAAACATATTTTATTAAAACAGCCATAACTCGATTTGTAGCTACTCAATTTTGCTACAAATTGTCAGCTATATTGAAAACATATTGGTAAATCACAAAATAAAAGTTGAAATTTTTAAACAAAAAATTGTATTTTTGACGAATTTTTAAAATTTCAATCACATTTATTTATAAACATATTTTATTAAAACAGCCATAACTCGATTTGTAGCTACTCAATTTTGCTACAAATTGTCAGCTATATTGAAAACATATTGGTAAATCACAAAATAAAAGTTGAAATTTTTAAACAAAAAAATGTATTTTTGACGAATTTTTAAAATTTCAATCACATTTATTTATAAACATATTTTATTAAAACAACCATAACTCGATTTGTAGCTACTCAATTTTGCTACAAATTGTCAGCTATATTGAAAACATATTGGTAAATCACAAAATAAAAGTTGAAATTTTTAAACAAAAAATTGTATTTTTGACGAATTTTTAAAATTTCAATCACATTTATTTATAAACATATTTTATTAAAACAGCCATAACTCGATTTGTAGCTACTCAATTTTGCTACAAATTGATAATTATATTGCAAACATATTGGTGAATCACAAAATAAAAGTTGAAATTATTAAACAAAAAATTGTATTTTTGGCGAATTTTAAAAAATTCAATCCCATTTATTTATAAACATATTTTATTAAAACAGCCATAACTCGATTTGTAGCTACTCAATTTTGCTACAAATTGTCAGCTATATTGAAAACATATTGGTAAATCACAAAATAAAAGTTGAAATTTTTAAACAAAAAATTGTATTTTTGACGAATTTTTAAAATTTCAATCACATTTATTTATAAACATATTTTATTAAAACAGCCATAACTCGATTTGTAGCTACTCAATTTTGCTACAAATTGTCAGCTATATTGAAAACATATTGGTAAATCACAAAATAAAAGTTGAAATTTTTAAACAAAAAATTGTATTTTTGACGAATTTTTAAAATTTCAATCACATTTATTTATAAACATATTTTATTAAAACAGCCATAACTCGATTTGTAGCTACTCAATATTGCTACAAATTGATAGCTATATTGAAAACATATTGGTGAATCACAAAATAAAAGTAGAAATTGTTAAACAGATAATTGTATTTTTGGCGAATTTTAAAAATTCCAATCACAATTATTTATAAACATATTTTATTAAAACAGCTATAACTCGATTTGTAGCTACTCAATTTTGCTACAAATTGATAGCTATATTGAAAACACATATTGGTGAATCACCAAATAAAAGTTGAAATTATTAAACAAAAAATTGTATTTTTGGCGAATATTTAAAATTTCAATCAAATTTATTTATAAACATATTTTATTAAAACAGCCATAACTCGATTTGTAGCTACTCAATTTTGCTACAAATTGATAATTATATTGCAAACATATTGGTGAATCACAAAATAAAAGTTGAAATTATTAAACAAAAAATTGTATTTTTGGCGAATTTTTAAAATTACAATCACATTTATTTATAAACATATTTTATTAAAACAGCTATAACTCGATTTGTAGCTATTCAATTTTGCTACAAATTGATAACTATATTGAAAACATATTTGTGAATCACAAAATAAAAATTGAAATTGTTTAACAAAAAATTGTATTTTTGGCGAATTTTTAAAAATTCAATCACATTTATTTATAAACATATTTTAATGATATTTAAAATGACTTGAACTATACACTACATTCTATTTTACATTAATTTTTCGAATTAGGCATAAATTAATTTAAAAAAATAATTGAATCATATAAAGTAATGGATAACAGTGTAATGCAAACTTCAAGTCATTTGAAATAGTGAATGGGCATAGTTTGGTTGGTAGGGACCACCCGCCCACCCCACCTTTGCTCGCATAATTTTTTTCATAGGATAAAACTCTCTTTGGAATTATTTAAACAATATAAAAAGTCTGTATCCATTTAAAAAAACTATGCGAGCGAAGGTGGGGTGGGTGGGGGGTCCCCACCAACCTGACTATGCCCGTCCACTATTTAAAATGACTTGAACTATACACTACATTCTATTTTACATTAATTTTTCGAATTAGGCATAAATTAATTTAAAAAAATAATTGAATCATATAAAGTAATGGATAACAGTGTAATGCAAACTTCAAGTCATTTGAAATAGTGAATGGGCATAGTTTGGTTGGTAGGGACCACCCGCCCACCCCACCTTTGCTCGCATAATTTTTTTCATAGGATAAAACTCTTTTTAGAATTATTTAAACAATATAAAAAATCTGTATCCATTGAAAAAAACTATGCGAGCGAAGGTAGGGTGGGCGGGTGGCCCCCCACCAATCTGACTATGCCCGTCGTATATAAATTTTTCCCCCTAGACATTAAGGTAGTCAAGTTATCTGGATAGTTGTCTGGAGGGTAGCAGCATGGCTGCAAAAACTTAGACCAAAAAGTAGACACATTGTGAAGACAAAAATTGCTAACAGAATTGTCGGCCGACAGTTGACAAAGTGTCAGTTTGTTGGAAACGGGAGCTGGAGTCTCATAAAGCCATAAACAGTAAATGCCCACATTTGCCAGTTTTATATTATGACAAAAATTAAGTAACAATACCAAAAATATGCTGTAAAGTTATTCTGATCACTTACAGGTCCTGTATGAAAATGCACATAGAAATATTCAATTAAATAAGAAATATACAGATAAAACATATATGTTTGCTTCTAAATAATGTAGGGTATCCCAATCATTAATGACCAAAGCTTTGTAAAGATTATATTTTCTCTGGTAAAATCTTAAGACAGCTCTGTATGTAAGTTTTGACACAAAATACCTAATAAAATATACATTTATAAACTTACCTCTGATTTATTAGCCTGTAAACCTGTTACCTCAGCTGTTGCTGTACAAACAGCCAATTCACTCTCAGTGTTTGTAAATGAAGTGAATGAAAAGGAATCACTCAAAAACACAGAATCATCACACGAAATACTGTCTGCTTCATTATCATTCAGTGCCCAGCCAATATTAACTACATTCTGCTGTTCAGGTGCCCTCTCAACACACCTACCACTTGTGGAGAATGAGAAATTATCAAAAGTGTCATTGAAAAATTGTTCACTCATAATATTCAAATTGCAAAATGTGATTGTAATAAAATTAGTTTCTTATAAAATCATTGCTAGATCATTTTAAATTAAAGGAAATTATTGAATTGACATTTAAATTAATAGGTTATGTTTTCATTTTGCAGGTTAGGTTTGACAACGTTTTATTTGTATTTTCTTGGTTTCTTTCTTTGTGTGTGAATTATACCTGCAAGCTCATCAATACAACGAAAAACTATAATGTTTTCTATAATGTATGCCTGTAAACTCATCAATAAAACTCAAGAAAATTTTTCTAGCATATTTATGCTAGTAATCTCATCAATAAAATTAGAAACATTGAAATCATCAGCTATATTTGTAAATGTTTTAACCTAATACACTACTTTCTAGCATATGTATGCTAGTTTTCTATGATTTATGCCAAATAAAATTCAAAAAAACATTTCCAGTATATTTATACTAGAAACCTCATCAATAAAATTAAAAACATTAAAATCATCCGCTATATTTCTGAATGTTTTAATCTAAAACACTATATTCAGGCATATTTATGCTAGTTTCAATGATTTATGCCAGTAACCTCATCAATAAAATTGAGAAAACATCAAGTATTCAAATCATCAATCCTATTTCTTTATAATTCAACCAAGGCAGCTGATTTTCAGCATATTATCTCATCAATAAAATTAAAAACATAACCACATTTCTCAATGATTTAACCTAAAACACTATATTCAAGCGTAGTTATGTTATTTTTCTACGATTGATTAATGCCTGTAACCTCATCAATAAAACTCAAGAAAACATTTCCAGCATATGTATACTAGAAACCTCATCAATAAAATTAAAAACATTAAAATCATCCGTTATATTTCTCAATGATTTAATCTAAAACACTATATTCAAGCATATTTATGCTAGTTTCAATGATTTATGCCAGGAACCTCATCAATAAAATGACGAGAACATCAAGTATTCAAATCATCAAGTATTTTTCTTTATAATTCAACCAAAGCAGCTGAATTTTTAGCATATTTATGCTAGTAACCTCATAAATAAAACTAAAAGCATAACCAGATTTCTCAATGATATAACCTAAAACACTATATTCAAGCATAGTTATGTTATTTTTCTACGATTGATTGATGCCTGTAACCTCATCAATAAAACTCAAGAAAACACTTCCAGCATATTTATGCTAGTAACCTCATCAATAAAACTCAAGAAAACATTTCCAGCATATTTATACTAGAAACCTCATCAATAAAATTAAAAACATTAAAATCATCCGCTATATTTCTCAATGATTTAATCTAAAACACTATATTCAAACATATTTATGCTAATTTCAATGATTGATGCTAGTAACCTCATCAATAAAATCGAGAAAACATCAAGTATTCAAATCATCAACCATATTTCTCTATTATTAAACCAAAAGAACTGCTTTTCAGCATATTTTTGCTAGGAATCTCATCAATAAAATTAAAATCAACTATATTTCTCAATGATTTCACCTAAAACACTATATTCAAGCATAGTTATGTGAGTTTTCTATGCTTGATGCCTGTAACCTCATCAATAAAACTCAAGACAACATTTCCAGCATATTTATGCTAGTAACCTCATCAATAAAACTCAAGAAAAGATAAAATATACAAATCATCCACCTTATTTCTCAATAATTCAACCCAAAGTATATTTATTAGTTTTTGTTTTGTTTTATGCCAGTAATCTCATCAATAAAATTAAAAGCATCAATCGTATGTCTTTATAATTTTACCAGAAACGTTATTTTGACAGCATATTTATCCCAGTTTTCTATGATTAATTCTGGAGACCTCATTAATAAGCTTGAAAAAATTACATATTAAAACCATCAACCCTATTTCTATAGATTTCAACTAAAAACGCCACGTTGCAGCTTATTTATGCTAGTTTTCTATGATTAATGCTGGTGACCTCATCTATAAAATTGAAAAAGAGTAAATATATTAACCATCAATTATATTTCTATATAATTCAAGTAAAAACGCTACTTTACAGCATATTTGTGCTTCGTTTCTATGATTTATGTCGGTGATCTCATCAATAAAATTGATAAATATTAATTAAATATAATATAATAATAATAATAAGCTTTATTGTCCTACGGAAAGAAAAAATCCAATCACAGGACAACAACAATAATCTGCAAAATGTATACATATATAAGATATAAATATAAATATTAAAAATAAATAAATAATTAGAAAATATAACATATAACATATAACATGTATTAAATTAAATTAAATTAATAACTCACTAACAATTAATTTTATTAATGTTTCCTGTTTTATATTAAACACATCAATATTGAAAATATTAATCATATTTCTCTATAATTCAATACAAACGGCACTTTACAGCATATTTGTGCTACGTTTCTATGATTTATGTCGGTGATCTCATCAATAAAATTGAAAAATATTGAAAACATGAATCATATTTCTATATAAATCAATTCAAACGGCACTTTACATCATATTTATGTTACTTTTGTATGATTTATGCTAGTGGCCTCATCAATAAAATTGAAAAATGTTAAATATTAAAACCATAAACCATATGTCTATAAAAATCAACTCAAAATGCCACTTTACAGCATATTTATGCTACTTTTCTTTGATTTTTGCCGGTGACCTCATCAATGAGATTGAAAAACATATATAATTCAACTAAAATCGCCAGTTGACAGCATATTTATGCTACTTTTCTATGATTAATGCCGGTGACCTTATCAATTAACTTGAAAAACATTAAACATTGTATCCATCAACCATATTTTATATAATTCAACTAAACAGCATATTTATGCTACTTTTCTATGAATTATGCCGTTGATCTCATCAATAAAATTAAATATTAAAACCATCACCATCACATTTCTAACAAAAAACGTCACTTTACAGCATATAAATGCTATATTTCTATGATTTATGCCGGTGACCCCATCAATAGAAGATATTTTGTTTTTCGCTCCAACTACACTGCAAGATAAAACCATTGCTTTTTCGTGCCACATAGGGCATGCCATCATTTTGTCTATTGTTCTCCTCTTACCACTTGTTCTTCAAAATCTATTTGTCCTCATTGTCAATCTTGCGTCTGAGGTCTGTAAATGGTGACAAATGCCACCGGCAGGGCAGAAGGGGTTTATCAATTAGGTTGTTAAGGCGTCTACTTTGTGTGATATTTTTTTAACTTAACTCTTAACTCACCAGAGGTGCGTGAAAATGCCTAAAGCATAGCCTAAACTAGTTGCAAAATATAACTAAAGTTTGTTAAAAAACAAAGTAAAGTTCGTTCTACTTATCCCTTTTTATAGGTTTTTTGTTGTTTTGATGAATGAATTCATCATCTCATGGATGTATGGGGTGTCACCTACAATAAATCAAAAATAACTTGTATAGCCAATAATAATTTTATTGTTGTCCTTTCATTAAAAACAATGACCTCACAACGCGCACTCATGGTACATAGTTCGTGAACAAAGCGGGTTTAGCGGAAACAAAATACTTGGAATGGAAATTTACACGAAATCACATCGAAATAAATGCTGGAGACGATTGGGTTGTTATAAAAAGCATTCACGCATACACATACGCACACACACCACCACGTGGAGAACTGGTACAAAAAAGTAGCATCGCAAAAGTGTAGATATTAAAAATGGTGGGTTCGTCAGTGTCCTCACTGTTTCCGCAAGTCCAGCACCTCCAGCTGCGCGTCGTTGCTCACGTTCACATGCGTAGCAGTCTGTAATAAAACATATACAGTTATAGTTAGTAGTAGTAGTTGTTAATAGGTCGCTTGGGGTGGGAACCAAATGTTCGGTGTGCTGCCTACATTGTGTATCATCATATCAACATGATTATTTGTATGAAACTGTTCATAGAAGTATTGAATGTATTACATGAATACTTCAATCAACGGTTTATGACGAAAAGTTCCAACACGATCGTATTTTCTTGATGCGAGCTTTAGAAAATCAGGAAGAACGAGTTAGGGCCGGTTCTACAATTGACATTTAACCGGAAAATAAGACTATTCGTGGAATAAGTTTGAGATATTAATGTCAAACTTATTCCAGGAATAACCTTATTCTCCAGTTAAATGCCAATTGCAGAACCGGCCCTAACTCGTACTTCCTGATTTCCTACTTTTCCGCTTAAAGTGCATTCCGAAACTCCGTGGAGTTCCAACATGGATTTATGCAGCGTGACACCGAGCTTTGAACTCGGGTTTGCTGCACATTATAAATCAAGAATCATAGTACGTACTGTGAATAAAGGCGGATCTGTTGGATGTGGGTGAAAGCCAGTACTTCGACAACTCGCAATGAAATCCAGTCCGTAGTTAGGAGTCAGCACAAAAATCCCTGTACTGAAACATGTACAATTACAATTAGTAGAGCTTTTGTTTTATAATCAGAGCCGCCTTACTCGTTATATTTCGGTGCACACACTATCGCAATAGCTTCAGGCATGAGTAATTGATACGGGCAGTGGGTGTGAAGATCTACACTCGATAAAAATGCTGTCTGAGTGGGATGAGTCTGAAAGTAATAACAGACAATTATAATTAGCAATCTGAATTGAACCATTCAATTACTATATAATAACACTATTTAAATTTTAAAGTTGCCATGAGCTGGTAAAACTAAAGTAACTAAGTGGTAGGTAACTAAAGTAACTAAGTGGTAGGTAACTAAAGTAACTAAGTGGTAGGTAACTAAAGTAACTACGCGGTGAAGACATGCAAATCTGGCGCTAATAGGCTAATAACAGTGCTAGAATATAACAAACAAGGATATTTTAAAACTATTTAAGTATTTCTTAGCAATCTAAATGTCTAGATTTGAATCTTGTTACATCTCAAGTTTAGTTCAGCTAGTGAGGATGAATTCACATAGTATTACGAGTGGTTACATACAGTGGCGTAGCGAGCTTAACTCGCGCCCGGGGCACAATACCTTTTTAGCACCCCCTCCCACATTCGAAAACCAGATAATATAACCATTTGGCGCCCCTTTGTGAGTAGCGCCCGGGTTACATACCCACGCCACCGGTTACATACAAAGTAAAGCAATTTTCCGTTCGTAGAGAAAGTTTAACGCCATCTGAGGACACAACATAAATTGATGTGGTGTCGCCAGATGCCGTTAAACTTTCTAGAAGGAAAGTTGCATTAGGGCCGTTTCTACAATTGACATTTAACCGGAGAATTAGGCTATTCGTGGAATAAATGTGAGATATTGAGGCGAATATCTCAAACTTATTCCACAGATATTCTCCAGATAAATGTCAATTGTAGAACCGGCCCTTAGTTAGGATATTTTTTATTATGGTATCTGGTAGTATCCCCAGACCTATTAGCTTGCTGCTTTTGTGCTTTTGCTTCTAGATTCTTCCATATTTCTACTCAAGATACCATAATAAAAAATATCCTTAGTAATGCAACTTTCCCCCTATAGAGAATGTTTCATGCCATCTGGCGATAACACATCAATATCGCCAGATGGCATTACCCTTTCTCTCTAGAAGAAACGTTGCTTTACTTTGTATGTAACCACTAATGGTATTGTGTGAATTCCTCCTCACTAGCAGAGCTGCACTGATGAGTTCCAACAAGTTCGAAATAAATGTTTTATATTTTATCTGAAGGATTTATATTACTGTTTGTTTTGTTTTAATTTCCCCGTAATTCCACCTATTTTAAAGCACATGGGATAGAATCTATCCCATGAACCTACCACCTTTCAAACCTAATCTTTTCAATGTTTTTTCCAATTACCAATTAACTACAAAGCAGAGCTAGATTGAGAA
Organism: Lordithon lunulatus; assembly: GCA_963942505.1. NCBI lineage: Eukaryota > Metazoa > Arthropoda > Insecta > Coleoptera > Staphylinidae > Lordithon > Lordithon lunulatus. The sequence continues at coordinate 48,860,594 of OZ012672.1, read as the reverse complement.
ACAGTGTATGAAATTAAATATACATGTATCCAGCCAATCGTAATCAAATTTAGTTGGTCCTGATGGTCGAAAATCTCCTCCTCGTTGGTGGTGGTGCAGGAATCCGATGTGCCAGTTTGCTTCGGCACGATCATGTGTGTGATGATCAACTGGTTGTGGTCCTAAAACATACGAACGCGATTTTAGTCATACGAACGCGCCAACATATGTAATCTTTTTATACCAGAATACCTGCTAATATACCGCACGTCTCTTTATTACTGAGCGTGTTGTGTTTCGCAAGCATTAAGAACTTTGTCATGACACATGCTGGTATCACCACCGTTCTCAGACCGGTTGTGTTGCTGAGGGTGTTTGATGATGGTTTGCTGCTACGATCCACCGCGGGCTGTGGAGATCTATAAACGTTTAAACAATTTTTTATGCTGGGCAATTTAATTAAACCTAAATAGGTGTCTACCCCGCGAACCACTTAAAAATATCAAAGGACCCTCTGAAGAATGGGCACCTGTAGAAAAACATCCCGAATGACTTTAGGTAAATTGTGGTAGTTTGTATAGCCTCACAATATTTTAATTCCTTTACGAGCATAGCGCGCTACTGTTGATGTTTCATAGTCTCATTTGTATATTATAAACATACCTAGTGGCACTGCAATCAGTGATTCTAAAAGTGGGGGTTACAGAAAAATTGGATTACAAATTTTTCAGCGACCCCCACTTTTAGATTTAGAGTGATGTGCTACTAGGTATGCTTATAATATACAAATGAGACTATGAAATATCAACACTAGCGCGATATTCTCGTAAAGGAATTAAAGGGAAATATTGTGAGGCTATAAACTTCCAAAATTTACCTAATACAATTTTTTTTTAAACTTTTCAACTATACATACTTTGAGCTCGCAACTGTAGGTCCCTCAATAGATTCCCTCGGCTCTGTATCGGCGACAGTGTCAGGATAATGAATATTACTTAAACTAGGCGTTTGTAATACAATTGATGCTGGTAGTTTGGGGTGCTTTAATTTGGGCGTAGTATGTGCAACTTTGGGTTCTAGCGTTTTTCCCTTTTTCTTCTCAGCATCTTCTTTCTCTTTGATCAGCTACAATTATAACACTTACAGGTTGTAATATACTGGTTCCCTAAAATATATTTCTTACCTGATGTAGTGCATGTTCATGTTTAAACTGGTCAAGTAGCTCTTTTTTCAGTTTCTCAGCCTTTGGTAGGATGTCGCGCATCATCTGCTGGTTGGTTTGTTTCATGATGGCTGGCACTTGGGAGAAATTGGGGTGTTTTCGGATTTTATCCAGGAATAGTGTCATGAATTTCATGTATAAGACATACGCGTTCTCAAGGTTACCTTCCTTGTGGTACACGTTGGCCATTCGGACCATTTCGATACCAGATCGATAATATCTACAACAACAACAATATAACAATCAAGATTAGATATAATGAGCATGTGGTGGGGGTAAATGAGACTAGTGTGGGAGGTGTAAATAAGATGAAGGAGTAAACCAGAGAGCAGATGGAAGAAAGATGTATAAATAAGCAGGCATGTTTGAGCTGTGGCTGGATGTGAAGCTGAGATGATGTGGTATCATAGGTACTGATGTATAAATGAGCAGACATGTCTGAGTTGTGGCTGAATGAGTAGCTGAGATAATGTGGTAGCATATATCCCTCATTCTCCCTCAGTACTTAGGCTACCACATCATCTCAGCTACTCATCCAGCCATGCCTGCTCATTTATACATCAGTATGTATAAATGAGCAGGCATGTCTGAGTTGTGGCTGGATGAGTAGCTGAGATGATGTGGTAGCCTAAGTACTGAGGGAGAATGAGGGATATTGAGTGGCAAGAAAGCCAGGCAAAAATGGCTTAGAGCTCATACAACCCTGACTATTTAGAGTGGCAAGAGTGGGGATAATTCCCGATTTTTTTTCTGCCAAGCCACCCAGAAGAAATAGATCACACAAAAAACTAAGCATATGGATAAACTTATAAAATGAGAATGTTTATAACAGTAAAGTTCAGAGGTGTGATTCCTGTATGAGTGTGTGGAAGTGGTCTACCTAAAAACAACTGAAATAAGATTAGATATTATAGTGTCAGAGAGGTTACAGGAAGTGGAACTACAAGAATGGTAGAATACAATTACAAGCCACAGATATGACAATATGGGGAACAAGATGGGGAAGACAAAGTAGAAGATACTGGTACCAACATGTCAACAGATTAGATATTATAGTGTCAGAGAGGCTACAAGAAGTGGAACTACAAGAATGGTAGAGTGCAATAACAATTAGAAGTCACAGATATGCAAATTATTAATTATTCCAAGTGCATGGTAATCTGCACATATATATTTGCTGTTTTCAGTAGGGTGGAAATGAGGAAAGTTGTATAGAGACTGGATGAGAAATTTGCAAAACAAGATAGGGAAGACAAAGTAGAAGATACTGGTACCAACATGTCAACATATTAGATATTATAGTGTCAGAGAGGCTACAAGAAGTGGAACTACAAGAATGGTAGAGTGCAATAACAATTAGAAGTCACAGATATGCAAATTATTAATTATTCCAAGTGCATGGTAATCTGCACATATATATTTGCTGTTTTCAGTAGGGTGGAAATGAGGAAAGTTGTATAGAGACTGGATGAGAAATTTGCAAAACAAGATGGGGAAGACAAAGTAGAAGATACTGGTACCAACATGTCAACATATTAGATATTATAGTGTCAGAGAGGCTACAAGAAGTGGAACTACAAGAATGGTAAAGTGCAATAACAATTAGAAGTCACAGATATGCAAATTATTAATTATTCCATGTGCATGGTAATCTGCACATATATATTTTTTGTTTACAGTAGGGTGGAAATGAGGAGAGTAGTATAGAGACTGGATGAGAAATTTGCAAAACAAGATAGGGAAGACAAAGTAGAAGGTACTGGTACCAACATGTCAACAGATTAGCTTACATTGCCATGGAGGGAAACAAGTATAGAGTCTGGAATGTGTGGAGGAGAAGATCTGAGATAGGAGCATTGGATGAATGGGTACTCTAAGAAGGCACAAAGGGTACAGAATTGGTCCTAAATAAGGACAACAGAGTTTGGTCCTAAATAAGGACAACAGAGTTTGGTCCTAAATAAGGACAACAGAGTTTGGTCCTAAATAAGGACAACAGAGTTTGGTCCTAAATAAGGACAACAGAGTTTAGTCCTAAATATGGACAACAGAGTTTGGTCCTAAATAAAGACAACAGAGTTTGGTCCTAAATAAGGACACCAGAGTTTGGTCCTAAATAAGGACAACAGAGTTTGGTCCTAAATAAGGACAACAGAGTTTGGTCCTAAATAAGGACACCAGAGTTTGGTCCTAAATAAAGACAACAGAGTTTGGTCCTAAATAAGGACAACAGAGTTTGGTCCTAAATAAGGACAACAGAGTTTGGTCCTAAATAAGGACAGCAGAGTTTGGTCCTAAATAAGGACAACAGATTTTGGTCCTAAATAAGGACAACAGAGTTTGATCAGTAATATTAGCAATAGAGCAAGCAAAATAGAATAAAACTAGAAAGCATTGAATGAATGAGTATCCTTGGGAAGGCACAAGAGATAAAAAAAATTGGTCATAAAAGAGAATGACAGAGGTTGGTCAGTATTAAGGACAATACAGCAAGCAAAAGAGAATAGAATTAAGCAAGAGTAATGTTACAATTTTTATTTATTTTTAATATATAAGTAGATTATTGTTATTATATTGTATACTGTTATTATCTGTGGCTATTATATTTGTTTAGTGTGTGATTTAGGGATTGTGTGATTTAGGGATTGTGTGATTCTAAATAAAGGTAAATTTATATACATTCATAAAGCATTAAAATCTAACAAAATAATTACAGTCTTGGTGCAATATGTGGGTCAACTTCAACAGCATTGCTGTACTTCGACAATAATTTCATCCGCTCCAAAGGGTCCTTTTCTTTATCCGTTTTATTCTCCATTGCTAGAAGCCGCCAGCAAATGATATGGGATGTTATAAATTTTAAGGTTACCTCGTCTGACACTGACAGTTCAAGTGACTCACACTCAGCTGTTCACATTTGGAACGCCCACACAGTTGCATAACGATCCATGTGTTATATGTGTTGTCTATGTATATATATTATATGCGATTCAAGACGGCAAATACTCTATCTGAAAAATATAATTTTATATGTGTATTTATTATTATTTGATTGTATTTTAAATAAACTATATTTTGTAGGGAATCTGTTTGCATTAACATCTGTTTCTATTATATACATGGCTATATAGTCAAGTCTTCACTACTTATACCTTAAAAGAACGTTAATAATCACGCATTCTTGTAGCAGACTAAAATCTTGTAATTTTAATGCAATAAGCAGATCAACCAATCACAAAGATATTATTCTATTAGGAGATTGAAAGATACCAAACATAGTTATTTGGCAAATAAAACTTATTAGGTATCTTATTAGGAGATGGAAAGACCGGCCCTAGCTCAAAAAAAAGCGTTAAGGTCGTTTTAGACAAGACAATTTCTTGACTCAAATATTAAGGTCGTTTTAGACAAGATAATTTCTTGACTCAAAAGTCAGTGAAGATGCGAGACAATCTAAATTGTCTCGTATCATACAGCAAATTATTTGAAATATTGAATTGGATGGCAGATCGAATGAAAAAATATAACGCGTTCTCTTTGTCAAGGACAAATTGTATGGGAGCAGGATATATGAATTTATTTCTTGAACAACTTTTGAGCTAAGAAATTGTCTTGTCTAAAACGACTTTTAGTCAAGATGGAAGACAATCTAAATTGTCTAGTATCATACAGCAAATTAATTGAAATATTAAATTGTATGGTAGATCGAATGGAAAAATATAACGCGTTCTATTTATCAAGAACAAATTGTATGGGAGCAGGATATATGAATTTATTTCAATAACAACTTTTGAGCGAGAAATTGTCTTGTCTAAAACGACCTTTAGTCAAGATGCGAGACAATCTAAATTATCTCGTATTATACAGCAAATTATTTGAAATATCGAATTGGATGGTAGATTGAATGGAAAAATATAACGCGTTCTATTTGTCAAGAACAAATTGTATGGGAGGAGGATATATGAATTCATTTCTTGAAAAACTTTTGAGCTAAGAAATTGTCTTGTCTGAAACGACCTTTAGCCTATGCCATTACACATATTTTTGTGTAAAATTTCAAACATTTTGCATTTGAATAAGAGAATCACTACATGAGTCAGGTTGGCCGAGCGGTCTAAGGCGCCAGATTTAAGCTCTGGTTCTCGAAAGGGAGCGTGGGTTCGAACCCCACACCTGACAATATTTTTTTCCTAATAAGTACCCGTTTTAAGTTAATTTCGATAAGTCCCCATTAAAACAAATTTTTTTTTTGTAGAATTTTGTCTATCAATATACTTCGGCCAATTTTAATATTCAGGAAAGACAATGTTCAAGTGTACTAACATTTTTCGGAAAAACTATAAGAGATTCCTGGTAATAGCTAGCACCACATAACATCCCTAGCATGCTAGCACCTTCGGGCTTGAAATTCTCTACAACTTTGCTATTTGAATAATCTTTCTAACATTTAAAATAAAAAAGGTATACCCGAAAAAGGCAAAAATTGCCCTTAAACGAAATTTCAGACAGTTATTTTTTTGCTAGCTGGAAGAAAACATCCTTCCCATTTGATGTTTTCTTCTAGGTAGCAAATAAGTAACGGTCTAAAATATCGTTTAAGGACAATTTTTGGCTTTTTCGGGTATAACTTTTTAATTTTAAATGCTAGAAATTTGATTCAAATAACAAAGTTGTAGAGAATTTCAAGCCCGAAGGTGCTAAGGATGTTTTGTCGGGCCTAAAATTCTACTACAACATTTAAATCATCCTTCTAAAGGATGGCCCATCGGAAACGCCGGATTTGATTTATACCAATATATATATATATATATATATATCCGGCGTTTCCGATGGGCCATCCTTTAGAAGGATGATTTAAATGTTGTAGTAGAATTTTAGGCCCGACAAAACATCCTTAGCACCTTCGGGCTTGAAATTCTCTACAACTTTGTTATTTAAATCATCTTTCTAGCATTTAAAATTAAAAAGTTATACCCGAAAAAGCCAAAAATTGTCCTTATATATATATATATTTAATTGGTAAATTGGGCCATAGAAAATTGTTATTTTATAATTCTAAAAATTGCAACAAGACATTATTTACACCTCGTGTTCCAAAAGTCTTCCGCTAGTATCAATATAAAATTAATGAGTTATAAATTTCATCTAAATCTTGATGCTATTCAAATCCAAAGTCAGATTTGAATAGCATCATTCAAAATGTTCTCTCGTAAGTTGCTCTTCAGTATCAATTTCCTGCTCCTCCAGGGTAGCGGGTAGGCATTTCTTTTCGCCTACTTCAGGGATGCGCCCCTGCCCACGCGAGCCATGGTTCTCCCATCTCCTTACACCGGGAGGAATCATGTCCCGACATTAAATCCGTTTAATATATACCTATCTCTCTTACATCTATACCCAACCGATCTTCCAGCTCGTGAAAGATTATGACTCTAACACCCATACATTGAGAATCCGAAAACAATAGAAAGAAGAACCCAGGTGGTGTAGCATCTGGGGGAGGCATACATTCGTTTTCATCATCGTCTAAAACCAAAACACGATGGAATACACATGCACGAGGCCTATATCTAACAGTGATGATGATGCTGATGAATTTCCTCTACATAAACAAGTTGATTTATGTGGCCCCAGTTGATTTTAGTTCGGCGATCTAGTAGGCCAATAAACTGGGCCGTGTCTTCCTATCTACCTTCCAATAAAGTTGTTGTTAAGACATTCAAAAATTGGTAAGATCTTCCGATTACATTACTCAACACCATAGGCGTTTTCGTTTAGCATGGTTTATCATTGCTAGTCGCTCCCGTGGCGTACAGTATCGCTCAGGTCTTGCGGTGGTGCGCCGCCGGTTATAAGGACCGAGATAGAATTATGCGCATCGGAAACGGCAAATAGAACAAGAAATAATAAGCCCGTACCAGCCCAGAGTGATAAACGAAAGGCACTTATGTGGTTCAACATGAGGATGCACTACCACATGCCGCAAGAGGTGTTGTTGAAAGGCAAGAACAACTTGATTAGAAGGTGAATAGGAATACACGGTCCGGTTCCTTGGCCTTCTTCTTCTTGTGGTGCCGTCTCCTATCGGAGGTTGGCAATCATCATAGCGATTCTATTCTTTGACGCTGCGGCTCTAAATAGTCCGACCGATGTTTGTCCGTACCATTCTCTAAGGTTCTCTAACCATGAGGTTCTGCGACGCCCACTGCTTCTTCTTCCTTGTATTTTTCCTTGGCCTACTTGAAATATAATATAAATTTTGCATGTGGCTATTATCAGATTATCAGTAAGTCCGTCTTGATTAGCTTTTGGTGGTGGTGGTTGGATGTTTACCTACGACGATTTTCCGATTTTGAAATAATAATACTACATTTACGAATGTTTGTTATACAATTCTTATGTATACAATGTAATCACCTAAGAATGAAACATATGAAAACAAAATTATTCGTGATTTCTCAAAAAAATATTTTTTTCGTGTTGTTTCTCCCTGCCTGCCCGGCGCTTCTGGCGTCTGGACGCGCTACTCGGGAAGCCTGAGTTCGATCTCCAGCGGGGAGCGAATTTTCGCGCATCACCTTTCACAGTTTTTCAGAGGTTTTCTGTGAAGTTACCGCGTGATTAAACTCCTCTGAGCTTCTCCGTTGACCGGCGGAAAAGCCTCACGACTATAAAGATAGAAGTTTTTTTTGTTATTCTTCATATAAGTTTGTCATAAAAAAATTAATTAATAAGTTTGTCATAAAAAAATTAATTAATAAGACAATTGAAGTTAATACCATTATAGGTGAAAATTTTGATTCAACTTTTATTTAAATTGTGTGGAATTAAATACAATAATTTACCTAAAGCTGGGCAGAGGCATGTAATATGCCTCTGCCCAGCTCTAGTAATCACCAGGCATCAAATACTAGGGGAGTGCTGGCCTAGTATGGTCAGCATTGGCAGCTCCTCACCCGCCAGGGTTTTGCGGCTTGCACGCAAAATTGACTGGTGGGACGAGTGAGCAGCCTTTAAAGGGAGGTTTCACAATGGGCCCATCTTGAGGCCTAAGTGTCTGTAGCTATGCTACCCTTCAGCCAACGATCCAGAACTACCTAAAGACATAAAAAACAATACCACCTTAAAACATTTAAACAAAAATTAAAAGACCTCTTAATCCTCAATCAAGAAAAACGAGAAAACTAAACAAAATACAACACCACCATCAACAACAACACCAATAACAACAACAACAAAATCAAGAACAACAAGAATTCCTTCACACCTGGCTGTCCAGGTCAGTGGATTGGTGACAGCACTGAGAGGGAGCATAATTTTCGGAAATTACTATGTTATTTATATGAAACATATGTATGTATTCAAAATTATTAAATAATATATATATATATATATATATATATATATATATATATATATATATATATATATATATATATATATATATATATATATATATATATATAAATAATTTACATGAACACAAAGAGTACCAAAAAAAACACTATTATTATATTACTTTATCATCTCTTTATTAGGTCGTTTAAGAATAATGTCTGTTATCATTCGTCCTTTTTTTCAAATTTTGCATGTGGCAATTATCTCACGTAGTAACTCCGTCTTGTTTAAATTTTGGTGGAAATCGGCCTGTGGATAGTGCACCAATTGAGATTTTCCTAAGAATATATATATATATATATATATATATATATATATATATATATATATATATATATATATATATGTCTACGAAATTTGTACAAAATGATTATTTCGAATATTTTATTGGAAATCATCTCTGGAACTGTACAGATAACATCATTTACAATCCTAATCAGCTAGTTCAAGAACAACACATTCCTTCCCGCCGCCTCCACCACCACTACTCATCGCTTATCAATCCCACCGATACCGCATTGAAAGTCAATTGAATAAAAACCCGTCCTCGGTCATTTTTGCATCGCGGCAGCGACCAGAGCCAGTTTCGTCGGCCCCCCAGGTCCGTGCGCGATCCTCGGACACCTGCCCCTCAGTTGCACCTCGCTCCTCGTCCCAGTAATGTCGCGACGCGATTGAAAACCCAAGCAAGCATGCTTTTCAAAAATATCAGATATAAAACTGATTAAAAGTTGATATCATCGCAGATTGTTTTTATCGTGCGCAATATCTAGTTTGGCTAGATACATATTATATATGTATAAAGTGAGTTCAGTGAGTGAAATCATGAGTTTTCACGGCCACTATTTGAGAATGTGCGTGTTATTAGCGCTAAATGTAGCCGGTGAGTTTGTTCATGAGATAAGCGTAATTTGTTTGCGGCGCGCGGGATATTTTTTGCGTTTGTGAATTAATAAGTCAACGCTCCGGGCTGAATATGATGCGAGATAAATTATTGTTGCTGCGGAATTTATCGCTAGGGGATATGTGATTCATCAAATATTATTCAGTTTTTTCATAGATTGTCTGAGAATAGTAAATAATAATAATAATAATAATAGTCTTTAAAAAAAACGTTATAGAATTTAAATTATCCCATATTTGATTGAAATTGATTTGATTTGATGAAATTTAATAATAATAATCCAAAAAGTTTTTTTACATAAAATTTAATAATAACAATGCAAAAAAGTTTTAGAATTCAAATTATTCCAGTATGTTTTTTGTTCTTATTTCTAATATGAACTATATTTCTTATATTATTAGAAATAAGAACAAAAAACATACTGGAATAATTTGTATTCTAAAACTTTTTTGGATTATTATTATTATTAAATTTTATGGACGCCAAATATGGTATAATTTAAATTCTATGACGTTTTCTTTTTAAAGAAATGATTGTATCTAAAAATTGTATCGTTATTTCTCAAAAGTCTACCGTTATGGTAATATATGTTGCAAATTATTATTTTTGAACCTGTTCCATTTAAAATTTTCGTTTCAAAAAATTACACAATGTGAACAACACTATTAAAATTCTTAATAAAAAGTATCACGCTTGTGACGGGGTGATTTTATTTTTTTGTCGATTTTTAAATTTCACGCTCTTATTCGCATTTTATTGGGTATATGCAAAAAAAATTTTGTGGGGCGGCAAAATTGAAACTATTTTTAATCTGTTTTCATTTCAAAAAATTATATAATATTAAGAACACGATTGCAATTATTATTAAAAAGTTTCACGCTTGCGACGGGGCGATTTATATTTTTTTTGTCGATTTATAAATTTTACACTCACAACTCGACATTCTCATTTTAGGGGATGGGCTATAAAAAAAGTACTCAATGTGTTTTGTTTAATTTTTTTACTGATCTTTATTCATAATATATCAGTGTATCAGATACCAGAAGGAAATTGGAAAATTTTGATTATAACTATTTTTTTGGGAGACAAAGTAGACAGTATTGTATTTTTATTTTGTTTGAACCTATTCCATTTTGAATTTTGGTTTCAAAAAATTATGTAATATTAAGAACACTTTGACGATTATTATTAAAAATATCATGCTTGCGACGGGGTGATTTTTATTTTTTGTCGATTTTTTTATTCTCATTTTATTGGGTGTATTGTTTTTTTGTGGGGCGGCAAAATTGAAACTATTTTTAACCTGTTCTATTTAGAATTTTGGTTTCAAAAAATTATTTAATATTAAGAACACTATGACAATTATTATTAAAAAGTATCACGCTTACGACGAAGTGATTTTTATTTTCTCTCGATTTTTAAGTTTTACGCTCATAACTCGATATTCTCATTTTAGGGGACAGGCTATAAAAAAAGTACTCAACGTGTTTTGTTTAATTTTTTTACTGATCTTTATTCATAATATATCAGTTTATCTGATGCCGGAAGGAAATTGGAAAATTTTGATTATAACTATATTTTTTGGACGACCAAGTCGACAGTATTTAATTTTCATGTTGTCCCCTAAAATGAGAATGTCTAGTTATGAGCGTAAAACTTAAAAATCGACAAAAAATAAAAATCACCCCGTCGCAAACATGATACTTTTTAATAAGAATTGTCAGAGTGTTCTTAAAATTACGTAATTTTTTGAAACCAAAATTCAAAATGGAACAGGTTCAAAAAAAAATAAAAATACAATACTGTCTACTTTGTCGCCCAAAAAAAAATAGTTATAATCAAAATGTTCTATTTTCCTTCTGGCATCTAATACACTGATATATTATGAATAAAGATCAGTAAAAAAATTAAACAAAACACGTTGAGTACTTTTTTTATAGCCCGTCCCCTAAAATGAGAATGTAGAGTTGTGAGTGTAAAATTTAAAAATCGACAAAAAAATAAAAATCGCTCCGTCGCAAGCGTGAAACTTTTTAATAAGAAATGTGATAGTTTTTTCTAATAATATATAATTGTTTGAAACCAAAATTCTAAATGGAACAGGTTCAAACAAAATAAAAATAGAATACTATCTACTTTGTCGCCCAAAAAAATAGTTATAATCAAAATTTTCCAATTTCCTTCTGCCATCTGATACACTGATATATTATCAATGAAGATCAGTAAAAAAAAATAAAGAAAACACTTTTAGTATTTTTTTTTATAGCCCGTTCTCTAAAATGAGAATGTCGAGTTATGAGCGTCAAATTTAAAAATCGACAAAAAAATAATAATCGCTCCGTTGCAATCGTGAAACTTTTTAATAAGAAATGTCATAGTTTTTTCTAATATTATATAATTGTTTGAAACCAAAATTCTAAATGGAACAGGTTCAAACAAACTAAAAATACAGTACTGTCTACTTTATCGCTCAACAAAATAGTTATAATCAAAATTTTCCAATTTCCTTCTGCCATCTGACACACTGATTTATTATGAATAAAGATCAGTAAAAAAATTAAAGAAAACACGTTTAGTACTTTTTGTATAGCCCGTCCTCTAAAATGAGAATGTCGAGGTATGAGCGTAAAATTTAAAAATCGACAAAAAAATAAAAATCGCACGTCGCAAGCGTGAACTTTTTAATAAGAAATGTCATAGTTTTTTCTAATATTATATAATTTTTTGAAACCAAAATACTAAATGAAACAGGTTCAAATAAAATTAAAATTGAATACTGCCGATTTTATCGCCAAAAAAAAATAGCTATAATCAAAATTTTCCAATTTCCTTCCGGCATCTGATACACTGATATGTTATGAATAAAGATCAGTAAGAAAATTAGACAAAACGCGTTGAGGATATTTTTTATAGCCCGTGCTCTAAAATGAGAATATTGCAAGTGTGACATTTTAATAAGAATTGTCATAGTTTTCATCATTTATATGTATTAATAATTTAAAATCCTCATTAATTTGCCACACAAACGGAGGTATATTTCTCACCTCAGATGGGAGTAGTTATCAAATAATTAAGTATCTCAAAATACAAACAATAATAAAATAACAAGTGCTTTCGTTTAACCGCCCCGTGGCGTGCTGTATCGCACCAAGTTTTGTGGTCGAGCACCGGTTGTAAGGGACGAGATAGAATTGTGTCCATCGGGAGCTACAACTAGAACAAAAGACAATACGCCCGGAGCAGAAAATAATGATAAACGAAAACAGCTAACAAAATGGATGCATGCTTTAGAGTTAAGTCTGCACCTTCTTGTTATTTGATTACTAAAAGCTATTGTTTATATTTCGAAATAGTTAATTATTTGATAATTACTAGTCGATGTCCACAAATATTAATTTTATTATTAAATATTATTTACTTTTATTTTATAACCGTTCTCTGCAATAAATTCGCTTCAATCACATTAATTAAAACATATCCCCGGAGGGAATCGCATAAAAAAATATCTGCATCGCAATTGTAGTAAACAATTAAGTAATCATTTTTATAATTATGATTTAAATTAAAGCGCTTTCACAAACATCCTCCAACTCGTCGCCGACAACACAGCCGCCCCCATTCGAGTTCCCCAGGAACAGTTCCGATGTCAACTTCCTGGTGAACTCGACGATTCGGGATAGCCTCGAGCAACACACAATGAATGCCTCGGAGACTGAGGACATGAACAAGAATTCCATCCGGGATAATTTTAAGAATGTGTTCCCTGCGAATAGCTCCGATGTCAACTTCCTGATGAACTCCACCATCCGCAAGAATCTCGAGCAGCACACGATGAACGACTCGGAGACAAGCGACATGAGCAAGGATGGAAAAATGGGCGTGAATTCGATCGGCAAGATGGTTTTCACTAAAAATAATTTTAAGAATGTGATGCCGCAGAATTCGGGCAAGGAGGACGCGGAGTTGATACAGACGGATGAGAATGTGGAGGTTGATACGCCGGGGGCGGCGCATGGACGTGCAGGTCCTGCAGTTCATGGGCAGTTGACTGCGATATTGGCTGGGATTTTCTTGGTGGTTGCGGTTGCTGCGTATGCTGCCTTACTTTCCTGGAGGCGGTTTTTAGAGTAAGTTTTTTGCTTAGGTTTTCGAAAAAAAATAACCGACATAACTCAAAATTACTATTTAAAAAAAATCGTATTCAAATATTTAGGTATATTTCTGTAGCGACTGAATACACGATTACTTTTATAGACGCTTTCGTTTATTGTTCGGGAGCTGTGCTGAGCTGGTCTAAAGCTGGCTAAAGGGCCCCACACACGCTTTGTTTAACTGCGCAGTTTCCCTCTGCAAATATATGAGTAAAAAACGGTACAGTTATCTGAACTGATTGTGTGTATCCTACAGTTTTCTTTTTGGTTACAATTCTCGCAGTTTTTTCGCGTAGTATGTATCGAAGTATTCTCATAGGGCGCTGCCTTTTTCATACGATTTGAATACGAAGTATGTACTAGAAATATCCCACAATTCGGGCAAATTATGGTAGGCCTCGATAAAAAAACAATCCCTACATTATTACTATATATATATATATATATAATTTCTCAAAAATGTCACTCTCCGGTGGGACTTGAACCCACGTCTCCGGCTATCGCGGCCGTCGCGCTACCAACTGCGCCACGGAGGGTGGTAGTGGATAGCGCGTGAGATGTTCTTATGTCCAATTATTTACACAAATAAATCTCATGCGCTATCGACTACCACCCTCCATGGCGCAGTTGGTAGCGCGACGGCCGCGATAGCCGGAGACGTGGGTTCAAGTCTCACCGGATAGTGAAATTTTTGAGAAATTATTAAATAACATTGATACATCTGGTGATTCATCATTCAGATAGCCGACAATGGCAAAAATAATATATATATATATATATATATATATATATATATATATATATATATATATATATTCCGCTTTTAGTTTGACGAAAACTAAAGAAAAACTTGTTATTGAAATTTTAGAACGCACTTGCGAATTATTAAGAAGGTTGATTAATTTATTTTAACGTTGCATGCATACCAAATTATAGTAATTATTCCTGTCGCTTTAAAAATAAAATGTTTATTAATGAAACTCCATATGACGCTTGACTAATTTCCTGTTCGTTTAAAAATAATTGTCCATCACAATCAACCACATGGCATTGATTGCAACTTAATTTATCATCAAACCAGATCTTTTGTTGGCAAGGTCACGAATGATTGAGTTGAGAATTTGCGCCACATCGTCTTGAATTGAAAACATAGTTTTAATGTGTTTTCATTCAGACTAACAAGATGTGTGTTAAATTGTTAATAATAATTAAATTCTCGGAATAGGTAAATGAATGAATTTCAGTAAATGTAAATAGAAATCTAATTGTTACACATTATTTTATCATACGAATAAAAATACATATAAAAAGATTTTTTTATAGAGTAAATAATATTTTAGCTTATTTGTATTATTTTTACACGATTGTGATGTACATATACTCAGTTGGTTTTATAAATAATTAATACAAAATAGAACAGCCGATCTTGATTCAGGCATAGTGTAGTGCTAGTATTTATCGGCTCTGTAGAACTATGACTTAGGAAGTTTTGCCAGAAACCTTTTCATTAAAGGTCGTTTTAGACAAGACAATTTCTTAGCTCAAAAGTTGTTCAATAAATGAATTCATATATCCTCCTCCCATACAATTTGTCCTTGACAAATAGAACGCGTTATATTTTTCCATTCGATCTACCATCCAATTCAATATTTCAAATAATTTTCTGTATGATACAAGACAATTTAAGTTGTTTCGTATCTTGACTAACTTTTGAGTCAAGAAATTGTCTTGTATAAAACGACCTGAAGGGTAGTAGAAATATGACTTTACTCAAATCTAACAAAATCTGACTTACACCACTTTGGCTTTAATCAGTTCATATATAGAACAAATGTTTAATTATATATTACAATTATTTATTGTTTGTGCATTAAATCCTTTAAAATTAAAATCAAAATATGTATGTGTCTCACCTAAAATTTAAAAAAATTAAATTGACTCAAAACTAGTTAATGATGGTTTAATTAAAAAGCATGATCCAAATAACAAGTACGTGAGACATATAGTGCAAGTAATATGTTAGGGAAAAACAACACACATGTCGCTATAAAAAATACATATGTTTAATTTTAATTACGTTATTTGTGTTTACGTTAATTTGAGTAGTAATATTTCAAGGTAATTTCAAGTTTTCAAGGGATTTAATTGTTATATATCATCTATATTAACCCCATACCTGTTGCGAATAATATACTTGAAATTTATATTCCCACTCAATTAATACAATTATTCTCAAAGTACTGCTCAGATGAAACTATTATTGAAATATATTATTAAAATTATGACTCACAGGTTGTGAACTCTATCTCGAGTGCAATTTTAAATGGCCAATCAATATCTTAAGTGTGCAATAAATTACACAGTTTAAACGAGCGCATTATGTAGGTAATTTAGTTTGACGTTACGAAAATAACATTATGTTAATGCTCTCGAACAGATAGTGGCCATACAGTAAATACCTAAACTATTTAAAAGTGCTACATGTCTATTTCTATAACGCAATAATATAAAAACGAAGACAGGCTTGCCATTTATGACATTGCTGACAGTTCTGGCAGTTAAATGGGGACAATTAACACTCTGTTAATAATTACAAAATTAACACCTGTTTTTTGTTTGCATAAATTGTAGCACAATAATAAAATACATTTAATATAATAAACAAATGCTTTAAGCAAGTAATAGCTTGTGTAATTAGGCTGGCGAGTCGTAACACAAATCCAACTATTAGTAATGTCTGCAATTGCAACGATTATCACAGAAGCATTCGAAAGGAAACATGGCAGCTGATCGCGTATTAATTATGCCCAGTCGGGGATTTCTAACATCAGGTATTACCCATTAGTCAGACAGGCGCCCGGGAAACTAATTAGACATTGGTAATAAATAGTTTTATGTATGCACTTTCACGATTCGCTTCGTAGAAACTTATGACCAACTGAAAAAAAATCTATAGTGGTATTGATAGTATTTTTACGTGGGCACGTCCTCAACAAAAATTGCTAAGTGTACCACGTACCTTTCCAAATAAATCAGTTAATTAATATTAGATTAGATTAGAAAATATTTCAGAAAATCATGAATTATGATTTATTTCTTTATAGTATCATTCTTCATGATTCATGAACGATTTGACTTCAAAACTATATGAATCACTCGCAATGTTCATAATTTTTTTCTGATGAGCGTAAAATATAATTCCTGTAAATTGATATCAGGCATGATTTATTTTTTAATACTTTGAATTTTGAGAAACTCGATTTTTAGCAGACTCGCAATTTTCATGAATTTTTTCGGACGAGCGTAAAATATAATTCCTGTAAATAAATATCAGGCATGATTTATTTCTTAATACTTTGAATTTTGCGAAACTCGATTTTTAGCAGACTCGCAATTTTCATGAATTTTTTCTGATGAGCGTAAAATATAATTCCTGTAAATTGATATCAGGCATGATTTATTTCTTAATACTTTGAATTTTGAGAAACTGGATTTTTAGCAGACTCGCAATTTTCATGAATATTTTCTGATGAGCGTAAAATATAATTCCTGTAAATTGATATCAGGCATGATTTATTACTTAATACTTTGAACTTTGAGAAACTCGATGTTTAGCAGACTCACAATTTTCATTAATTGTTTCGGATGAGCGTAAAATATAATTTCTGTAAATAAATATCAGTCATGATTTATTTTTTAATACTTTGAATTTTGAGAAACTTGATTTTTAGCAGACTCGCAATTTTCATGAATTTTTCGGACGAGCGTAAAATATAATTCCTGTAAATAGATATCAGGCATGATTTATTTCTTAATACTTTGAATTTTGAGAAACTCGATTTTTAGCACTCTCAATTTTCATGAATTTTTCAGATGAGCATAAAATATAATTCCTGTAAATCAGGCATGATTTATTTCTTTATACTTTGAATTTTGAGAAACTCGATTTTTAGCAGACTCGCAATGTTCATGATTTTTTTCGGATGAGCGTAAATTATAACTCCAGTAAATAGATATCAGGTATGATTTATTTCTTAATACTTTGAATTTTGAGAAACTGGATTTTTAGCAGAATCGCAATTTTCATGAATTTTTTCGGATGAGCGTAAATTATAATTCCTGTAAATAGATATCAGGCATGATTTATTTTTTAATACTTTGAATTTTGAGAAACTCGATTTTTAGCAGACTCGCAATTTTCATGAATTTTTTCGGATGAGCGTAAATTATAATTCCTGTTAATAGAAATCAGGCATGATTTATTTCTTAATACTTTGAATTTTGAGAAACTCGATTTTTAGCAGACTCGCAATTTTCATGAATTTTTCGGATGAGCGTAAATTATAATTCCTGTAAATAGTTATCAGGCATTATTTATTTCTTAATACTATGAATTTTGAGAAATTCGATTTTTCACAATTTTCATGATTTTTTTCGGATTAGTGTAAAATATAATTCCTGTAAATTGATATCAGGCATGATTTATTTCTTAATACATTGAATTTTTGAGAAACTGGATTTTTAGCAGAATCGCAATTTTCATGAATTTTTTCTGATGTGCGTAAAATATAATTCCCGTAAATAGATATCACGCATGATTTATTTCTTAATAGTCTCATCGTTCAAGAACATTTTGATATCAAAAATATTTCATTTGTCACTTTGAATATTGAGAAATTTTCTTTATCGGGTCGCTGATAAAGGCTCGGCGCGTCCACTGCGATTGCGCCGCCTCGATATATCCCTCTCGATACGTTGCTTGTTATTTTACCATGTTGAGTCGATTCTACAGAAATAAGTATTATGCTTTGATGATTTACGTAAAGATAGTAAAGCCAGGGATAGATAAAGCCATTGAAATTCCAAGCATGGTACGCTTGGAATTTCATTGGCTTTATCTATCCCTGGCTTTAGTATCTTTACGTCAATCATCAAAGCATAATACTTATTTCTGTAGAATCGACTCAACATGGTAAAAAAACATGCAACATGGGATTTTGAGATGTAATTGTTATTATTATAAGGAGCGATCGTTTAAAATTTCTTTAGTCATCGGAGGGGCTCCGGGATTGGTTAGAGTTTAATCAAAACTAACTGTAACTAAAGTGTCATAAATTAATTTTTGAATTTTGGAAGAAGATAAAAAAACTAAGTTTTAGATTCATAATTATATAATATTATATATAAAATATATTTCTTTCCGCATAACTTACATGTGGAAAAAATTATAGAATAATTATGAATCTATATATATATATATATATATAGTCCTGATATAACGAAAGAAGAATTTCTGTACGATAAATTTCGTACAGAAATTCTTCTTTCGTTATATCAGAACTATCAGCCCAAAAGTGTTTCCGTCGGTTAAAGCAGAAGCTCAGAGGAGTTAAATTATCATTATTTACCTTACACCATCTTGAATTTTTCAGAAAATCGTTTTTTTTTTCTTGGTTAAATACATTCTTTATACTTTTAAGAATATTTTAAACGTTTAATCATATCAAAAATTCCAAGTATTCCGAAGTTATAGCAATTAGAAGTGAGCGCGACTGGGGGCCGGCCCCAAACTCAGGTAGCATACGAATGGTTGCTGTAACCTTTTCTTTTGCGTTTATCTTGAAACTTCTTTTTTCAAACTTCTGTACATGATATCTCAAGAACTACTTAACCGATTTTATTAAAATTTGCAACAAATATTCTTTATAATATTATCTACGAAGTAGTATTTTTTTTTTTGATTGGGTACCACGTTCATGAGTATTTAAATTTCCTTAAAAAATTGATTCTTTTAAACCAGCTGTCAATTCTACAAAAAAAAAATTTGAAATTCCTATACTACTTCGTAGCTACTTTTCTAACTATGAAAACATTTTTAAAATTTCGTTAAAAATTTGAGATTTTTTTAAACCAGCTGACAATTCTACAAAAAAAATGTGTTTTAATGTTCTTATCCAATTTCGTAGCTACTACCTTTCTAAATAAGAAAATATTTTTTTAATTTTTTTTCAACCGATGCCTTACATCTAAACCAGCTACACCATCAGCAAGGAATTTTAGAAGAGGATCCTACTTGACAACTTATATCTCCGTTATTTATTAATTTTTTTTTATTCGTTATTCTTTCATAGTGTTTACAAAACTACCACGTATATGTGTAAAATAAAAAATATTTTATATATTCAATGGCTGCGTAATTTTTATTTTTTAAATTTATACCTCTTTTTCCGAGAGCCAAGGTGGTGTTTGCTTTACAGACATGATTATTATTACGATATCTCAAGATCTACTTAACCAATTTTATTAAAATTTGCAAAAAATATTCTTTGTAATATTATCTACGAAGTAGCATAGGCTTTTTTGATTGGGTATCGCATTCATGAGTTACACATTTTTAAAAGTCAAAATCTCGTTAAAAATTTGAGTTTTTTTTCAGCCAGCTCTCAATTTTACAAAAAAAAAATTTAAATGTTCCTATGCTACTTCATAGCTACTACCTTTCTAAATAAGAAAACATTTTTTTAAATTTTTTTCAACCGATGCCTGGCATCTAAACCAGCTACACCATCAGCAAGGAATTTAAGAAGAGGATCCTACTTGACAACTTATATCTCCGTTATTTATTAATTTTTTTCATTCGTTATTCTTTCATAGTGTTTACAAAACTACCACGTATATGTGTAAAATAACAAATATTTTATATATTCAATGGCTGCGTCAATTTTATTTTTTAAATATAGAAGTATAAATTTAAAAAATAAAATTGACGCAGCCATTGAATAATAATAATATAATAATAATAATGGATCTTTATTTAGCGATTTTCGCTACTATTTACAAATTTTACATAAATTATAAATCCCCAATACATGGAAAAATAAAATATAAATAAAAAGTACGTTCGCTTATAATAATAAAATAAAAATTTAATTCTGCTTATCATTAAACAATATAAATAAACTTAATTCGGTTGTAGAGAGATAATAAGCCATTGCACATGAATATATAAAATATTTTTTATTTTATACATTCAATTTTTCCGAGCGCCAGACATGATTATTATTTACATACATACAATACACTGATATTTAATAAATTTTTTATTTAAGGAATCGCTATGGAAACAGAGAGATGCTGGTAAATGAAGAGGAATTTAATGATCCGACTGACAATAGCCATTTTTCGGTAAGAAATACATTATAACTCTATACTTATTTATTTATTTAAGTAATTCGGAGAAATCTACAAACCTTCATGATCTTTCTTACTAAATCTACGTGAAATTAAACTCCTATACAAAATTAACACGTCAACAAAACTAGCATTATCATTTGTAAGTTTGAAATCATAATACCTGTGTGATATAATTCAGCTAATCCTTCACAAATTAGAAGTGTATTGCATCTCTAAGGCCGCGGGACTCGGTGCTGGGCTCTTTCCTGTTTGCTCGCCGCTACCACAGATTAGCGTTTATATATAACGCTAACCTGTACCATTACTAAAGTCCTGGTTTCCTAGCAAGCGGTGTCAATAAATACGGCCGTTTTTGACGTCATTTACACATTACAAGATACGTTTTAAGTACATTTATTTGAATAACTCACTAGATTCCAGTGTAATTCATGACATTTTTTCAAAACTTTCAAGTATAACGCTCTCTGGATTACCAGATTTATTTAAATATACATAAAATAAATGTGTGACGTCAAAATAACGTGATATACGGCCGCTTTTGTCGACACCGCTTCCTAGGAAACCAAGGCTTAAGTTAGGTATAGGAACTAAATCGGTGCGACAAATGACAAGTTCTGCTGATTATGGAAACCAGGGCTTAAGGGAATCCTAGTTAGGTATAGGATCTAAATCGGTGCGACACATGACAAAGTTCTGCTGATTCGTTAATTTTGTATAAAGCCCGTATTACATTATCTAGATTCTTATATCGTTTTCGATGCAGACACAAACTACATAGTGTCATAAATACATGTAGAAAATAATATAGCGGCGGAATAATAATAAATTCACTTAACAATAACAACACCGTTCTGGATAGTTGGCTGGAGGGTAGCATAGCTACAGGCACTTAGGCTTCAAAATGGGCCCATTGTGAAACCTCCCTTTAAAGGCTGCTCACTCGTCCCATCAGTCAATTTTGCGTACAAGTCGCAAAACCCTGGCGGGTGAGAAGCTGCCAATGCTGACCATACTAGGCCAGCACTCCCCTAGTATTTGATGCCTGGTGATTACTAGAGCTGGGCAGAGGCATATTACATGCTCTGCTGTTTCTAGTTCTTCATTGCACCCTCTACATAACGGGCTGTTCACCAGACCCATCGTGTGTAACAACACCGTAATACACAATGTTAATTTTCCATTTAGAAATAGTTATACAGTTTAATATATATCTATTCCTATATATAAAACGATATAGGAAGCTAGATAATGTCATACAGGCTTTAGAGTTTTTTTTTAGAAATTCTGCAAAAATATATAAATTCCCATAAATACATACCGTATTAATTCAAGGTTTGATTTAAAAAGCATATACTAATAAAAATCACAATTTAAAGAAATCTACAATATGAGTATCAGTGTAATCGAGTCGCAATGCGACTTAATTAACACGCGCAATTAAAGGAATTCTTGGCACAAATTCCTCACCTGAATTAATTGGTGAAATGTTGTATATTTCCTTAACGGAAAATATAGGCAATAAGATTCGATTATAAACCTATTTTCTATAATTTGCTGCATATATGTTCTAATTATTTTCTGTTATAGTTATAAAAAAACACCACGACTGAAACTAACCATCACTCTCAGCTAGCTCTTTTTTATACATAAAATATGACGTAAGTGCTACCGAGCCATTTATATAATTAAAGCTATAAAAAACAAGGTAAACACGAGTATAGACTATAATTTATGTGTAATTTATTAATTTAGTTCCAATCAACCAATGTAAATATATAATTGCATAGCGACTAGTCAAGTACTACTTTTATATTAACAATTTTGTAGTTTGAAGCATTAAGTAGGGTATAAGAGGAAACGATTAAGAAAGAAAGCATTATTAATTAATTTTCTGAGTACTGTACACAATCGGCGTGTTTTATTGATATGTTTCAATCTGTAATATTGTTTATTTATAAAGTAGTAATTGTTGTGTAAGAAACATATTTTTTATGATGATTAAAGTACATACAGGTGCCTATTGTGTAGTTTATGCTGTGATAATAGAAGAAAATAAAATACAAATGTTAATCCTTTGTTTTACATAGTCCTACTAAATTGGTCTTGAAGTTCAAGAATGAATTCAATGTTACAACATTCGCAAAATAATATACGAGGCATATCCAGAAAGTAAGAGTACTGAGGCTCTCACGGTCGGAGGGATTTTATTTTCATCATGTTGGCCACACGGCAGTGTAGCCTGACTCCTCCCCTTTGCACCGAGACCGGTTCGAGGTCAGTACGTTGAGAACTGTTGACACGACAACAAGTTTCGTGAATAATGTCAATCCAATCTCCCGCCAAGTGCGAAATACGCGGCGTCATCCGTTATCTCGTTTGGAAGGGAAAACCTCCATTTGAGATTTATAATGAGGTGAAAACTGCATATGGTGATAAAGCTATGAATCGTACGAATGTGTACAAGTGGTGTCGCGAGTTTAAAAACGGTCGTACGTCTGTGCATGATGATCAGAAGAGCGGAAGACCTTCAATTGTGACTGACGAAATTGTGGAAAAAATTGAAAATGCGCTCCGTGACGATCCCAGATTGACTGTGGATGAACTTTCTGCGATGTTTCCGCAAATCTCCAGATCTCTACTACACGAAATAATCACAGAAACCCTCGGATATCGGAAACTGTCCGCGAGGTGGGTCCCAAAACAACTGACAGACTAGTACAAGTTGAATCGAGTGGAGGCCGGGCAAGAGTTTTTGAGGCGCTGGAAACTCCATGGAGATGAATTTCTCCGCTCCATCATAACTGGAGATGAAACTTGGGTAGCACACCACACGCCCGAAACCAAAAGACAGTCTCAACAGTGGCGTCACACCTCTTCACCCTCCGCCAAAAAGTTCAAAATCACAATTTCAGCCAAGAAAGTCATGGTATCCGTGTTTTGGGACTGTCATGGCATAATTTTAATCGAATATCTGCCTCAAGGGGAGACCATCAACTCTGCAAGATACTGTGAGACCTTAAAAAAAATGCGGAGGGCGATTCAGAACAAGAGGAGAGGCATGCTGACAAAAGGAGTCTGCCTGCTGCACGACAATGCCAGACTACACACGGCCAACGCCACGAAGGAACTGCTCGCCTCGTTTAAATGGGATGTCCTGAACCATCCCGCGCATTCCCCTGATCTAGCACCTTCAGAT
Source organism: Lordithon lunulatus (assembly GCA_963942505.1). Lineage (NCBI taxonomy): Eukaryota > Metazoa > Arthropoda > Insecta > Coleoptera > Staphylinidae > Lordithon > Lordithon lunulatus. Next base: position 48,836,553 of record OZ012672.1, on the reverse strand, counting down.
TACTATCTCTTTACCTCCCTGAAGCTGCACATGGGTGGAAAAAGGTTTTTAACCGACGAGGAGGTAAAGGAGGAGTTGGAGAAGTGGACGAAGGAGTTGGCGGGAAACTACTTCGAGGAAGGCATCAAAAAATTGATACCTCGCTACACCACCTGCATAGAGAGGAATGGCGACTATGTCGAAAAATAGCTTTTATTATGTACTAAAGTTTCACGTAATTTTTTTGTTTAAATAAAAAAATTTAACACCTACAAAAATTCAGTACTCTTACTTTCTGGATATGCCTCGTAGTATGTGGGAATAGTCAGGGGTGTGATTCCTGACACCACTAGCATTTATCGTCCTATGCAGGAAGGGGATAGATACGTGGTGGCACCTTAGCAAATAATGTGATGGAGTGAAAGCAGAGTGGGCTGGAAATGTAGAAAGTTGAATGAATGGTTAGGAGAAGATGGGAAACGCTCAAATCTCAGTCATGTTCTTTTATTATTGTATTTCATTTACTAATTTACATACCAATTTGTTTGGACAATCTGCCGATATCTTTTGTATTTGCCTTGCCGACAATGGAAGGGATAGGCGGCGCGGTATTCGAAAGTGAATTATTGCATTACTTTACCGATGCAAGATCAATATTTTGCTTAATTGAGGACAGCTTCATCTACGAAATAGACCTCTAGTCAATAGAATACTGTAGGCAAGGGAAGTCGGCAAATTGAATCCGTAACTTCGATTTGGCTCTGAGGATTGGGACGTGTCCGGCTTGGTCGGGAAGTGGGTCACGGCTGAGCTTGGGGCTGAGAGAGTATCGCCCTGAGAAAAATATTTAAAAAAACTTGATTTGGTATTGCCCTACTTAAAAATTAACTTATAACTAAATTATAATTATTAACAACTAAAAATATAACCCACATCCCTTGTACTATTCCCTCTCTTCACTTACCCATATCCTCTCCCACGCCAGCGTTTTGAAGATTTCCACGCCCTTTCCATCCTCTCTTAACCATTCTCTCGTCTTTCTGTAATCCCCCACACACTGCTTTCACACCACTTCCCTTACTACACAGTACATACGTGATATATCCTTGCCCCACCCATACTTTCCTTCCTCTCTCTTCTGACCCGCACCACGCTCTTGCCATGCACACTTTGTCCTCCCGTGCTACATAGCCAGGGGTGGGTGGAGAAAAATTATATTCTAACGGAGCATTTCAGGATTCACAATATATCTAGCGGCTTATAAATAAAACGCCTAACTTATTATATGTATATTTAAGCAAATAAAACATTCAATATATAGATAATAACACAGAGATAAGTAATACAAACACAACGAATCCACCGTAGTAAAATATGAATGTATCCCACCACAAACTAAGGGAACTACCGAACAACAAAGGCATAGACGACCGCGATAGAATAATAGAACACTTGTTATTTTCAAAAATCAGCTAATATAGACTTAAAGTATGGGAAAATGGTTATTATGAGAAGGGTGGGTATTTTATCACTGCTATTATTTAATATCTATTCACGCGCAATCATGACCCTTTAGTTGAGAGAAGGCCGGACTAATAGTCAACGGAAACCTCTATCGACAATATGTGTCAATAACATTTTGATTTAGATTAGGTGGAAGATCGGTTAGAGTAGTTTCTACCTAAAATCAGAACCTCCTTTTCTCCAAATGCATGTCTGTATTTATGTTATATTGTCGGATTTCTTACTTATGTGCAGAATAAAGTCTTTATTATTATTATTATTATTATTATTAATATAAAATACGCAGCCTCTTGGCAGAAAATCTAATGGACCTTAAAAACATGGTAGAGGAAGTAAATCGTATAAACCAGCAAAACGGGCTAGAGCGAAACCAAGTTAATGCTAATAACAAAAAACTTAACGATGTACAACCAATAACAGTAGAAAGCAACATCGTTGAAAGAGTACACAAATATAAATATCTGGGCACATGGGTTAATGTATTGGACGACAACTGAATAGAAATCCGCAGTAGGATTTAGTACGCCCTAGGCTACTTTCCTCAAAATTAAAAAAACAATTGTTTACGAGCAGTAACCTCAATAAGATCAATCAAATACGAATTCTATGGTGTTACGTTTTCTCACTCCTAGTCTATGCAATAGAAGCATCAACAATCAGAAAACCACACACGTAAACTAGCCTTGGCGGTATGACTGTGGCACATATTTCTGAGAATCTCGTGGAAGGTCAATATAATAAATGAGGAGATTTTAAGAAGAATGCACAGAACAATTGGTAATTGGTATTAGTTGTTACAACTAATAATCCACAGAAAGATAAAGGACAAGAGAAACATCGGGAGAAGGAAAATGGCGTGGCTCAAAAACTTGTGCGAATGGTTTAAATAATAATTATTATTATTATGTAATGTTACAATCTAGTTTGCTCCAATGAGTAACTTAGTTCAGTTCTTAAATACTAAATTGTTATTCTAGGAGTTTTACACGGAGTTTGGTTGGTTCTTTTGAAAAATCTCACTCACTATTACTGACTGCTTTTGCACTAGCTCGAATGGTTTAATTCGTTTTAGTCTTTTTACTATGGCGGTATTATTAAACAGCCCCCTTGCTTTCACATTCACATGCTGAAATAATCTTCCATTTTGTTTCCCGAATTTAGACTCCACAACAAGGTCTGTGTGTATATTGGTATTGATTATATACCATGGTATACAATGCGGATATGCTTAGGTTACTTTTTTGTGGAGCCTCAGAGATATATTATTAGCACTAGTTTGTACTGTATTGACAGTGCGGATTTTTGTGCCATCAGGCAATACATTTTTGTGTATCTCATATTTAACTAATTTTCCTTTCGTGTGGTTTCGACCTTAGCTTAGAGTCAAGTGTTAAGCCGAGGTACTTAGCTGTATTGTCATTTGGTATGGGATGACCTTGTTTTGGGATATGTACTATCCGTCTGTTTGTGAAGTCAATGTGAACTGATTTTATTTCATTCAGCTTGATTTTCCACTTGTTTGTCCATTTTTGTATTTTATTAGTGGCTTCTAGAACTTTTTTTGCTGTTTGTTTTGCCATTATTTCTAGTTCTTCATTGCACCCTCTACATAACGGGCTGTAAATCAGACCATAAAGGGTTATACTCCAAATTAAAATACGTGCTTTCAAGACAATATATAGGAATCTTGTCACTCTACTTGTGACCTACCACAACTTGAAAATAATGTAACAGCCACTTTTGCGGACGAAACGGGCTATTGGCAAAACAAACAAACAGCAAACGGGCCTAGGACACTTCCCTGTGGTACACCAGCTTTGATTTAACTTAAGTTTGAGTTCTCTTGTTTTGTTGTAAAGTATCTGCTAGTCAAGTAATACGACAAGATTCCTATATATTGTCTTGAAAGCATGTATTTTAATTTGGAGTATAACCCTTTATGGTCTGATGTACAGCCCGTTATGTAGTGGGTGCAATGAAGAACTAGAAACAGCAGAGCATGTAATATGCCTCTGCCCAGCTCTAGTAAACACTAGGCATCTAATACTAGGGGAGTGCTGGCCTAGTATGGTCAGCATTGGCCACTCCTCATCCGCCAGAGTTTTGCAGCTCGCACGGAAAATTGACTGGTGGAACGAGTAAGCAGCCTTAAAGGGAGGTTTCACAATGGGCCCATTTTTGAGGCCTAAGTGTCTGTAGCTATGCTACCCTCCAGCCAACTATCCAGATCCAGAACCCTTTTTGCCAAACTTTGTCCAAAGCTTGTGCCACGACGAGAAATATCGCGGAAAAAATTGTCTTTTCTTCAAATGCATTTTCTATTATCCTGTTATCTTATGGATTTTGTCAATTGAGGAGTGGTTTTGCCTAAACTCAATTTAGTGATTTGGGATCAAGTGTTTACTTTCTATTATGTTGAAATCTCCTAAGTAAATCTAAACTAAAAGATGCATGCTGATCGCCAACCCCCATAAGGAGAAGGCACAATAAGAGAAATAAATAATTACTGTAAATAACTAGTAAATTGTAAGATGATACGTGTGAAATCCGGTATCCATCGGTAACAAAGCGCGTCAGAATGTCCACATCGCGCTTATACAACTTCCACGTCCTGTTATATACTTTTACTGTCCTTTGCATAAATATAATTGATCTTTTGTCAAAATGACTATATAATTGTGTTTATTACCTTAAATATATATGAACAAACAGGTATAATTAGAAAGAATTCGGCCATAAGCTAGTTTAATAGAAATCAGAAACCGTTTGTTGTTCTTCCAACCGCAAGAACCTGTTTTCAAGCGGTGCTACGCCACTGGTACGAATTGTGTAACATCATGATTTTCGTTCTAAATGCACACTTCACTACAGAGAGCCGTAGAGCGCCCCCCACGGAATCGTTAGTAAAAGTGCCGTGCTCGGTCGCGTTCAGTCGTCCGTCTTCCGCGTACAGCTGACTCGTAGTCACCTTGAGTTCGTGCTATAATTAACCCGCGCGTTTTTTCCTGTTTACCCTGCGCCGACCCTAGATAAGATGCAGGCCGTGTCCTCCCTCGTCAAGTCCACCATTCCCAATTACCTGTCGGGGTTGCCGATCCCCGACAGCATCGGTGGTTGGTTTAAATTGGGAGGTGAGACATAGAGCGTAAAATTAGAAAGTGTTGTGCACAAAAAGTGCGTGTTTCGCAACGTAACCCATTTCCGAATCTGATTTTAGTTAGAGACTGGGCCGCATTGGTGCCCCCAACCGCTGCGTTGGCTGGATTCACATATTTAACGTATAGGGCGTTTTGTCCGCATGGCAGACCTGCGCCCACCGGCAGAATCAACCCGTCAATCCTTAAAACAAATCCCAAAGTGGTTGATACCGTGGATGTTGAGGATATTGCCGATAAAGCAGTGTTCTGCCGCTGCTGGAAGAGCAAAAACGTAATAAATGAACAAGCATTTAAAAACAATATTAATGCATTACTTTTATAGTGGCCCTACTGCGACGGCTCCCATGGACCCCACAACAAAGAGTGCGGTGACAATGTAGGCCCTGTTGTAGTTAAAAGAAAAGAGAAGTAAACCATTGGAAGACTCGAATAGTTAAATTTTTTGATTTAGTGATTTGTTGACACCTGCTTGTTGAAAAAAAGAAAATGTATTTTTGTATTAGCTCGATTATTATTATTGTTATTATTCACATTGTAATATTGTTAAGGGTAAAACATTTGTTATCACTTAGTTGGAGTAATTAAAAAAAAAACGGTTGCTGATAAAAGAACGCGTGTTTGTTTTGATTCTGATTTTATCAGTGATTGCAATTGAAAATGAAGCAATTTATCATGATAGTAATTCTGTTATAATAGTAAACCTTGAGAGTGATATGTGTTGGCAACATTGAGTTTATAAATGGTGCTTTTAAAGAATGTGCCTTTAGACCAGCAGTAAGGGAACTTTTTTAGCCCAAACTATATTTAAAAGGATAAATAAAACGATTTTTTACTTTGTTTTTTATCACACTTCAGTTACACTTTGCAACTAGTTTCGGCTAAGCTCTAGCCATTTTCGAGCTCCTCTGATGACTACGATCATACGGTCTACTAGCCATCGGAGAAGCTCGAAAATAGCTAGAGCATAGCGGCTATGCAAACTAGTTTCGGCTATGCCATAGCCGAAACTAGTTTGCAAAGTGTAACTAAAGTGTAAGTAAAAAGGCTGACGTGGGAGAGGAAAGTGGCTATGCCATAGCCGAAACTAGTTTGCAAAGTGTAGCTAAAGTGTAAGTAAAAAAATCGTTTTATTTATCCTTTAAAATAAATTGTCACAAAGTAGATGCCTTAACAATCCAATATTCAAAATATATTTGTCTAAGTCGATATTACCCCCGCATTTTTTTTTTGAAGGGGCCGCGTTAGCTGAAAATAAAGTTTAACAGAATGGTTTGCAAAAGTACTGCTACATTTATAAAATAGAATTTCTTTTTATTACCCCCTATAATTTAATTTTTAACCCATTTGGGGTAATTTACCGCTGCTTTAGACCAAGAGAAAATTCGTATCACATGTTTATTCACGTATGATGAAATTTACCACCAAATATCCCTGCCGTATTACAATTCGATTACGACCAATGTTTTTTTCGCCGCAATGGTCGATGAAATATTCGAGGTCCTCTTGTATACAGGATTTGTCTTTGGACCACACTTCATGTCCAGGCACTAGTATGTGATACCGGTATGCTGGATAATTATTTTAACATGGGTCTAGGATTGACAGTATTATTGACCGTGTAAGGACTACAGAAATATTGTTTGATTCAGCACCCCCAAGCACTACGCCACTAAAATGCTATGACAAATTTTTAAGTCTAAATCATTTCTTTCATAATTATCTTCAATTTCATACGTTTGTAATTTAATTGGAGCGGTTTTATATAGGTTTGTTTGTATGTGTGTGGAGTGGTTGTTGACCTCAAGGCTGTTCCACTCTAATTTGTATGATTATATTTGGTTTATGAAAGTTCCACTCCACGTGTTATCATAAGGAAATAAATTGTTACACGCCGATGTGCAGTCGTTAGCACCCCTGCTATAGAATAGGCGGCCCGGATTCGAATCCCGGCCCGGGTAGTCGGTACAATTTGCCGATGGGATACAATTAACGACACTTTAGAAAACTACGGGACAATTTTCACAGGTGCAAGTCTTAACACTCACATATATACCGGATATACATGTGTATAGTAAAAAAAGGACCTTTATTGGCATTATCTTCACAAAAAACTCTTCAATATACCCAACCACAACAAAAATACATAAAAATAAAAATACAAATACAAATAAAAATAACACTCCGCTAAAATTACAATTTAACATTACACATAATCATTCCCTCTGCCCTCGCCACTTTCCTCTCCCACGTCAGCCTCCTGCAGATTTTCACACCTTCCCCATCCTCGCTTACGTGTATAGCAACTAGTTATTAAATGTAACTAAATTTAGTTACTTGCATCATATAAACACTTCTGTTTAGTACTTGTGCAATAAATAATTTATAATCTGTTTAGTAAAGTAAATAAAAACATTTCTATTTACTTAGCATGTCTCAATTCACAAGTTTCACGAACTTCATGAAACTGCTGCGTAACTGAACTACAGCAGATTTAAATTAGCTGCTAATTCTGCACCCGATTGTGTTGTGCTGCTGAATATACAAGCCTCATCGCAATGTAATTAAATTTACCGCCAAATATCCCTGCCAGATCACAGTTCAATGGCGTCAAATATTTTCATTCTGCGGATTAGTCGTTCCGTCGACTAATCCGATGAAGGAAAACGTTTTTGATGCGACGTTATGTATGCAATAACATAACTGTTAAATTCAAATTGGTAAGTGAATCAATAATATAATATCGATTGTTATTAATCCAAGGTCGTGACTCCGAATAGTGCACAACAATTTTGTAATTCTCAGATCACCGTATACGTCAGCTCCCACCAAAGTCTGTTAGGTTCCTGACACCTGACAGACTCTGGTGGGAGCTGACGTATACGGTGATCTGAGAATTACAAAATTTTAGTGCCCCTTGCGGAGTCACAACTTTGGATGTATGCTCGACCTGGTTTATAAGTTGTTCCTGACACCTGACAGACTTTGGTGGGAGCTGACGTATACGGTGATCTGAGAATTACAAAATTTAAGAGCCCCTTGCGGACTCACAACCTTGGATGCATGCTTGACCTGGCTTATAAGTTGTTTCGGCCGTGAAAGTCTTTTAGGGTTAAAATTAAAACTCCTTGCTACGGTTTGGCAACTACTCTGGATTTGGTTTTTATTTAAACATTAATAATCTCTTGAACTTAATTGTTGTTTGATGTTTTGGGCATCCCTAGATTTTCTTCAGTCAATACCGTCCTTGTGTACATCATGGTTACGCTAATTGCTGTCTACTCGGAAATCGGCAAGATGCATTAGCGCGCGGAGGTGCACTTTGATCTTACTAACTACCTGACTATTATTGAGTCTTAGACTAAGATTTAAAGTAAATATTCTTGTATGTAATATTACTTATACTAATTATATTCTAATTGGGGTTGTGGCACAAAAACATGATAATGATTATAAAATGTACAACTAATGTGCTAACGATGGTGATGGTTTTTTGGACACAACAAAATTATCACATAATGCATACAGCTCTAACTAATATTTTTAAAAAATCACGTTAAAAACACCTCCAGAAACGAAATTCACAGATAAGAATTCAATAATTATTAAAACTAAGAGCTATCTATGCTGTAGTGCTTTTTTTGTTACGAAGAACAATAAACATGGCAATATATATATATATATATATATATATATATATATATATATATATATATATATATATATATATATATAGCAAGTAGAATGACGGACTGTTATTAATATGGAGTGGATGACGGGTATAAGTCCAACACTTATTAAGTGATTTGCATTTTGATGTGTAACGTCATATATTACATTTATTAACTTTATGTACATGCCCTGAAGATGCTGGCACTGGCTAGCGAAACGTTGGCACGTAACTTAATAAACTGGAACCAAACAAGATCTTGGCTTTAATTTTGTTCACTTGCCCTTGGTTTCCAGTATTCCCCGTTTTGGACTTATACCCGTCATCCACTCCATATATATACAGGGTGCTTCAAAAAAATGTATACACACTTTAAACTATTGTAGTTTTCCCGCTCTACAAGGCTAATGTTATATTTCTTCGCCAGGTGCCAGCATAATCGTCCCTCTATGTTATATTATCACTTGGAATTTGTAATATCAACATGGGGGACGTACGTTTGAGTTTTGAAGAACGTAAGCAAATTTACAGCTTTTTCAATTGTAATGTGAGGATTTTCTTCACCCCAGTAAACACAATTGTGCCTATTGACAGTTCCATTAAGTTTGAATTGGGCTTCATCCGACCAAATGATGCTACCCATAAATCCCGGTTCACGTATCACCATCTCCTGAATCCATTCACAAAATTGCAACCTTCTATCTGGATCGTCGCCATTTAGCTGTTGCACCAGCCTTGGAATGTAAACACGATACTTGCCTCTCTTCAGAATGCGTAGCACGCTGCTAGCACTTACATCACTTTCACGTGCCCCTTGCCTTGAAGATTTGTTAGGAGAGCGTTGAAACAGTTCCAAGACTGCCGTTGATGACTCATCACTTGTAGCTGTTCGAGGCCGACCTGAATGACCTTTATGCACATCACACACTGTTCCATGAACTTCGAATTTGTCTCGTATGCGTGTAATTGTTAATCTTGAAGGTGGTTCTGTATCATACTCCCTTCTCCACTGTCTTTGAACTTCATTTACATTCTCAAACTTCCAGTACCACTTAATAACCTGCTTACGTTCTTCAAAACTCAAACGTACGTCCCCCATGTTGATATTACAAATTCCAACTGATAATATAACATAGAGGGACGATTATGCTGGCACCTGGCGAAGAAATATAACATTAGCCTTGTAGAGCGGGAAAACTACAATAGTTTAAAGTGTGTATACATTTTGTGAAGCACCCTGTATATATATATATATATATATATATATATATATATATATATATATAGAGAGAATATCAATAAATATGGCAATATCTCATAACATACCGTGTTACCTCCTAGTCGACGGACAAATTATCGATCAGATCAGGAAATTTAAATACCTGGATGTGGACATAAGCGACCGGAATAACATCGAAGAATTGCATTCACAGGCGTCAAAAGCTGCTATGATATCCCTCTTTCTCTATTTGGCATTACGTCCCTCGTACCGGGATTTTGCAGCTTCCACAATCCTCCTCCATTCTGTCCTATCTTGCAGCTTGTCTGCAGCTCGTTGATCCCCAGCTTTTGTAGGCTTGCCTCAACGTCATCCCTCTATCTTAACCTGGGGCGTCCTGGCGGTCTACTTCCTTCCATTCTTGCATGTAGTATTTTGTTATCGAAACTCGGCATTGGCGGGGTGGTAAAGGAGGATACAGTTCGTCTCCAGGGTCAGCTCTTTGTAAGACAGGCACGGGGAGAGTTATAAAATATCAGGGCGCGTTACGGGGAAGATAAGATGTACATGAAACGAAGTCGTGGTGAGGGAGAACCGCCACTAACAGAATAAGGAAACAATTATCTGTGTAAGCTGATAGCTACAAGAGAATAACCCGATCCTCTGAATCTTGAAGAGGGAGGATCGATCTACCAAGGGTAAAAAGTAAATACAAGTATCAGTTTCAAAGCGACACTCGGGTAAAGTGAATCGGTCTCTGAGTCTTGGTGAGGGAAAACCGCATTTTAGTGCGTGCATGTTTTTTATAGGGGCCCCATACTCTTAGCATCCACTGAAGTGGCACACGAATTCACTATTTTTTCTACACTCATGAGCGTAGAGCGACATGTTCGGCAAAACAGTATTATTATTATTATTAATCTTACATTTTCTTCAAAAAATAATATACATTTTCTTCAAAAAATAGTAGTAAAGAGTATAAAATGTAACAATTCTACCTTTCTCCGTTCGCTGCACATAACTAAGCTATCTTATTCGCATGGCTTTTACATGTCCTACAATGTTTTGTCCTTTGATTAAGTTTTCGAGATCAAACTTCATGTTCCCTCTGTACCCATCCGCTGTTCTTATATGTCCATATATAGTTCTCATAATCCTTCTGTCTATTCGTAGCAGCTTTTGTTCTTCCTTTGAGTTGTGTTAGTGTGCAGCGCGCATACCCGTACGCTATTACTGGTCTCACTAACGCTTTATAAAGTTTAGTTTTTTCTTGTAGTGGTATTATGCTAGATTTGACTAGAGATTTAAGGCCTACTATGATTCTGTTTCTTTGACAAATCCTGCTTCGTATTTCCGCTGCCATATCATTGCTTTGATTGATGTTGGGCCCTAGGTATTTGAAACTGTTTACTTCTTTAGAAATTCTGCCCTGTAAGGTCATGTTCTGTTATTTTCTTCTTCTTTTTTTTAAATGTTTTATTTATTTTTGCTCAGATACAATGTTAACATGGTATATCAACTAAAAATATAAAAACGTGGTGTCTCCCTCGATCGGTGGCAATTCCCTCACTTGGGTGTGGTCCCTGGTGTTGAGGGTTGTTGTTGTTCTAGTGCTGTTCTTCTATTTGTATCCCTTTTTAGCTTTCAGGACTATGTATCGTTATTTTGTTTCTTCTGGATGTTGATGTTGAGCAATACTTTTGTTGTGGCCTGATTAACCTTTGGTCCCATTTTGTGTGCTTCGAAGGACCCGAGCATCTTTTGCACTGCTAGCATGTTTCTTCTGCATAGAGCATTATTTGCTATGATTTTCTCATCAGGACGTCAGCATGTGTCACTAGTAGTCACGAGTAGTAGCCAAATGGGCCCTGTCCGGTTGGCTACTACTCGTGACTACTAGGCTATGTATATTGTGAAATACTACGGTGTTGTAAAATATACGGGAATGTTCATCCTCGTTATTAGCAATTTTATCAAAGAAATTAGATTAAAAAATGACTAGATTATATATGTAGCTGAATATACATTTTGACAGGTTTTTTAAAATTTATTTTATCAACCGTTTAACACCGATATAGTGTTGAACAAGTACCGTGTATATCGGTGGATAAGTGTATACAAGTACAGTCACAGCTGGCGAAGCTATATAACATAGTTCTATTAACAACGCAACCCCCCTGACTGGAAGAAGAGTGCAAGCATTACACTATACAAAAAAGGCAGCAGGAATGACCCGAAGAATTAGAGATGCGTCTCCCTGTTGGATGCAACTATGGAGACATTCACAAAACATCTAGCGAACATTGTAACACAGTAGATCACGATGCGGGAAGAGCAACAGGGCTTTCGGAAAAATCGCTCCACCACAGACGTTATCTACGTGGTGCGACAAATTGCAGAGAAGGCGCTGCAACAAACCTCTCTGTTTCGTGGACCTAGAAAAGGCGTTTGATAAAGTCCGGCTCTCAGATGTACTAAAGATGTTAATTATCAAAGACATACACCCCAACATAATTAAGACAATAAAACAACTGAACACAGACACCACGACCAAATTACGAGCGACGAACGGGGAGGAAATTGATATCCGAATCAGAACGGGGACAGCTTGAGTCCTCTACTGTTCAGCCTCCTGATGGATAAGATTATAACAGCCCTTGACCCAATAGAACATGGCTAAAAACTGGGAAACAAACTCATTAGAGCAGTGTGCTATGCTGACGACGCTGTACTAATCGCAGAATCTGAAGACGGTTTACAATGGCTACTAAACACGTTCAGAAAGGAGCGTGAAACAATAAGCATGACAATAGCCACAGCTAAAACCAAAAGCCTAGTCACCGCAAAGAATCCAAGCAGGTGCAAGCTAGCCGTGAAGAACATCATCATTGAGCCAGTCCCTGAGAATAGCTATAAATTCCTACGGAGACCTAAAAACCAGTGTCTTAAACCAGGTAAGAGGAGCGTCCAGAATATCAGGAGCACTGCGAAAACCTGTCTGGAAGAACAAAAACATAACAACTGAGAGCAAAGTAAGGATTTACAAAGCATGCGTGAAACCCATTCTCACTTACTCGGCTGAAACCAGAGCCGATACGGCAGAGACAAAACGTCGACAAAGATGCACAGATCCATCGCTGGCTACTCACTTGCAGATCGAAAAATAAACAAGGGAATACGGGAACAATGCAACACACCGGATATTATAAGATGGGCGCGGAGCAGAAGAGGATAGTGGAACGTGCACGTAACACGCATGCAGGACGATAGAATCGCTAAGATAGTCCGAGACGGTAAAACATACACCAAACGCCCTCTCGGACAAGGACAGCTGGTCGTCGATATCACAGGAGGAGGACCCGGGATAAGAGTTTGGTCAAAACAAGCCACTTGGCTTCTGAAAGAAGAAGAAGTACAGTCAGGGCCTGACCATAGTATGGACAAATGTCTAGGGCCCTAACATTTACATAAATTCATGTAGGCATCTATGACATCTAGTATCGTACCATTGTTCTATAATCGTACGATGATGTGGACATAACAAGCGACCGGAATTACATCTAAGAAATGCTTTCACAGGTGTCTAAAGCAGCCATGAAATCTGGAAGTCCCTCTCTCTTTGGCATTACGTCCCTCGTCGCTATTTTACAGCCTCCATAATCCTCCCATTTTGTCCTGTCTTGCAGCTTGTCTGCAGCTCGTTGCTAGTTGTCAATCCCTAGCTTTTGCAGGCTTGCCTCCATCCCTCCATCTTAACCTGGGGCGGTCTACTGCCTTCCATTCTTGCATGTGGTATTTTGTTATGGAAACTCGTCGTTGACAGGGTGGTGAAGGAAAATGTAGTTCGTCTCCAGGGTCAGTTCTTTGTTATACCAGTTCTATGATCGTATTTGTTTTGACGTGACAACGAACGTTTGATTACATATAGGGCCTGTTGTACCTGAGTAGTTCGACTGCAGATCATTGTCAGTCAACCTCAACATGACGTTATACTATCGACGACCAACGCAGAACCCGGACAAATCTTCTAATTTTGATCTCTGCATAGCTGATTCCAAGTAGAGTTCAACAACGGATTAGTTGAACCTAATAATTACGTTGTACCATCAACAACAAACAAAGTAACACTTAATGGACCTGAAGTACCGTTACTTCAGGTCCATTAAGTGTTACTTTGTTTGTTGTAGATGGTACAACGTAATTATTAGGTTCAACTAATCCGTTGTTGAACTCTACTTGGAATCAGCTACGCAGAGTTCAAAATTAGACGATTTGTCCAACAGCGCTCAATTTTTTCGGTTTTACGAAATACATTGCTATTGAGAGCATGACTTGTTCAAATCGTAGTTTATTAGAGCACAGGTATTCTTGGTGAACTATACAGTGGAATAACACAATTGGGGATCAGAAATCAGCACAGGTTTGTTTTATTTTGTTAATTGCGTGACAGATGATGGAGAAAATTTGAATTTGATTTTGGTATTACCAACAGTAGCCATAAAAAATCCCCAGGTATGATTGTTGTTAAGCAGCCATTACAGCATTATGTTTTTTTTTGTGAAAATAGTGTCACAAAGTACTTTATTGTAAACACAAAATATAAATTATACGTTTAGATATTATATTATTATTATGGTATTGAGTGGGGGGAAATTTAACGCGCGCCGCCGCTGCGTTCCGCCGTAAACTGGTGGAACCTGGCGGCGGTCGGCCGCTACTACTCAGTCGGGAGGTTATGTCGTGAAAGGTAGACTGTGGCCGTGCGTCGCGTATGTGTTCGTTAAGTTTCAAAATCGATGGTAGCGGTTAACGAATATGGCTGAAGAGTTATTAGTGGTGTTGAACCGTAGTGAAAATCTCGGATTCGGGTTCTCGCTGCTGGGCAAGCCGGATTTACCGCCGATCATCTACCACATCCTGGAGGACTCGCCGGCTGCTAGTGGCGAGGTAAGTTGTATCCTAAACGCAATGTTTTGTTAATTCTGAGGGAGCATTATGCGGCGGCGTCCGGCTGGCGGCCCTGACCACGCACGCCGCGATTTTCCCCGTCGCCCGACGAAAGTAAAAACAAAAACCGGCCACCGCCGCCGGCGCTAACGATCCAACGCATTGCGGATTATTGCGAATTCGCGTTTCTCCCCGAAAGGGCAGAGGGGCGGGCCGCGCTGTCGTGTGCGAGCTGTCATCCTGACGTTTCTAGTCAACTGTTATCAGCGGCCCAAATGTTTCAATCGTGGTGGCGTTTGTTTTGACATATGGCAAACACAACAACAACCACCTTATCAAAATCGTATCTATTAATAAACTTGTTAGGCTAGAAAAACGGCCACTTGCCAACAAACGGGGATAAAAATAACTAATAAGCACCTGCTTTAAAAAATATAAATATTTTGATTAAGCATTTCAATGTGTAGGTAAATTGTATATGGAGAATATGGGGGGTAAATAATATAATATTATGGTAACAAGTCAGTCAAGACTCAGCCAGGGTTGTAGTCCTGTTGAAGAAGAATATGATTATAGCATTCTCAAATATACGTACTAAATCATGTCATCATGCAAATTAAAATGAAAACATTTCATATGTACAACTGAGTCTGTGAGAATGAAAGTGGTGTAAGTCACATATGAATTGTTTTGAAAAGGAGAAGATTTTGCGTTTGGTATTTATGTAAATCGATGTCAGTTACATTTTTAATTATGAATAAATTGACGTCTATTTACATAAATATATATATATATATATATATATATATATATATATATATATATATATATAGCCTTTTACCTTTCGGTGTAGGCTATTACATTAACATTATTTACATTATTATAGTTTACAATTACTGTTGTTTATACATTTGTGAATTCTTTCCACTCCTTTCTGTTCTTCGCCAGTTCTCTTGCTTGCTTGACTGTTTTTCCTTTCTTGATTATTATGTCCTCTATTATGTTGTCCCACTCTTTTCTTGGTCTACCTCTTCTTCTTTTATTTTCAGTTCTTGCTTCCCATACCTGTTTTGTTTGATTCTTTTTGTCCATCCTAATTAAATGACCCCACCAGTTTAGTTGTTTCTTTTCTATATACTTATCTACAGCTTCAATTTCCAGTTCTTCTCTGATGTCATCATTTCTTATTCTGTCTCTTCTCGTAACTTGTTTTACTCCTCCGAGATATTTCATTTCCATTGCCTGTATTCTACTTTTGTCCCTCTTCGTTAGCTTCCACGTCTCGCTTCCATATGTCAGTATAGGTATATATATATGCTTTTATATATATTTATTTTTGTCCTTCTGCTGATCTCTTTCTTGTTAATCAGTATATTGCTCAATGCGTGGTATGTTTTAGCTGTGTTGTTTATTCTGTTACTACGTTCGCCTTCCATTTTTCCATCTTCTGTCAGTGCTACTCCCAGGTATTTGAATTCTTCTACTTGTTCTATTGTGTGTTGTTCTGTCTTTATATTTATTTGTTCTTTCCGGTTTCCTATTACCATCACTTTTGTTTTGTTATAGTTCATTTTCTTGTTATACTTTTCTAGATGTCTATTCCATACACTAAGGTTGTGCTGCAGATTACCTTCATTTTCTGCTATCACTACTACATCATCAGCGAATGCTCCTTCCGATATTTTTACAACTTGCATGTTTTTGTGCCCTATGTTTGCTTTTTTGGTTTCTGGTTTCATGCTCTTCCTTATTTCATCCATGTATATGTTAAATAATGTAGGACTGAGCCCGCCTCCTTGTCTTAGTCCAGTGGTTGTCTGAAATGTTCTTGATGTTTGTCCCTTGTGTATTATTGCATTGGTGTTGTTGTTGTATATGTCTTTCTTTCTACACCTCTCTCTTCCAGGATTTTCCATAATTTATTTCTTGGTATCATGTCGAATGCTTTTTCCAGGTCGATGAATCCTAGGTATGTGTTTTTATTATTTGCAATTCTTTTTTCTGTGATTTGTTTTATCGTGAAAATGTTGTCCTGTGTGGATCTTCCTTTCCGAAATCCACATTGCGATTCTTCTAGCGTCTGCTCTATTTTTGCTAGTATTCTTTTGTTAATTGTTTTTTCTAAGATCTTCATACCTATGCTTATTAGTGTTATACCCCTATAGTTTGAACATTTTGTCTTATCGCCTTTCTTGTGTATCGGTACGATTAACGATACTTGCCAATCTCTGGGTATTTTATTCGTCCTCCATATTTCGTTTATTAATTTTAGTAGTATTTCATTACCTGCAGGTCCCATATGTTTAATCATTTCCGTTGTGATCTGGTCTTGTCCTGGTGATTTCCCTGTTTTCATTTCCCTTATTATCTCTAGTATTTCTTTTCCATTGATCATCTCTATATCTGCTTCCGAGTCGTTCTGGTCTCTTGTCTTCTGTTCATTTCCACCATTTTGTGATAATAAGTCTTCAAAATATTCTTTCCATCTTTCCAGTATTTTTTCGTTGTCCTTCAGCAATATTCCTTGATTGTCTTGTATATAGTTTACTTCTTGTCCTTTTTCTTTTCTGTTTAGTTTTAGTGTTTATAGAAGAATTTTTGGTTTTCCTTTGCATTTTTCTCCATTGTCTCTCCGAACTTTTCCCATTCCCTGCTCTTTGCTATTCTGACCTTATCTTTTACTATTTTCCTCTTTAAACTGTATTCTTCGTAGTTTTTACTATTTTTGTCATTTAGGTATCTTTCCCATGATTTTTTCTTTTCCTTTATTTTCTCTCTTATGTCCTGCGACTACCATGCTATCTGCTGCTTCTTGTTTGTGTTTTGCTTTGTCCCACATGTCTCTTGTGCTGTCTCCAGTATATTTTTCTTTAATTTATTCCACATTTCCTCTACTTCTTGTCTCTTGCCCTTTACTAATTTCTCCTCTATTTTCTCTTTATAGATTTTTGCTATTTCTTTTTCCCTTAGTTTGTATGTTCTTATCTTGTTGTAGTTTATTGCTATATTTGTTCTCTGCTTTTTTTTATCGCTATCTTGGTAGTCTTCCTTTATTTTCGTCTCTACTAGATAGTGATCACTTCCAATTTCGTAACTTCTCTTTACTCTTGTGTCTATTATTTTGCTCCTTTCCCCTTGTTCTGCTAGTACATAGTCTATTATAGATTTTTCGTTCCTGCTTATCACTTCCCTGGTGTATTTGTGTATGTCCTTGTGTTTGAATAGTGTATTCGTTATTACTAGATTATTCATTCTACAATAATCTAGCATTTTCTTACCATTTTCGTTGAGTACGCCTTCTCCATATCTTCCTCTCATCGGATCATTATCTTTTACTTCGTTGCCAATTCTGCTGTTGAAGTCTCCCGCCACGTACACTTCTCCTTTGGCTTTTTCTGTTGTTTCGTTGAGTTGCTCCCAGAATGTTTCTTTGTTGCACGCAGTATCATCCTCGTTTGGTCCATACACTGCTATGATAGTTTTATGGTAGCCGTTTCTTTGATCTCTAACTTGGATAGACAAAATCCTCTCCGTAATTGCATCCCATTTATATATATTCGATTTCAGTTTTTTATGCACTATACATCCTACCCCTGCTGCGGCTCTCCGATTGTTATCTACACCGCTATATATGAATATATGTTCCTTGTCCATTTTGTACTCTCCCTTCCCCTTCTTTTTTGTTTCTGTTACCACTAAGAAGTCTAGTTCAGCTTTCTCAAATTCTTCTTCCAGCTCTTTTTCCTTTCCATTTATACTCCTGATATTCCAAGTCCCAATTTTCCATATTTTTCTTTTTTTTACCGTACTCTTTTCTTTGTTTCCATTTATTATGTGTTTGTTCTTCTTTCCTTTGTTCGTTGTCCCTTTCCTCGCTGTATACTTTGTATTTTTGCTTCCGTCCGTTTTCTCTTTTGCTAGTAGTTTTTTGGATTGGTTACTTTCACCCCATTATCTTTGGCTACGACTCCTTTCTCCTTTTTATCCCATATATATATTTCATTGTCTACGATTATCTTTCTATATCCTATTTTTACGTGTTTTCCTTTTTCTTTTTCCAATTTTGCTATGTTTCTTATCTCTCTTTGTATTTTTCTCTCCTCTTCCGTTAGATCATCGTCTATATATATCGTTGTATTTCTCAGTTTATATTTTGCTTTCATTATTTTTTGTTTTTTTTCCCAGCTTGGGATTTCCACTATTATTATATTTCGTTCTGGGCCTGTGTTTATTTTTTGTATTTTGTTATCCCCTGTCTCCACTTCCAGTTTCTCTTTGATGAGTGATCTTACCTCCTCTATGTTATCTATCTTGTCTAGACCTCTTATTGCTATGTTATTTTTTCTTCTTCTCTTCTCTTCAATTTATGCTTTATTTTCTAGTTTTTCTATTCTGACTTCCAATGTTCTCTTTTCTTCTTTCCATGTTTCTTCCTTATTGTTCATTTCGGTCTTCATCTCTTTTATTTCCTGTTTTATTTGTGACATGTTTTCTTCCATCTTCCTCATTAGTTCTATAATCATTTGTTTTAGTTCTTCCATTTTATCTTTGTCAATGTTCGTTTCACCGTTGCAATTTTTTTCTGTTTCTTCTAACCTTCTTTGTGATGCTGGTGATCTCAGTATTTTTTTGTTTTTTTCTAACGGTTTCTTTCTGATTGTGTATGTCTTTGTCCTCGCTATCCGTTTCTCTACCTCTTTTATTTTTATTCATTGGCCCTGGCGCTATTTTTATTTGCTATTCTTGCCTTTGTTGTCGTCGCTATATGCCGCCCAATATACTCCTCACCTTTATCGGCGCCAGAGGTTATTTACGGGTCGACCCCTCGTGAAAATAACCTCTACCCTCTATTTTATTTACTTCCACTTACCGCTCTTTCTCTCGACTTTTTAACTTTCCTTGTGTATCACTGTTTCTTGTCGCTGTTTTCACCTGTCGTGTATATTTCAACTCGATACGCCGCTATATTTCGGTAAAATATCGGAGCTGTCTATACACCTGTCAACTGAACTCACACAAATTTACATAAATAACAATTGCAAAATCTTCTCCTATTCAAAACAATTCAAATGTGACTTAGGGTCGGTTCTAAAATTGACTTTTAACTGGAGAATAAGGCTATTCGTGGCATAAGTGAGATATTGGCGTGAGAATCTCATACATATTCCACGAATAGCCTTATTATTTTTATTTTACAGGTTATTGCCGTATTAACCAACATCCCATAATCTTTATATATGCTATAAGCTATTGAATGAACAAATTGAAAACTTCATTGTGATAGAGATTGCCAAAACAAATGCCAAACACCTTGAATAGCGCTTGTGATTGGTGCTTTGATGACACCTTTTGTTTAATTATTCAGTGTATCCAATAAAGAGAATCTTAAGTAACTACATTCCCTAGATAATGTATTTATTGTTGCTATAACAACGAATACTTTATTGGGTTCAATAGCTAATGATACATTTATGGAACGTTGGTGAATCTTGGTGAATATCTATTTATAATAGAAACTTATTTATTTAATTTCGCCTTTACACCACATTGTGGTAGAAAAGGCAAGCGGATATATATATATATATATATATATATATATATATATATATATATATATATATATATATACATATATATATTGAATTTCAATTATTCTAGGCAGAATTAACTTTAATAATTTTAAAATTGTAACTGGAAGTACATCTTTATTTTTTTTCTAGGTATTATGGAAGAAAGTGTATATTAAATTTTGTACAGTAACGAAATAGATAATAAAGAAATATTATTATTATTATATTCTGTTTTGCATACTACCGCCATATATTATTATCATAAGAAACAAATGCCCTCTATTTGATTTTGGCCCAATGAATACAGATTCCAGTGCTATATAAATATATAAAATCCCCGAATGGTAATTGGAAATAAATAGCCGCCACTATCTATCTATGCGTTTACATGGATGATTACGGACGTCCTTGAGTTGTTGTGATTACCAATTATCTCTTTGCGGATATTCCAATTGGAATGCAAATTCGACACGTTTCAGCTATGTACCAATTATAAAGTAAATATTATATTAAAATACTTTATTATCACAGTCTTTTAGAATATATAGGGTGTCCCTAAAGTATGGCATAAATTCGATAAAATCTTTAATTTATGACTATTGCAAAAATTACTCAATTTTTAATTTTAATTTACAACTTTTAATTAAAGTGTCAATTTTTTTCGACCAATTTTGAATGAGAAATCGTATCGTCGACAATTTTTTAAAAAGACAGTCAAATTTTTTTATTTCTGCGATTTTCGGGATACCCTATGTAATTAATGACAGATTGAAAATTACTTTACCAAAATAACGAATGCTCTTTGCATAAACAGAATGTTTTTATTTATTTAAACGTTGCCCTACAACAGGGGTGGCGAACGAATGGCACGCGTGTCAGTGGTGGTACGTATGAAACATTTAGTGGCACGCGAAAATTTGCTGGCACAGCGTTTAATTTAATAAAATTCTGCAAACGTTTGTTTTTACCTTATATGTATAAATTGTGTTTATTATTATTATTAATAGGTCCTACAAAAACAATATTTTGTATGTCCTAAGACAAGTAATTTCCAGCATTGATTTGGGTGCGGGAAATACTAGTTCCCGTACTAGTGCGGGAAGTAGCCAGTGTTTCCAACTTAAAATTCAGTACCAATGTAAATGTGTATTTATAAATATGAGAATGCATGCAAGCACAGCTAACACCTCTTATACTTCAAATAGCATTAAAGATGAACGATATGGTACTGAATAAATACAATTTTGAAGAAAATATAGACTTTAAATTTTATGTAATTGGTAGTGTGACAACCTATTTGTCATAACAACTTTAAATAACTTTAAATATTAAGTATTTATTCGTACAAAAAATAAGATACATTATTCGTGCGATAAGGCCGTTTCCCGAATTCGCTCTTATACAGCACTCGCCTTCGGCTCGTGCTGTAAACTCATTCGCTCATTCAGGAAACTTCCTGCACTAATAATGAAAATTACTATTTTGTACTCATGTCCTTCTTGTGGTCTCCTATCGGAGGTGGGCCATCATCATGGCGATTCAAATCTTTGACGCTGCAGCTCTAAATAGTCCGACTGATGTTTGTCCGTACCATTTTTTAAGGTTCTTTAACCATGCGGTTCTGCAACGCCCAATGCTTCTTCTTCCTTGTATTTTTCCTTGCATGATCAGTTGGAGAATAGAGTATCTCTCTCCCCGGGTGATGTGTCCCAAGTACTCTAGCTTTCGTGTCTTGATCGTAAGGATCAGTTCCTTTTCTTTATGCATTATTCGCATGACTTCTACGTTGTTTACTAGGTCCGTCCAGGATATCTTGAGCATGATAGATCCACATCTCAAATGACTCTAGTTTTTTATGTTATTTTTCTTTAATGTCCATGCTTCCATCCCATATAGTAGTGTTGAAAAAATGTAACAGCGAATTATTCGGACTCTCAAGGCTAGATTGAGATTTCTATTTGAGAAAAGATTTTTTATTTTGACGAAAATTGCTCTTGCTATTTCTTTACGTTTGTTCACTTCTATGGTTTGGTCGTTATTGTCTTCAATACGTGTTCCTAAGTATTGGTAGCTTCTAACTCTTTCGATTGTGGTGTTGTTTACTAGTATTGCTGGTATATTATTAACATTGGTTTTATTTACAACCATAAATTTAGTTTTCTTCAGATTCATTTTGAGCCCATAGGATTGGCTAGTCGTATTTATATCTTGCATCATTTTCTGAAACTGACAGATGGATGTTGCTATTATCTTCTGCGTATCGAATGTTATTGATAACTTGACCGTTTATGATTACTCCACCCGAGTCATCATTGATGGCTTCTTTGAATAAGCATTCTGAGTACATATTGAATATGACCGGTGATTGTATGCATCCTTGGCGGAATCCCCGTCGCATATCCAATTCTTCAGAGTTATGTCCTTCAACATTTATTTGTGCTTTCTGATTCCAGTACAAAGTTTTTATTATTCGGACGTCATTGTAGTCTAGGCCCTTCTTCTGTACTATTTCCAATAAACCGATCATGTTTAACTTTATAGAAGGCTTTCTCGTAGCCGATGAAGCCTATAAATAAATCTACGTTCATATAGAGACATCGTTGGATTATGACATTCATTCCAAATAGAGCCTCTCTTGTGCATAGATTATTTCGAAATCCGAACTGTGTCTCACTGATATCTGATTCTAATTTCTTGTAAATGAAGCTGTGAATGATTTTTAGAAAAACCTTTAATGTGTGACTCATCACGCTTATTGTTCTAAAATCTGAGTACTCCCTTGCGTTGTGTTTTTTTTGTAATAAAGAGAATGTAGACTTTAACCATTCTTGTGGTATGATTCCAGTCGTATAGATGGTATTATATAGATTTACCAATATGCTAATATTGTCTTCTTCAATTAGTTTAAGAATATCGTCTGGTATTTCGTCTGGTCCTATTGCCTTTCTATCTTTTAAGTTCTTGATAGCATACATTACTTCTTCGGCTTTTATTCTTGGTCCTTGCGACGTTTCTTTTATCTCTATTTCATTTCTGGTATCTTCAAATAGTTGTTGTATGTATTCCTACCACATTTTGATCTTTTTCTCTATGTCCACTATAATATTACCGTTGTTATCTTTTATTATACCAGTCTGTTTCTTCTTTTCCATAACAGTGAATTCTTTGATCCTTTTATGTAAGTTAAATGAATCCCTCAGCTGAAGCGATTCTATCTCCTCACATTGGTTTCTCATAAATGTTTCTTTGGCTTCTATAATTTTTTTCGTATTTCTTGTTGAATTTCTTCGTATTTATTTGTATCCTTGTCTTTGTATTGTTTTCTCCTTTCCATTCTTGCCAAGATTTCATCTGTCATCCATTGTTCTTTTGGGGATTGCGAGTTGTTTTTCTGTTTCAATTTATCCTTACTGCCGTCCCACAGAGTTCTTTTTATGGTGCCCCATGTCTTATCCACATCCACATCCACATTGGTGCCTATAACTTGTTGCATGATTTGTCCGAGATGTTCGTTGATGTTCGTCTTCACGCTTTGTCTTATTTCTTCATCTAGAAGCATAGTGGTTTTTAATTTCTGGTTTCGACATTTTATTTGGACTTTTTTCAGTTTGATTTGTAGGGTGGCGATGAGGGGGTTGTGATCCGACCGGACATTGCTCCCGGGTATGTTTTTTGTCTAAAACGACCTTTAGGAAGAGACACCTCTTCCTAACATAATATTTCACACCTTTCACGAGATATGGGTAGATAAGCAAAATATATGTCCTTGCACACGTATCTACTTTGAGTAGTGAAGACATCGCGATCGAACGACCAAAATTGGCTGACGAGTCGATCGCGATCGATTTGTTGGCCATCCCTGCTTCAGATGATAACCAAAATTTGAAATATTTTAAATCCATATCTATAGAAAAATATAATTCAGTTGTATTGTATAAATGTAAGTAAATTATTTGATTATTTTTGATGTTTCTAAACATATTTCTGCATGACATATTTCTATATATAGTAAGTATTAGTTTGTATTTTGACTTTGCAATATAGCAACTCTATTTACACATGCACTTTCTGATGTAATACTGATACAGAAGTGGCTAAGCCTGCACGAGTCTACACCAAACCTATTTGCAATGCAAATATAATTGAGCCGTATAAATAAGGTACGCACACGGACCCGGTATTTTCTTAAATGAAAGTACATTATTATGACCACTGCACCTTCAATGAAATCTATTTATAGCAATTGCGATTGTATAACTACACAACTGAACGCGTCTTGTGATAACAATAATTTCGTCAACAATTAACATTAATTCGTGCATACTCTATACTACAATCAATATATTTTGACCATACTAATGTTCCATAACCCATCCAATATATCCGTAGTTATTGAAACCATAAGAATTAGTATTTATAGCAACAATAAATAGATTTACACAATAGAAACACTGCCAGATTTTATAAGGGCGTCGTTAGATTAGCAATATTTTTTGTTGAGAAAAGTTGTAAATGTTCTATCCATTTAATACATTTTTTGGCACCTTGGTAAATACGGAAATAAGAGCTCTAATAAATTGAAAGATCGATTTTTCTTTATGTATATATATTATATATATATATATATATATATGTATATATATATATATATATTATATATATATATATATATAAATATATATATATATATATATATATATATATATATATATATATATATATAGCAAGTAGATTGACGGACTGTTAAGCTGGCCATACACGTTCCGGTATACCGGAGAGGTTTACCTGCGCAAAGACCTGTACAGGTAAACCGGAGCGTGTGTGTGGACAAGTTGGGTAAAACTGCACAGGCTTAGTGACCTGTACCGGCGACCGGAGAAGAATCAGCCGGCCATACACGTTCCGGTAAACCGGAAAGGTAAACCTGTCGGTTTTCCTCTCTGGTATATCTGCACACTGCCTTGCACACACAAAGTAGGGTAAACAGTACTACTAAAAATATAGTAAATAGTAGTTTCGGGAATAATGTCGAGAATATTTCAAGTTAAACCGGAAAAATTACAGGAATTGAAATAAAATTTGAAATAAAAAATGAAATTTGGAAACATTTATTTCATGCTCGTGTTTGGCCTCATTTTGTAGGTATTTTAATTCCAAAGAAAATTTCGAAAAAATATTGTTATAAAAAGTGCACTGTTTTGGCGGTAAAGCCGATGAAGCACTTGCCTTCGGGTAGAAAATATCGCATTTTGATTCTTCTCCGGTCGCCCGTACAGGTCACTACGCCTGTGCTGGTTTACCGAAACTTATCCACACACACGCTCTGGTTTACCTGTGCAGGCGTACCTCTCCGGTATAGCGCCACGCGTATGGCTGGCTCCAGGGACTGTGCAGGCAAACCGGATAGGAAATCCGTCCGGTTTACCTCACCGGTATACCGGAACGTGTATGGCCGGCTTTAAGGATATGATGTGGATGACGGGTATAAGTCCAAACGGGGAATACTGGAAACCAAGGGCTAGGTGCAATAATTGTAGCCAAAATCTTGTGTGGTTCCGGTGTAATATGTTACGTGCCAACGTTTCACCAGTGCCAGCATCACCAGGGCCTGGAACAAGGAGGCTTAGTTAATGGTAGAGCCTCATTGTGTGTCACAGATGACTGTAGTACAAGACATAGTATAAATTAGATTAAGTAAAACACAGATGGACAGTACTGTTTTCGATAATTAGTCTAACTCAATTATTGATACGTTTAAACTGAGTTTACCGTTAAACTCGATTTAAGCTAGTTTAACCGTAGCGCGCGGCGCAGGGGGACTACTCCTGGAAGCTTGTCCGTGCGCACATTTCCGACACGATTTCACGCAGATGGACTCTCCCTCCCTGGTTTAACTGACTACTCAACCACTGGCTCTTCGAGGTAACATCAACGAAATTCACTTTTAATGGAATGAACAGTAGTTCTTAATTACCCACTAATATAATAATATAAATATAATCTAAAATTGATTAAACACCAAGTATAAATTGATTTGAACTAAAATTCAGAAGTTTTTCGTTGCTTATTCTGAAGAATTCAATATTTAGCCATGAATGTTGCAATGGGAACAAAAAAATTACTTTTGTAACGTATACAGCTCATTGAAAATATATTACACTCCGCATTTCGCTACGTACTAATTGCATTATTCCAATTACCCCGGAACTTTTCCATTATAATTTCATATGCAAAAAAAACTGCTCGCGTTTGGCCTGGCACATCGCATGCGGCTAAATTGCCTCGTTCTCCGGTCAGCGGCGTTTTCGCGTGGCGCGTCGACTTTTATTTAATAAAAATGAACGACTTATCAGAGAAGTAGGTAACACGCATGTTATTACTTTGTTTGGCAATTGTTATATTATTTAAAACATTGCTCAATTGTACTGTGCTGCGTTTTTTGTATGTTGCGACTATACGATCAGATTGTCATAATTTCTAAACTTTTCAGTTGGAGACGATTTATAAAATATCACACATAATCTCGTTCACACATGTCTAATCGACGGTTAAGTCATAATGACGGTTAAAACGCATTAACATACTCTTTTTAACTACCGATTATCACTTTAAACGTTGATTGACGTTTAACCGGGCATGCCGAGGACGGGCGTTCGTCCTATATATTTATTTTCTATTATTAATTATTCTTCCTCTTATATATTGCCCTATCGAGTGTTATATACAGGATGTTATGCAATTCGAGGGCAATCCATTAAGTGGTGGCAGAAGTAATTCACTTCTGCCATCACTTAAAAAGGCACCTTACACGGTCAATCATACTGTCAATCCTAATACTGTCAGTATTTGCTTGAATCCTCCTTCAATATTTATCAAGTAATCAATTATACGGATAAACATAAATATTCTCTTCATTTCATCATTACTACCTTACACGATCAGTAATACTCGCCCTCGAATCTAGCAAAATTTCGAATAATTTTTTATATGAAATTTCGTCTTTATTTTGTAACTGGAGGTTTTTTTAAGTTTACCTTAACGCGCGCTTTATATTTTGGAAGAAAAAAAAAATCACATTGCCAGAATAAAAGAATCTGAATCAAACTCTGTAGCTGTCCGGTTTTTTTTTATTTTGTCTTATTTAAGATTACACTAAACTACTATACATATACAGATCTAACATTGGGGCAATGATTAGAAATAAACAAATATACTTAAAGCTGATTTACAACCAATTTTTGAAATATCGTTTTTGTAAACTGTGGATTTTAAATGACCCCAAAAATAAAAATCGAATGAATTTATATCTGGCCACCATGGAAGCCAAGCAACATTGCATTGCCAACAGTAATTGACCACCAAATTCTGCATTCAGATGGCGAACAATATCCCGTTGCACATGAGATGGTGCACCATATTGCTTGTACCAAATATATATAAAATTTAAAAAAAAATAGAAAAACAAAATTGCCGGTATACAGACTTTCCATTTTACTTTATCATATTGTTATAAACATTAAGCATTTTTTTTCAAATCCAGGAACATTGCGCATCATGGTTAAACATAATAATAATGATATACAAGTTAGTCGCCAAAAAAAATAATACTTAGAATCAAAATTTTCCATTTTCCTTCAGCCATCTGGTACACTGATATGTTTTGTGCTAGGATCAGTAAAAAAATTAAACAAAATATGTTGCATTATTTTTTTATGGACTCAGCCTCTAAAATCGGATTATCCAGATATGAGCGTAAAAATTTAAAATTAAAAAAAAAATAGAAAAACAAAGTTGCCGGTATACAGACTTTATATTTTACTTTATTATATTGTTATAAACATTAAGCAATTTTTTTCAAATCCAAGAACATTGCGCGTCATGGTCAAAAATAATAATAATGATATACAAGCTAGTCGCAAAAAAAAATAATACTTAGAATCAAAATTTTCCATTTTCCTTCTGCCATCTGGTACACTGATATGTTTTGTGCTAGGATCAGTAAAAAAATTAAACAAAATATGTTGCATTATTTTTTTATGGACTCAGCCTCTAAAATCGGATTATCCAGATATGAGCGTAAAAATTTAAAATTAAAAAAAAAAATAGAAAAACAACCTTGCCGGTATACAGACTTTCCAGTTTACTTTATCATATTGTTATAAACATTAAGCAATTTTTTTCAAATCCAAGAACATTGCGCGTCATGGTCAAAAATAATAATAATGATATACAAGCTAGTCGCAAAAAAAATAATACTTAGAATCAAAATTTTCCATTTTCCTTCTGCTATCTGGTACACTGATATGTTTTGTGCTAGGATCAGTAAAAAAATTAAACAAAATATGTTGCATTATTTTTTTATGGACTCAGCCTCTAAAATCGGATTATCCAGATATGAGCGTAAAAATTTAAAATTAAAAAAAAAAATAGAAAAACAACCTTGCCGGTATACAGACTTTCCAGTTTACTTTATCATATTGTTATAAACATTAAGCAATTTTTTTCAAATCCAAGAACATTGCGCGTCATGGTCAAAAATAATAATAATGATATACAAGCTAGTCGCAAAAAAAATAATACTTAGAATCAAAATTTTCCATTTTCCTTCAGCCATCTGGTACACTGATATGTTTTGTGCAAGGATCAGTAAAAAAATAAAAGAAAATATGTTGCATTATTTTTTTATGGACTCAGCCTCTAAAATCGGATTATCCAGATATGAGCGTAAAAGTTTAAAATTAAAAAAAAAATAGAAAAACAAAGTTGCCGGTATACAGACTTTCCAGTTTACTTTATCATATTGTTATAAACATTAAGCAATTTTTTTCAAATCCAAGAACATTGCGCGTCATGGTCAAAAATAATAATTTGCGTTACAATGATATATTATACAAAAGCGCCTATTAAATTATAAAAAAAAAATTAGATATATATATATATATATATATATTTATTATGATCGGCAAGACATTAATAAAGAATTCCTCAAAATTTGGATTTTATTGGTCACCCCAATTGGTCAGTACAGACCCGCAAACATCAGCCGTGCGCGCGGCCCCACGGCGCCGCTCGGTATATAGAGGCTGGGATCATAGGGGATATGTTCACACCGGTGGGATATGTTGTATACCATTAACTTTTCTATAAGTGTCCGCTCTATTTGCAGATGGACGATTGTGCTGCACCCTTTCTTCCAACCTACTTGCTCTGCCGGTTACTATGAATCTATTTCATAATCTGTTAGTGATAATCTTAGTTCAAAGTTGATAGGAGACTGATGTAGCATTAATTCTCTATATTGGTATTGTCGCCTTTTTTTTGAAGAGCAGGATGACTTATTTGTAGTGTAGTTTAATACTATTTCACCACTTTCACGACACTGCTGGCGTGTGGGTCTCTTTCTCTGCCTATAGGGCTGGTAACTGGCACTACAGGTGGACTTACAGTTTAACGTGGATTCCGAACCACTGAGGCACGTTTAGATGAGATTATCAACCTGTCCGGTTATGATGTCTTTATTCAATTGGTATAATGTGTTTTTAATTTCAACGCAGTGGTTTCTCCTGGTATTCTTGTTTCACATAGCCCTAAGATATTCCATTTTATTTGTCTCCTTTTTCTAATTTGATAGTTTTTCTGGATCTGATGTATGTTGCTAGTTGGATTGTGGTTCTCTGCCTTCTGCTCTGCATGGTTTTAATTTTTTATATTTCGGCACTATGATCTTGTAGATCCGAACCCACGTTCTGTGGGCATGTACTTATTTCTCCACATCTTCTGAGGGTGGCGTCACTATTACTGTCATTTCCGACCGATATTGTCACAAGTTGGAGATTTTTCTTATGAGATACCGTTGAATGACCACTCGGTCCTCTGATTTGAGTCCATGTAATTTTTTTTACCTCTGCCGTGAGGTGGGGGGTACTCCAGCTCAAGGCAGAGGTATTTAAACATCGTCTTTGAAACCTACAAGAACTCAAGAAGACCATTCATGAGTAATTTGCGGAAATTCCTCCGGATATGCTGGTTTTAGGAAGGGCTTCATATCACAAATCAAAACTTTTTCCCCGTAACTTGTACCGTTTTTTTGGAATTCACCTCGGAAATGTGGGAAACTACTTTGCCCCACGCTGTATTTGCCTGGGCGCAAATTTTCTTGATCTAGGTTCTTGCAGCTTGAGATTGCTACCATCTGATGACATTTTAAAGCTAAACATTACACATACATTATGCAGAATAAAAATAAATTATTGTAAAAAAACAAAAACCATAATTTATTTTTATTCTGCATAATGTATGTGTAATGTTTAGCTTTAAAATGTATCATTTATATAAAGTAACCATACCGTCAAAGCATAAATTATGTATATGTTAGTTTTCAGTATCTTATAATACTTCGATGTTGTTTTAATGATGTACTTGCCTTTCATACGAGTGCGATAATGGCCCTTCTGATTTCGCAAATACCAATTAGACGGGCTTCCAGTTGCGACTCTATTGCCACTTGACAGGCCCCTTTTTCCCCGGCACAAACGTGCCGGAGAGGTCGTCCTTTTAAATAACTTATATCACGTCGCTGCGGACATTTGATACGGGTTTACGTAGGACGAGAGCGCGTGAGGATCCGAGCGGTTCGCGTTTCAATCGATGGTATTAGGTCCTTCGTGAGTGCGGTTTTCAGAAACCTTTTTGTGGAAAGAAATATAAAAGAAAAACGACGGGCATAAAAAATGTGGAAAATAGTAGCGAATAATATTATGCTACGAGGTTTACTTCAATCTGGTTGACATGTGCTCAAGAGATTTAGGCAGATGGTGTACATTAAATACTGTTGTGTCCTCGTGTAACGAACATGAAGGGATTGGCAATAATTGTTATAATAATAATATTCATACTAAGCGTTTATTGACCGCTATAGAATTTGTTTTGATTTTGACTAACGCAACTTACTCATAGTCCTAGTCATATTTATTTCTTCATACACATATACTTTCTAACTTTTTTTTAATAAGACTAAGATATAATAATATATATAAAAGTAATACAGATTGTTAAAAAAATCATGTTTCCTGTAAGCGGATGGATCATAGCTTCCTGGGTGAAGGGCTCATCCGTCTGCTTGGTTTAGAAATTTAAAATTAATTTATAATCATAGTTTTGATTTTGATTGCTGCAAAAAAAACAGATTTTTAGTATTAACTTTTATTTAGTATTAACTTTGGTTATGCCTGAAATATGCTGGAACTAGACGGAAATATGGCTTTTGCTATGACTACCGCTACAGTACTAGGGATGTTCTAGGGATCAAAATGAAAATTAAGGTGTCAATTTTAATTCTAAAACGAAGATACAAAATATTTTTTTCCGATCGGCCTTTGTTTTTGAGATTTCGAAGTTCAAACTTCAAACAAGAATGTATTTCGATTCAGAATGAAAATCAAAATATCTCAAAAACAATAGTGTAATGCGGATGCAGCGATAATCCTAACCATTCAGAGACACGTTTTCTGCAGATTTTCAATCAATACGTGGTGTGGTATTTTTAATGGTCGCATTCTGCCAATCCAAATTCTGCTCCATCGCCTAAATTGTGCCTCATATTTAGATTTTTTAAACAATAACTTAGATGAGATATTGGAAGAAGTTCTTGCATTATTTAACACCATGCGGTTAGAACATGATGGTGCGCCGCCACATGTCACAAGAGGTGTTGTTGAATGGCGTAACAACAACATTATTCAATGTTGGATAGGAAGAGACGGTCCAGCTCATTGAGCAGGCCAATGAGTTGGACCGTCTCTTCCTATCCAACATTGAATAATGTTGATAACCGACTTTAAGGGCCGTTCACAATGGCTAGCGGCAGGGGTAGCGTAGCGGTTAGAAATATATGACACATTTAGAAGAATTAAAGCGTTCAGAATGGCACGATAGCGTTGTGGCAACGGTAACCAGGAGGTAAGCGCATAGCAAGAATGGCAAGAAGTTCATCACGCTCAAACTTTTGCGGTAGAACAGGCAAAGGCCGGCCAATAGCAATCGTTGGTCACGCTCGCTGGAATTCCCAGCTGTTGAGTCGTGTTTTCATTTTCATTAATAGATTGAATTCATTGTGAACGGACA
Organism: Lordithon lunulatus; assembly: GCA_963942505.1. NCBI lineage: Eukaryota > Metazoa > Arthropoda > Insecta > Coleoptera > Staphylinidae > Lordithon > Lordithon lunulatus. The sequence continues at coordinate 48,804,366 of OZ012672.1, read as the reverse complement.
AGGCCCCTTACGTTACGCCAACGCTACTCCTGCCGTTGCAATACCACAGAGTTAGCACTGCCTGTTCCATTATGAATGCCCCTTTAAATCTCACTGGATTTTACTTCTACCATATAAAGAAACTCGTTTATGCAGAAATGCATGTATAATAAATAATAAATTTTGCACTACATAGAACTTTCCATAGTATCAGTATCATTAGTATTTATTTGATTTTTTGTTTATAAACCGACAGGAAATGTGAATTATTTCGTATTATGTCCTGTACAACCGAAACTATTTTCCTTTATATATGATAACAATTAAACGTTTGTATAAACAGTGTAAACGTGTTTGATGAGGCTCATGTTTGGGTGTTTATTATAAAAGGTGTATGTATGAATAATATGTTAAACATTACTAATTCGCCCCCCATGAAAATAGAATATCGAAGGCGATGAGGTGTCCTCCGTCCACAAATACGCTCCACTGAATCACGTTTATTTCTACCCAACATTATAATAAACTTCGGGATTATAACTGCGCATTGTTTTGTTAAATGCCTTCCCGTGCGGCGCTTAGAAATATTGTCTACGGCATTCTGGGGCGAGTTTTTATGGCCTCATTAAGGGCTTTTGTAATGCGGACGCAGCGATAATCATAATTGAGTTTTTATCTGCTTAAGGGGTAGCTTGAGAGTGTTTTTAGGGAGGGCAGGGGGTGAGAAGGAATTGCCATTCCTTGGATATTGATGTTTTTTTGTATCAAATATTTGTTATAAATATTTGTTACAGTATAGTTACATCCCAAGAGTCACCATAAAAAAAGAAAACATAATGTATGCACACAATTATTTATTATTCATCTACAAAAGGCGTAAATTACTATAGAATGTGAATATCAAATTCAAATTTAATTTAGCTTAATTTTTGTTTTGTTTTCTTGTTCTGTAATGGAATGGGTAATGGTGGGTTATTATGTTATATTGCTGTAAGAATACTAAAAGATATATAATCTTTGTTTATTTTTAAGTTTATTACGTACTGTGTAGAGGATTGTTAATGCCAATAAAGGTTTATTATATATTATATACTATAGAATAAAGCATCTATCAGTAACACGCACTTTGAGACTGCTATAAATATTTCAATCATTCATCCCCGCGTCGCTAACGACGCACAGTTGCAATTACTCAGTCCCCTGCTCCATTGCCCCTTTTTTGCGCGTCGTGTTTTATTTTCTTTCCGGGATAATGAACACGTTGCTTTCCTTTTTGTAAGCGCCTGGGATTTATCTTGACGTTTCATTATCGGATCTCGTGTACAAGCGCCGCCGCCGCCGGTAGAATGAAGAAATCTATTTGCCCCGGCGCCTCCCGCCTAGCCCAGGAGTTGTCGCAATCGATTTAATTATCAGCGGGCGTAATAAAGGATTTAATTAATTTTGATTACCCGAACGGAGATCGATAAAAAAATCAGCATTTATTGGAATTCGTATGTATTTTTTCTTCAATGTAGAACGCGAAAATAGGTAATCTTTTTTTAAATTGAATTGATAAAATAATTTTACTAGTGATTAATTTAATCATGGACATGGCTATAATTTATTCTGCTGAAATCTTGAGATGTGCTTCTATTAATCATTTGAATATTTACTGTAGATCTGTCCAAAAATAAATTGAACCTCTTTGTCGGATTTATATCTTCATTAATCAACCCACCATCCAATTAACATCATTTAGGATAAACCATGCCATAGGTACTATAACATTATATGTAAAAATACATCTTTACACTTAAAAGGACGGGAATTTATAGGCAATAAAATAAAATAAAAGAGTCGAAAATGAATAATTAACATTTATTGAATTGAATCGGCATCTACTTTGTGATAATTCATTATAATAAATAAATTCGTTGTATTTATTTATTATAATTAACATTTAGTTATGGGCAATAAAATAAAATAAAAGGGTCGAAAATTAATAATTAACATTTAGGTTAATAGTGGACGAAGAAATTTTTATAAAAAAAAAAAAATTACAATTACTATTATTAGTGTTAATTATTACAGAAAACTCATTATATTGTTTCTAATCGATTTTACAGATATTTTACCACGCCGTTTACATGTTTATGATTAAAATTAATTTAAAAAAAAACTAAGGCCCGTAGAAATATGGGAAAATATGTCTCATGACTATTGTTAAATTCTAAACAAAATATGAAAGTTTCAATAAAATATCGTTGGCGGAACTTTATCAAAAATTGCAATTTATTTTATTCCAAATATTATCCAGAAAGGGTATTATAGACATCACACCAATTTTGTTATTGTCTATTCATTAATAAAATTCTCAGAATAATGAATTTAAATAGTCCGCTAAAAAAAAACACTTCATGTTTTCCGCGTCGGCAGCGTTTTATTCCGGCCCGTTTATTTGCTCAAATTCACGGCAATGCGCGTACCGTTCGTAATTAAAAGCGCGGATGGAGCCCGTGATTTTCAGCGCTAACGAAACCGCCATAACCGCACTTCCGGCATGGCGACGGGCGTAATTAAATTGCCGCCGGATTAGCGTCGGCGTCGAGCTCGTTCGCGAAAACCGTCTTGATGGCGGCCGGAGTTTAAATGTCATGGGATTAATACAATTAGAAGTTGCGGAATGCTGTGCTTGCAAATTACGTCCGAAAAGTAACTTGAAAACTGACAGATGACTCGCAGGTATATAATTGCGAGCAGGACAGATATAGCGGCGAATGTTTAGGTCTCATATCACCTAAACATTCGTCGCTATATCTGTCCAACAATATTCTCTGCTCCTAGTATTTCGCAATTTCCTTTCCGCAAAACTCATTCATTACAGCTATTTATATTTTATATGTTGTATTTGGTAAACAGTCAAAATATGTTTCCAAGTACCCAGCTCAGTGACCGAGAGGTTAGAGGCGTCGTCCGTCTCGTACTGAGCATTGGGGAGCTTGAGTTCGATCCCTAGCGGGGAACGGATTTACGCGAATCACATTTCACAGTTTTTCAGAGGTTTATCTGTGAAGTTAAGGTAAATACCGGGCGATTAAACTCCTCTGAGCTTCTCCCTTGACCGGCGGAAAAGCCTCACAGCTGATTTTTTTTGTTTCCAAGCTGCTAGATCTGACTAAAAATAGTTAAAAGATATTTGTTGTCTGATAACTCTTGAGCAAGTGAGGCTCCTGCACGCGCCTCTTCTACTCCTAGAGTTGGAAGTTCACTAGTGCAACTAGAGGTGGTCATTATCCAATAAAAATAATCAAACTATTAATAGTCAGGACTAATGATAGTATACACTGAAGACAATGATAGATAACAGACAGATGAAAGCCATATAGAAGACAGCTAGTGGACCGATCGTAGATGAAAAACTCATAAAAAAGGATTAACAACTGAAGAAATTATGAAAGTCATATAAAAGAAGGATGGATGATAGCAGAAAGATACATGTAGCACAGAGAAATGATAGAAGACAGATAAAACACGGGCGAGAAACTGATAAAACAGATGAACGACGAACGAAGGACAGATGAAATATACATTAATGGCGGATTTTAGATAGAAGTCAGTAAGAATATATAATAGACAATTCAATGACTGATAAAAAATTCAACGACTGATAAAAGACAGATATAGATCATAGAAGGCATATAGAAGACACATGGAAGACAGATAGATCATCAAAGACAGACGTAAGACAGATAAAAGAAAATTAAGGAGTGATAAACAACAAATCAAGAGCCGATGAAACAAGGATTAAGGGAAGAAGGTCTTCTACGGCAAACAGAAGACAAATTAAAAGGCCGATTGAAGTTAGATACAATAGAGATTCAAGACAGATACAAGACACACAAGGCAGCTAGACGACAGATACAAGGCAGGTAGATACAAGACAGATGCAAGGCAGATGTAAGGCAGATACAAGATAGATACAAGACAGATACAAACAGATACAAGACAGATACAAGACAGATACAAGAGACATACAAGACAGATACAATACAGATACAAGACAGATACAAGACAGATACAAGACAGATACAAGACAGATACAAGACAGATACAAGACAGATACAAGACAGATACAAGACAGATACAAGACAGATACAAGACAGATACAAGACAGATACAAGACAGATACAAGACAGATACAAGACAGATACAAGACAGATACAAGACAGATACAAGACAGATACAAGACAGATACAAGACAGATACAAGACAGATACAAGACAGATACAAGACAGATACAAGACAGATACAAGACAGATACAAGACAGATACAAGACAAATACAAGGCAGCTACAAGCCTGATACTAGGCAGCAACTCTTGAGCAAGTGAGGCTCCTGCACGCGCCTCTTCTACTCCTAGAGTTGGAAGTTCACTAGTGCAACTAGAGGTGGTCATTATCCAATAAAAATAATAAAACTCTCAATATTCAGGACTATTGATAGTATACACTGAAGACAATGATAGATAACAGACAGATGAAAGCCATATAGAAGACAGCTAGTGGACAGATCGTAGATGAAAAACTCATAAAAAAGTAATAACAACTGAAAGAATGATGAAAGTCATATAAAGAGGGATGGATGATAGCAGAAAGATACATGTAGCACAGAGAAATGATAGAAGACAGATGAAACACGGGCGAGACTGATAAAACAGATGAACGACGAACGAAGGACAGATAAAATATATATTAATAGCGGATTTTAGATAGAAGTCAGCAAGAATATATAAAAGACAATTCAAAGACTGATACAAAATTCAACGACTGATAAAAGACAGATGTGGGACAGATATAGATCTAACATAGAAGGCATATAGAAGACACATGGAAGACAGATAGACGATCAAAGACAGACGTAAGACAGATCAAAGAAAATGAAGGGTTGATGAACGACAAATCAATAGCCGATGAAAGAAGGATTAAGGGAAGACGGCGTTCTAGGGCAGACAGAAGACAGATTAGAAGGCTGGTCAAAGACAGATCAAGGACTAATAGAAGATAAATAGAAGACCGATTGAAGTCAGATACAATGGAGATTAAAGACGGATACAAGACACTTGTCTTGTAGGATACAAGACAGATACGAAGCAGCTACACGATATAGATACAAGGCAGTTTCAAGTAAGGATACAAGGCAGATAGATACAAGACAGATAGATACAAGACAGATGCAAGGCAGATGTAAGGCCGATACAAGATAGATACAAGACAGATAGAAGACAGATACAAGACAGATACAAGACAGATACAAGGCAGATACAAGACAGATACAAGACAGATACAAGACAGATGCAAGACAGATACAAGACATATACAGCTACAAGGCAGCAACAAGGCAGCTTCAAGGCAGCTACAAAACACATACAAGACAGATACCAAGACAGATACAAGACAGTCCCGAGGCAGCTACAAGACAGCTACACGACAGATACAAGGCAGCTACAACACAAATACAAGATCAGACCAAAGACTAATAGAAGATAGATAGAAGACTGATTGAAGACAGATACAATAGAGATTCAAGACAGATACAGGACACTTAGAAGACAGATACAGGACACTTAGAAGACAGATACAAGGCAGCTACACGACAGAAACAATGCAGATAGATACAAGACAGATAGATACAAGACAGATAGATACAAGATAGATAGATACAAGACAGATAGATACAAGACAGATACAAGGCAGATAGATACAAGATAGATTCAAGGCAGATGTAAGGCCGATACAAGATAGATACGAGACAGACGAGAGACTGATAAGACAGATGAACGACGGACGAAGGACTGATAAAATATACATTAATGGCGGATTTTAAATAGAAGTCAGCAAGAATATTTAAAAGACAATTCAAAGACTGATAAGAGACAGATGTAGGACAGATATAGATTTAACATAGAAGACAATATACACATATAGATGATCAAAGACAGAGCTAAGACCGAAAAGTGAAAATGAAGGGTTGAAGCACGACAAATAAAGAGCTGATGACAGAAGCATTAAGGGTAGAAGTCGTTCTAAATCAGACAGAAGACTAAATGGCTGGTCAAAGACAGATCAAAGACTAATAGAAGATAGATACAAGACCGACAGAAGACAGAAGAGACATTCAAGACAGATACAAGACACATACAAGACAGATACAGGACAGATACAATGCTGCTACCAGACAAATACAAGACAGATACAGGACAAATACAAGACAGATACAAGACAAATACAACGCAGCTACAAGATAGCTACAAGACACATACAGAACATATTCAAGACAGATACAGGATAGATAGAAGACAGCTACAAGACAAATACAAGACAGATACAGGATAGATACAAGACAGCTACAAGACAAATACAAGACAGATACAAGACAGCTACAACACAGATACAGGACCGACACAAGACAGCTGCAAGGCAGATACAAGGTAGATTCAAGGTAGCTACGAGCCACCTACAAGGCAGATACAAGACGTATACAAGGCAGATACAAGACAGATACAAGACAGATACAAGACAGATACAAGACAGATACAAGACAGATACAAGACAGATACAAGACAGATACAAGACAGATACAAGACAGATACAAGACAGATACAAGACAGATACAAGACAGATACAAGACAGATACAAGACAGATACAAGACAGATACAAGACAGATACAAGACAGATACAGACAGATACAAGTCAGATACAAGACAGCTACAATACAGATACAGGACCGGCACAAGACAGCTGCATGACAGATACAAGACAAATACAAGACAGATACAAGACTGATACAAGACGCACAACACAGATACAAGACAGATACAAGACAGATACAAGACAGATACAAGACGGATACAAGACAGATATAAGACAGATATAAGACAGATATAAGACAGATATGAGACAGATATAAGACAGATATAAGACAGATATAAGACAGATATAAGACAGATATAAGACAGCTATAAGACAGATATAAGACAGATATAAGACAGATATAAGACAGATATAAGACAGATATAAGACAGATATAAGACAGATATAAGACAGATATAAGACAGATATAAGACAGATATAAGACAGATATAAGACAGATATGAGACAGATATAAGACAGATATAAGACAGATATAAGACAGATATAAGACAGATATAAGACAGATATAAGACAGATATAAGACAGATATAAGACAGATATAAGACAGATATAAGACAGATATAAGACAGATATAAGACAGATATAAGACAGATATAAGACAGATATAAGACAGATATAAGACAGATATAAGACAGATATAAGACAGATATAAGACAGATATAAGACAGATATAAGACAGATATAAGACAGATATAAGACAGATATAAGACAGATATAAGACAGATATAAAACAGATATAAGACAGATATAAGACAGATATAAGACAGATATAAGACAGATATAAGACATATATAAGACAGATATAAGACAGATATAAGACAGATATAAGACAGATATGAGACAGATATGAGACAGATGTGAGACAGATGTGAGACAGATGTGAGACAGGTACAAGACAGATACAAGACAGATACAAGACAGATACAAGACAGATACAAGACAGATACAAGACAGATACAAGACAGATACAAGACAGATACAAGACAGATACAAGACAGATACAAGACAGATACAAGACAGATAGAAGACAGATATAAGTCAGATACAAGACAGCTACAATACAGATAGAGGACCGACACAAGACAGCTGCATGACAGATACAAGACGGATACAAGACAGATATAAGACAGATATAAGACAGATATAAGACAGATATGAGACAGATATAAGACAGATATAAGACAGATATAAGACAGATATAAGACAGCTATAAGACAGATATAAGACAGATATAAGACAGATATAAGACAGATATAAGACAGATACAGGACAAATACAAGACAGATACAAGACAAATACAACGCAGCTACAAGATAGCTACAAGACACATACAGGACATATTCAAGACAGATACAGGATAGATACAAGACAGCTACAAGACAGATACAAGACAGCCACAACACAGATACAGGACCGACACAAGACAGCTGCAAGGCAGATACAAGGTAGATTCAAGGTAGCTACGAGCCAGCTACAAGGCAGATCAAGACAGATACAAGGCAGATACAAGACAGATACAAGACAGATACAAGACAGATACAAGACAGATACAAGACAGATACAAGACAGATACAAGACAGATACAAGACAGATACAAGACAGATACAAGATGGAAACGAGTTAAATACAAGACAGATAAAAGATACACGAATGAAATCTAAAAGACTGCAAAATACGAATGAAAGAAGGCTAAGGCCAGATGAAACATATGTGGGATGGATAGACACCTGCTGAAAGGTTGATAGAAGGCTGATCATAGACAAATTAAAGACAAATCAAGGTCAGATGAAAGAGAGATGTAGGACAGAAGGTATAAGACAGACAGAGTAAATGCAGTTGCGGGAAGCAACAATACAAAATAACGATAGATTTAAGGCAGATGACAGATTGAAAACTGATTGAAGGCAAATGAAAGATAGATGAATGATGCATACAATATTGATGAAAGATAATAGACATGAAATGGACATATAAGTAACAAGATACAGGATAAATAAACTACTGATAAAACATAGATAAAATGGACGATACAAACAAATAATACTAGATGTTACAAAATACGGAAATGTATTTCCAATCCAATTAAATTGTAGTAAACAGAAAACAAGATCGTAGTCAGCCTATATAATATTATTACTAATATATTTTCATAGTAATAATATTATATAGGGTGACCACGATCTTGTTTTCTGTTTAGTACAATTTAATTTGTTTGGCAATACATTTCCGTATTTTTTAACATCTATTATTACTAATATATGATTATAGTAATAAAATTATATAGGGAGACTACGATCTTGTTTTCTGTTTACTATAATTTAATTTAATTGGAAATACATTTCCGTATTTTTTAACATCTAGTATTATTTGTTTGTATCATCCATTTTATCTATGTTTTATCAGTAGTTTATTTATCCTCATCTTGTTACTTATATGTCCTTTACATATCTATTATCTTTCATACCAGGAAAATATAATTTTGCATTTTGCGGTATAAAAAATGAATCACCATATTGTTGAACGCAACAACACGAGCAGCAATACTTGAAAAATTCATAAAGTTTCCCCATTACACTTCACAATTCCTTTCACATTTCGTTCAAATATATATTTTAATTAACCTCTCTCACTCTCTCCCTCTCTCCAGCAGCTGTGTATAATTAAAGTGTCGCGCTGGCCATATTTTTCTGCATGAGCACACACATTTTTTTTTTGTGTACCAAAACGAATTTTGCACGTCAAACGAGAAACTCGCCCTTACTGCGGGGCGCTTGTTAATGGGCCTCATACATTACGGTTTCAACGCGGCGTTCGCGCACGGGCTGCGTGATAAATCTCAGATCGAAAAGCGAGCACCCCCTATAAATGCCCGGATTATGTTGTTATTGCGGTCCGTTTCTTGTTGCGGCCCCGCCATTATTTGGGGCTGCCGAAAAGTTTTATAGCGCGATATAAATCTATTAAGAATGATGCTACCTTTTTTTTATACTTAAAATAAAACACGATTCAAGCTTTATGATTTAAATTGAATTTTGTTAATGTGTTATTTAAACCTTATATATATATATATATATATATATATATATATATATATATAATATATATAACGAATAAAAATTATTAAAAAATAACGGAGATATAAGATATATAAGTGTGAACCCACCTCTTAGCAATCTACATACATATATAGCGGTTATATACAAATTTTTTTTAACGGAGATATGAATGTCAAGTAGGATCCTTGTCTGAGATTCCTTGCTGATGGTACAACATTAAAAATAATTATAAAACATTATTAAAATATAACGGAGATATGAGTTGTCAAGTAGGACCCTTTTCTGAGATTCCTTGCTAAAGGCTTTTACATGCATCGTTTAAAAAATAAAAATTCTTATTAGAAAGCTAATAGCTACGAAGTAGCATAGGATAATAATTTTGTTTGTTTGTAGAAATGACAGTTGATTGAATAAAAACTCTTTTAACGAAATATTGACTTTTAAAACTGGGCTCATAATAATATTACTCAATAGATTATGGAACCTATAAAGTTTATGGGATGTTGGTGAATACAGGCATCAGTGTTATTATATCAACCCTTTTTTTAAAACTGTACAAAAATGATTCAAACATGAGTAATTAAAGTCTAAAAGCTGTTCGTTCGTAAAAAAAACTCCCTCTGCGTTAATATTTCTTTTAGAAGAGCACCATGCGGCTAAAGAATAAACCCTTGCCTTTCATCTCATAAACTAGCAACATACATTTGTTTCGCTACTAATTAGGATAATTACGCCTCGATGTCTAAATAACAGCGCGGCGCATTATGCGGCAAGGGTGGCTGCCAAACGCAGCGCTGTTTCGCCGAATTAACTCCCAATTATAAGCCAACAAACTATCGCCGCATCGCGGGTGGAACTAAATTGCCGCATTGTGATTTTTATAGAATCGATCGCGGTAGTGAATTTATGGCAGGATATTAGCGTCCACTACAGTCTTTCGATTTGTTTGCAGTCGCCGCCGCCGCCAGCAGTTCTTTTAAATTGAGAAAAATAAGGGTTTATTAGGGTTTGATTTTTAAGACTGGTGCTAGACTAGGCACATACAAGTTTATACTCATACTCATTTATATAATCTTACTAGATACTTTTTCGATTATATGAATGCAAGTTCATACTTGCATTCATATAATCTTACTAGGTACTTTTTAGATTAGTTCAAGTTACTATCATTAGTAATTTGAACTAATCTGAAACGTTACGAAATTGGTTTTTGAAAACAAATTTAAACAAATCCACCTAAATTTTCTTCAGACCATTTTCAAATCGGCATGACTTTTCTATTTCCTCCACTCGTATGTCATTTGTTTTCATCTGGTTGTATCATTATTGCGAACAGTTATAGCGAAAACGTCCCGCAATGAATCAAAAAACGCGTCATGGAATCAGGACCTGAAAGGTGTCGCTAACATTAAAATGTTTGGGGTAACGTTCTCTAAGTGCCTGAGCATCCTTGAATTATGCCAATTGAATAGTGATGCTGTATTGATTTTCATCTGGTGTTAAATAAGAAATTCTCGCATTGAATGCAAACGCATTAGCATCACAAGTGATCCCGGTTTCGGTTCCACTTCCCGCGGCGCGGCATAGCACGACACGGTTCGCATTTTAATTCAGCTGGCCATTTGAGGGTTTGATGGTGTTTGTATTTGCATTGCGTATGCTCTCAACAATTAATTAATGCCGGCACTTTATGCGCTTCCGTTGTTCGTCGGACATTGAAACTATTTGAACGTTCTCAGGGGGTTTCGGGATACACAGTCGCATGTTTTAGTTAAGTAGGTAGCATGGTTAATTACAAATGTATCTATCACTCAATTGTACACAAGAATATACGACTATTGTCTTCTGAATAGGAATCCAGTGTATCCGATAGTAGGTATATTACCTACTTTTCATGGGAATTAATATTGATGTGTAGAACACCGGGGTATCTCTGCCATCACCACAGGATTGAGGGAAACACTTACTAAAAAAGACCTTTATTTGGCATACCGTTCAAAAAATACACTCCTTCCTCAATACACAATGCTCATACATCTAGAGCAAGAAACAAAAAAGTACATAACAATAAAAATAAAAAGTAACACAAAGGAATATACAAAAACACTTACTAGTTAAAACTATTTATTGTATAATTGGTAATAACTATTTAATAATGACAGTATTATTATCCTTATACTAAAATATTGACAGTATTACTTATGCACGACGCTTTCACGTCCCCTCTAATATGTGGTGCAATGCCCACTTAGGTGACGAGGCGCGGGCATTTGCCTGGTGCCTCTCGCCGCGCCGGCACCGCGTCTTCGCCTCTTCGCCTAAGATGCGGTAGGCGAAGAGGCGAAACTCTTGCACGCCACCTCTATGTAAGCATAAGGTGCAATGTCCACACCTTCACTGCATATGGACATCACAATCGCCTGTGCAACGTCGCGCCTACACCGCGCCTCCGCCCAACGCCGCTTATGTGTGAATAAGGGGCCTTAATAGCTATTGAACCCATAAGTATTCGTTATTATAGCAACAATAAACAAATTATCTAGGAAATGTAGTTACTTTCGATTCGCTCTATTGGAAACACTGAAAAATTAAAGAAAACGAATCATCAAAGGTCTAATTACAAGCGGTATTCAAGGTGTTGACATTTATTTTGACCATTTCTCATAATGACATTTTCAATTTACACATTCAATAGCTTATGGCACTTATAAAGTTTTTGGGATGTTATACAATAGATTTTTTTACTTAGATGGTGAATTATATTGACAATACCGTTGATTGCTAGTATTTTTTTTTTCAATAACAATTATTTTGATTGAATTTCTCGGTTTAATAACGCTGCTGCGTCCGTCCGTGTGCATTTTCCCATTGTGGCGGCTCGTTTTGTACAGCCGCGCTTCCGTCGGTGTGCGAAAATAACAGGCCCGCAATAAGCGTCCCGTTTAGTCAGCGGCCGTTCTTTTGTGCGCGCGATGAGACAATGGAGATGGCTTAGAAAGATTAGGAGTGAACGGGATGTGTGAAATTCGCGCTATGGCGCTCCCGAGTTGATTTTATCGCCGGGCTCCGGTCGCGTCCACGTCACCGGGAACCACGGAAACGGTCCCCGTTGTGTGTGTAGGTTTTGATTGTGAGACCTGGCGCACACGGGGTTTCTGCCGCTTGCCTGGTCGATACCAGATGAATTTCGTTCGGCAAAGGTAAATAACTTCCTGGAAGTTATTTAGAGATGTATTCACAGTATTCGATCTCCCTCGCTTTATGTTTTCTTATGCTTTTTATGTATTCCAACGCGAAAGCCATGATTATTAAGAAATCCCATTTTATGTTATTCTTTGGTTGCTATAGCGAGAGATTTTCTCGGAAAACTTTTCCTATAAAGGCACAAACGTTAACTAGCCTTTGCGGATCAAGAATCAAATCGGAGATAAATAATGCTACTTTTTTTTTTTACTATTTCAAAATGTCGAAACATGTTGTTTAGGGTCGTCATGAAAATAGTGTACATTATTCACTGGAGTTTGACACATAATGTAACGTTACTATACATAAACTGATGTACAGGAGCCTATGAAATGGAAAATTATATACAATTTAGGCAACATCTAACAAAATAATCACGAGTTATAGTTACCTCACATAATTTTGAGTTTTACACATAATGCTACTTTACCATATTTAAACTGAGGTACAGGAGCATATGAAATGGAAAATTATATACAATTTATACAACATCTAACAAAATAATCACGAGTTATGGTTACCTCACATAATTTTGAGTTTGACACCTAATGCGACATTGCCATATATAAACTGAGGTGAAGGAGCCTAAAAGGCACCCTACACGGTCAATAATACTGTCAATACTAGTACTGTCAATATTTGCTTCAATCCTCCTTTTATATTTATCAAGTAATCAATTATCCCGATAAAGATCAGTATTCTCTTCATTACATCATTACTATACCTTACACGATGAGTAGTACTAGAAACATTTTAGAATAATGCAGATTTTAAACATATTATCGTACAGTACTACTGTCATTATTCTAAAATATTGACAGTAATATTGATCGTGTAGGGTGCCTTTATGAAATGGAAAATTATATACAATTTATACAACATCCAACAAAATAATCACGGGTTATAGTTACCTCACCTTTATACAACCGAGCCTAAATGTACTTAAAGTAATGTAATATGCCTGTAAAGTCCTGCTTTCCTAGCAAACGGTGCCGATAAAAACGGCCGTTTTTGACGTCATTTACACATTACAAGATACGTTTTAAGTACATGTAATTGAATAGCTCACCAGATTCCAGTGTAATTCATGACATTTTCCCAATACTTTAAAGTATACCGCTCTCTGGATTACCAGCTTTATTTCGATATACGTAAAAGATATGTGTGACATCAAAATGACATGAAATACGGCCGCTTTTGTCGACACCGCTTCCTAGGAAACCAAGGCTTTAGTAAAACAGAAAACGAATTGTAAGTTACCAAAATATTTTTTAAATTTCTTTTATTCATTTAATTTATCATCAATGAATCACACAAAAAATAACTCATCAATACCACGACAAAAGAATCAATAATTTTTTAAGATAAAAATAAATATTCTATAACAGTAGAACTTACCCTCGAGATATTGTGTGAATTCATCTCCACTAGCGAAGCTACACTGACGAGATCTAATAAGATCGAAATCTAGATATATATATTGCTAAGAGGTGGGTTCACACTTATATATATATATATATATATATATATATATATATATATATATATATATATATAAATATTCTATATTAGAGTAAATTAAAAATTTACGAGTGTAGCTATGAGCTGCAGTTGATTACTATCTAGGTTTACAATCTAGTTTACTATCTATAAACTAAATGTTAAATTTAATGCCTAGTTCCGTATATAAAAAATAGTGTTATAACCAACCATTCTTAATTCTAATAAAACCGTTGAATGTCATAAGTATATAGTCGTAATTAGAGCATGCATATTGACAAAGACTAGCGCGAAGCAAACAAGTGGCATCTTATCTTCAACATTATTCGCACAAACGCAATAAAATGATAAAAGTTTACTGGCCTGATAACATTGCGCTGGCAGGCGCGCAATAGAAGGGCCTGGGGGGATTGTAATAATAACCTAGCGCGTGTAAAAATATCTCCGCTTTAGTAACACGATACCTTTAGCTTGATAAACAATGAGTTATGAGTTTCTTGAAGAAGTTGTTGGTATTTTTGTAAAACTTGATATTTTTAAAATGCATTTTCTATTTTTAATCGACAATAATTAATTACTGTTTTGTCATAATAATACAAGGTTTGTTTGCATAATCAAACTCAACGTATTTTTAAAGGATATTGAATAATTGTCCAGATGAGTAGATTGGCGACAGCACTGAGAAGTAGCTTACAACACAAACATTTTATGGCAGTAGCCTCAGATTAATTGAATCGGTATTTTGAAAAAGGGAACAAGCGCAAAAATGAATTATAATAAAAAATTATATTAAATAATAATAATTAATTCCCAACAGCCTGTAACATATTTAGCCAATACAACAACGGGATATGTTTTATTATTAGATTATTGATATATTAATCTGAGAAATTGTCTTTAAATTCACCTCATATATTAAGGTCGTTTTAGACAAGACAATTTCTTGACTCAAAAGTTAGTCAAGATGCGAGACAATCTAAATTGTCTCGTATCATACAGCAAATTATTTGAAATATTAAATTGGATGGTAGATCGAATGGAAAAATATAACGCGTTCTATTAAGGACAAATTGTATGGGAGAAGGATATATGAATTCATTTCTTAAACAACTTTTTAGCTAAGAAATTGTCTTGGGTAAAACGACCTTTATAATAAATTTTCTAGGATAAATAAAACGATTTTTTACTTTGTTTTTTTATTATCACACTTCAATTACACTTTGCAACTAGTTTCGGTTAAGCTCTAGCCATTTTATATGTATATGTATATGTATATGTATATGTATATGTATATGTATTGTATATGTATATGTATATGTATATGTATATGTATATGTATATGTATATGTATATGTATATGTATATGTATATGTATATGTATATGTATATGTATATGTATATGTATATGTATATGTATATGTATATGTATATGTACATGTACATGTACATGTATACATATGTATATGTACATGTACATGTATACATATGTATATGTATATGTATACAAAAAAGTATAGTAATAAATCACTTTAAAAAAAAATACTCTATTATTTTTTCAATTATAGATTTATCGCAAAATTAATTTTAATAGAAGTGGTTTAAAATGAAATTTTATACGCAAAACATAATTTCAATTTCAACCGATTTAGGGTTGTTTTGTACGAACATTTTATATAATCTTTAAAAGGTTGGCTTTTTATTGCAAAGTGCTTTGCAAAAAAAAACCAAAATTGAAATTTGAGAAAATAATGGGGTTTTTGTGATTTGTAAATGTTATTGGCGGTGTTCCTAAATCTAGACAGTGCATAAATAAATACGAATTATGAATATTCATACATTTATCATATTACATTTGATCCTGTATTTGAAATAACGTTTTCTCGTTATCTCGATACAACTGTTAAAACTCTCAAAGGGATGCTTGCAGTAAAATAAAACTTTTAAGGCGACTGTATTAACTACAAAACTACCAGTGCTTGGAATTCGTCGGCATTTAATTCCCCATCGCTTCTGTTGTACTGCTGTTGCCTCCCTACCAAACTATTCTTATTTATCTCTTTTCGATTGACGTACGGCTGCACTTTGTTCCCTCCGCACAAACTTTCCGATTACAATTCTGCCAGACGGTGGCACGCGTGGAACTTCCAAAACTTTTCCGACTCTGGCCGTCATACGGCCGCTTTCCCAGACGGAAATGTGCGAATCAAATAATAATGCTTTTACAAATTGTTTACTTCAGTAAATTCAGAGTGTGCTCGAATAATGCTCTTAATGTTAATTATAGATTATAAAAGTGACAAACTTGTAGTCTTTAAATTATACAGTAGCGAATTAAATTTTCAAATATGCCTAAAGGTTGTTTTAGACAAGACAATTTCTTGACTTAAAAGTTAGTCAAGATGCGAGACAATCTAAATTGTCTCGTAACATACAGCAAATTATTTGAAATATTGAATTGGATGGTAGATCGAATGGAAAAATATAACGCGTTCTATTTGTCAAGGACAAATTGTATGGAAAAAAGATATATGAATTCATTTCTTGAACATCTTTTGAGCTTAGAAATTGTCTTGTCTAAAACGATCTTTAAACCCACAGAAACTTTATTACGTAGGTGAACGTTTAAGTACGTAGGTGGAAGTTTAAGTACGTAGGTGAAAGTTTAAGTACGTAGGTGAATAAGGTCTTGACGATCTCTACCGGTATCGTGTAGTAACGTGTTCGAATCACCCGATTTAGACATATTTCAAATTGACTATATATGAGACTTGAAAAAAAACTTTCTAAATAAGTACGTAAGTGATAGAAATCTTATAAAGAACTTGAGTGGCTTTGACGTGAGGAGAAATATTTTTTTTCTCTCAGTAAAATAACTTGATATTGAATATGTATTAGTAATATCTATGTTTATTTTAAATTTAAACTTAATGTTGGCTTTAAATGACTACGTTTCTTATGATCATGAAAATTATACAAAATTAGTATATATATATATATATATATATATATATATATATATATATATATATATATATATATATATATATATATATATAAACCATCTTTATTGGGCTATCGACCCCCTTGGAGGTCTTTCTGCCGGTTTTGTGTTTACATGTGTACATTTCTTAGTAGTAAAAGATATAAAAAATATAAATAGTTATAAAAATAAGTTGACTTAGAAAAAAATAAATGTAATAATATAAATAAACTCACCCAGCTCAGTGGCCGAGTGGTTAGAGGCGTCGTCCGTCTCGTACTGAGCATTGCGGAGCCTGAGTTCGATCGCCAGCGGGGAACGAATTTTCGCGAATCACCTTTCACAGTTCTTCAGAGGTTTTCTGTGAAGTTAAGGTAAATACCGGGTGATTAAACTCCTCTGAGCTTCTCCCTTGACCGGCGGAAAAGCCTCACGGCTGATAGCCCTATAAAGATAGAAGTTTTTTAAATAAACTTAAAGTAGAAGGTGCTCCAAATTATTATTCAACAAAAACTAATTCTGGTAGTAGGTGAAGGGGTTATATACCTTTATTTTCTTCAAATAGATCGATTTTTTTATTGCTTTATCTGAAAGTAAAACTCTTTGAGAATATTTTACGAAATTTTCATGGAGATCCGAGCAATAGATCGAAAGCTACAGCGTTTCGAAGCGGGGTGCCATGTTTCCTGGAACATCTACTCCATTCTCGACCATTCAAATCGCGTATGTTTTGTGACAAATCCCTTATTATCAGTTGTATACGAGCTTCCGAAGCGTTAGAATCGATTATCGAATTTTTTTCTCTGCTGTTTGTTTTGTCGTCTTTTCACAAAATCAGTATGGATTCCCGAAACAAAATTACACGCTAAACTCGATTATCTCGAAATGGTGTTTTCCAAAAGTGCGTTTGCCGTGATCACGATTGCCGAAAAACTATTTGACCGATCTTCTTAATTTTTTTTTGAATTGTTTGTAATTAATGTTGTCAGTACTTGAACGATTCCTTTTTTATGTATAAATTTTTATTTTCCAAATACGAATTTTTTAATACAATTTTTAGAGCTCAAAACATTGAGTTTTTGGGAAAAACGTTCCCGTATGCTGAAAAAACAAAATATTTATTTAAATAATCGTTCAAGTACTAGGAGAGTCCCTATACTAGTGAAGTTTTTTGGGTTTTATGATTTCAATTGACCTGCTTGACTTTCATGATGATCACCGCAAGTATCATCAAAAAAAGAGGGTTTCGGGGAAAAGGCCATAACTCCGCCAATTATGGAATTTTTTTTATAAACTAATACTTATTTTTTTTCACTAAAAAACGTACTATTAACAAATTATAAGTTTGATGTAAAAAAATTATTGCTACATACCTTTACAAAAATTCAAACTTTCCTCAATTTTTCCGCACACAAACCCCTTAAAGCCTCTATTACATGGTGTAAGTTTAGGGTATGGAATAGGATTCGTGTAGTGTCTGAGTCAGATGCTTTTTTTAGTACGTCTGTGTTGTCTTGCTATGCTTAGTTCGTTCAGTATTATCCTGTTAGTATCTTTCTCTTGGAATCTTCTTCGTAGACGTTCGAGTCTCTCTTGGATAGGGATGATCTTGGTGGAGTTATATAGATTTGTGTTGTGAAGTGGTTTGTTGGGAATCTTAATCAAAATTAGTAATTTCTTAGAAAAGAAAAAAAATATTTCTCAGGCTAAAATATAGAGTAGGGTAGATTTTTCCGAAAAACTAGTTAGGTAAGATGCTACAAGTTTCGGGATTTTGACTCAAAAAGAAGACTCCTTGTTAAATTCAATCTATATTTCGCCACTGGTATGGTGGCTTCTTCAGGATATATTTTTAAAAAGAGCATAGGTTCATTAGTTATTTACAATTTATAAATAATAGTTATTTTACTCACAATAGAGTTTTTTTTGTAACAAGCAAACATGACCCCTTTAGTGTTACACATAATTAAAATAACGTACTGCCAAGAATTTCCTTGTAATAGTCGTTAGCGTCCAATTATTTTATTTATTTTATTGTTTATACATTAATCATACCTCAGAAATTAATATGCAGAAACATTTTATATGTTTTAAGAGGCAAATACCAAATTAATTCAATCCCAAATGTTCCGCTGTAATCGTTTCATACAATAGTTTCAATCTCTTCATTCCGCTTCTCATCAGTTGCTATTTTTCTTTTCCCACAAAACTCCCCAACACCAAAATTTACTTATAAATTTGATCGATTTCTACTTGACACCATAGCTGACTTAAAATTATAAAATTTATTAATTGTTCGAGGTAAATAATTATATGGTTTTGTGACAATTTTTGAAAAAATACTATGTGAAGTGTACTTTTTGTTAAAAATACTTGAGCCATAAAAGTGGACTCATGCTGCAATTTTATATATCTAATTCAGATTGTTACTAATAATGATAATAGTAATAACATACAACTATTTTTGTTGCTATAACAAATAAATATATTAAACTATATAACTCAAAATATATTAAAATAAAATAGAAAGAGGCAATTTGTAAGCTTTGTAGAAACCACCAAACTATTTTTTGCTCTCAATAATTCAAAATATTAAAAAAAAAAATAGAAAGATGCAATTTGTAAGCTTTGTAGAAACCACCAAACTATTTTTTTGCTACTAAATAATTTAAAATATTTTAAAAAAAATAGAACGAGGCAATTTGTAAGCTTTGTAGAAACCACCAAACTATTTTTTGCTCTGAATAATTCAAAATATTTAAAAAAAAATAGAAAGATGCAATTTGTAAGCTTTGTAGAAAGCACCAAACTATTTTTTTGCTACTAAATAATTTAAAATATTAAAAAAAAAATAGAACGAGGCAATTTGTAAGCTTTGTAGAAACCACCAAACTATTTTTTGCTCTCAATATTTCAAAATATTAAAAAAAAATAGAAACATGCAATTTGTAAGCTTTTATAGAAACCACCAACCTTTTTTGTACAATGGTTTCAATAGAAAATATTTCATAAAAGTACGATACTAAAATTTTAATCACTATCCAAACTCTGCTCTTCTAAATCCATAGTGACATGCATATAAAATATTATTGGCTATAAATTGAGTAACCTACTTTTTTTGAACAAAAATATTGTTGGAAAATACACTGTTTTACTAACCATATAATAAAAATATATCATATTTTATGCTCTGCTATTGTTTATTTGGACTGCGCTTGTAAATCGTTTCATATTTTTAATATTTCAACACGCGTTATTTCCAAATGCACGCGTAGCCCTCTGATTTATACCGTCATAAACTATTGAAATTTATTGCGGTTTTAATTTGTTACGCGGATTTGTCACGCACACTAATTCAGTACGTTATTAATTTCTAGATTTTAATGTGACTTATAGATTTTTATAATGAAATTTTCTATTTAAAATTAAAATTATTAAGGCTATTATTCTTTTAACCAACTAAGGCTATAAATAAAATGTATAATGAGACCAGTAGCGCTGTAATAAGCGATAAATAAATAAATTTTTCACCCTGGCAGAATCTGAGTACTAAAATTAATTATTTAATAACTGTGTCTATAATTTCTGATATAGACATTTATATGTTGTGTATATTTGAAAATCTTATGATTATTTTATACTTTTTTTATGACGTGGATTGAAAAACACAAGTTTTTTTTGATAAAATCAAATATCTGTTTTAATCATATTGTTTTTAGTACTTACTAATTGTTCATATTGTTTAATATTCACAACGATATTGAGCAAATAGTTTACAGACTTTTTATAAGGGATTTATAAAAACTCGTTTCTTGCCTGCAATAAAATATTTAGAAAAACCGCAATCTCAATTTGATTTACAGCAACATTTTTAACACCAATTGTTCCGTCTGGTTTATATCTATTTGTCACCCTTAAGTGTATATGATGCGTGGGCGCATAATATTGTCTGAGACGAAGAGTTTCACACCGTAAGCGTGACGAGTAACATGTCCCTTGCTGTATAATAAAGTGGTTCAATGTAAAACGAGTGTTTTCTTCAAACAAATCCACAGTCCTTAATTAGAGAAGCTGTAATACAGTACACCAATATATATATATATTCTAATACTATTCTTTTTTGTGTGTTCTTAATGTACTTTTTGTTACAGGTACGTACCCATTCCCCACCTGTACGGTTTCAAATTAAGCGGTAAGAATAATTAAATGTTCATTAACTCATAACAGAACTCATTGAGTGTGGGCAGATGCCTAGCTAGCCACTGCGGTCATTTAACTGCAGTTTGTTACGGCATTTGAGCAATGAATTAAGAATATAGCATTGGATTGAGATTAATTGCGCGGAGAAGTGGAGGTATATAATGTTTGACGACAATTACTTGGAAACTACTTACGTTACGTTTATAAATTATAGCCAATATTATATGTTACGGCTTAATTTATAACGATTTTATTACATTTGTTCGGCTCATTTTTTGGGTGAGATCTAGGCACATGAGTTTCTTATAGGTGGCTATTAGCGACTACAAAATATATTTTTTAAACTTGATTGATTAAGATCAAGTTTCTACAATATTCGAAATATACAATTTTAATTTTCATCGTCCTTCGAACCGATTCAGCTTAATTTTCCGAGATTAAACAAACTAATTATTCTAACAAATAAATAAACTTTTTAACAAGTAAATAAAGAAACTAATTCCAATTTCTGGTGGCTATTAGCGACTACAAAATACATTTTTTAAACTTGATTTATTAAGACCAAGTTTCTACAATATTCGAAATATACAATTTTAATTTTCATCGTCCTTCGAACCGATTCAGCTTAATTTTCCGAGATTAAACAAACTAGTTATTCTAACAAATAAATAAACTTTTTAACAAGTAAATAAAGAAACTATTTCCAATTTCTTACAATTGTAAAAGAAATTTTTTACCGCTACAAATTGTTTTTAAGTTTTGTTTCTATACAGACAAATTGATAAATCTAGAAGCATTTATGTAAAATTCCTATTATTAGTATAGCACTTTTTCCATCCTTTAATTAAGAGATATATAATAGAAGATATATATATATAGAATATAAGAGGTATATTTTTTAAAGTTTATTACATAATATGTAGAGGATTGTTAATGCCAATAAAGGTTAATGTACTGAACATATACAGGGTGGAGATTAAGTAGCGAATAACTTCAATAAATCCTTTATTTCTTATGTTATGTTTTATGTTCTCCAGTAGGGGAGCATCAACATAATTTGATTTTTTGTAAAATTGTTTACTCGTGTCTTGGTTACCATAATATAAGAAGAAATAAAAAACTATGGTTGTTATTGAATATAATTTAAAAAAAAACATTTTGCAAGTTTTTCTTCTTCTAAATTTTCATATTCTGTTTAGAATATAATAGTAATCATCAAACATATTTCTCTAAATTGTCAGTGGCCTTATAGTCCAGTCAATGCGTGCTCAAAATAGGGGTGTAGAGTGCATGAAATATGCGAGCGTTTTTGACTTTTTTGGGCTTAGTTAGGAGTAATTAGTAGGTAAACATACTAAAAATCCTCAGCCCTAGGAGATGAGCATAAGGTGGGAGAAAGATGAGAAGATCTTGTTTTTGGGGTTTTTGATTATATCTCAGAAACGGTGGACTAAATATAAATGAAAATGATAAAAATGAATAATGCTAATTAAATTTCCTATAAAATTGTTCCTATATTTATTTGTCGAACTTCTAACGGTTTTCGAAATATACGTTATATACGAAAATCGATATTTTTTTCATTTTTGAAAAAAAAAGAACGTTCGTGACTAAGGAAGTAAAAAGGTAAAAGATATATTTTTTTCATTTTTGAAAAAAAAAACGTTCGTGACTAAGGAAGTAAAAAAGTAAAAGGTATAAGTAGTATTAATATTACAACTATTAAAATATCTGTATAATATTGTACAATGAATCATCCATGGCTCTTGAACACTCATATCTACCCGATGTCTCATATCAAGTTTTTTTTTTACGCTGACCGCCGTCCGCTGTCGTTGCAGCGCGGACGACCTGCGCGATCTCTCAGTTCTAATCCGACCGCCAAGTGGGCGCGCCGCGAGAGTGCAGTGTTTGTGATTGTGTTTAGTGATTTAGTGTGAATAAACAATTAACATCTTTCCGAGTGCCAATCACCGAATTACCAATGCCACCAGACACAACAAATCGGTGAGTAGGCTCAAACATATTGCACCCAGCGGCTGTTTACATTCCGTACGATTTTGTTGTTGTAATTTACGCGGACGAACGGTTATTTTTACGAGCGGTTATAATTGACATATTTACATAACTGCGAAACCAGGTTATTACAAGCGCTGCTAATGATCTAATTATAAATATATTTTGAGTGAGTAATGATTAATATCGTGGTCACATAAGAACCAACTCGAATGACTCATTATATTGAGAGTCATTCGGGGTTTGTTGGTAATAATAATCGCAACGAATGCAGTGTTATCTATACTTTTATTATTAATTATATAAAATTTCCATATATCGGTTTTGTTGTGTCTGACGACATTATCCGATTCCAAGATAACTCCCTGGTATGCTACGGTGGGATATTTAGCTTACTTTTTTACGTCATTTGGAAAATAAAATACATCATAATAATATAGCTTTCTACTGTATCATACGAAGTTACGTCGGATTTTAAAGCATATAGAGAACAATTGCTACGAATATGTGCTATAGAGGCTTTATATTATATTTCATAGCAATGGACATTAATTTTAAAGTTAAAACTGTTAGATAGATAGATTGATAGATATATTTATTGATGTCAATATGCTATACAGCATTTACATAAGTCAATTACAATTACAAACAAGATGAGTTACATAGTTATATGATAAAATAATTAAAAGTACACATTACAGTTTATAATATTGAATAATAAATTAAAAATTGCTAATTATCATTACAACATACAACTACACACACTAAATAAATACTAAAGTACACTATTAAGATACGTAATTAAAGGATAATTTTCGTTAAAGGTACACATTAAAATTAAAATTTATTATATTAAAAATTAGCTACATATATATATATATATATATATATATATATATATATATATATATATATATATACATTGCATTGGCATCAGAGTGTATTATTATTAATACGACTAGAAACATATGAATTTTAACTAAATGATGTTGAATATTTCTACTCATTTATAGCGATTACCCTTTTTCATTGCAATATGTTTTAATTTTCGTATACCGCAGTACATGGATATAATTTTCACATCCGCGGGTCATTCACGGTTTTAATTAATTCGCATATTTTGCGATAACCGTACATTAAATTAACTTTACCAGGTAATTGTTTGCCCAAACTACATGCATGATATAAATGTTATTTCTGTCAAATAAATCCATAATTATTACATACACACTAGTGTATTTTCAAAATTTGTCTACCTACGCCGTAATAGAGACATAGAGATAGATATTTTTTATTTGTTCGCCACGAAATATATTTATATAGAATAAATCATGGATATTTTGTAAGTAAACTACCAATAATAAATAAATAAAACGATGACTCGGATTAGCTTGATAATGGCTAGAGCGTAGCCGAAAATATTCGCAAACAGTAATAAACAAGTGATAAAAAACAAAGAAAAATTCGTTTTATTTTTTTATTATAATGAATTATCACAAAGTAGATGCCGAATCAATTCAATATTTAAACTACCAATATTCAAAACTACATGTGACAAACAAATTAAAATTAAAAATACACTTTTTGTGGCAGTTGCAATATTTTCACTCTCATTCAAGGAACTTGCTGAAGCCACAAAAACATCAATTGAATTGAACAGTTGATTATCTCATTTGATTATTTATTTTGACAATTTTGGGTGTATGTAATGTGAGAGTATTGTTCGTGACATATGAAATACAGTAGAGAGATATTTATAGCCATACATGTTATTTCTAATAAGCGCATAACAAATATTGATTGTTTGCACTGTGAATGCAGGATTGCAATGAAATATTCATGACTTTTATTACCTATCGACCATCACAAAGTGTTTGTAGTAAACGCTTAAGTGTCTCTAGCGGGCGACACGTGGACGTGAAAATTGAAATGGTTGTGATTTATGACGGGAAATAATTAGATGCAGTTAAAAATTGCTGAGAAAGCAGACACCTTCACCAGTATCGATTTTATAAATATAGTCATTATAAAAATTACCTCTACTCAATTAATTTTATAAACCTATAAAACCGCACGTTTCACTGTATAGAAAGGAAACGCATTTTGCACTTTATGGACATTTAAGTACAAACGTTGAAAGTGGAATTGAACTGTAGGTATGAACTAACTAAATTCAAATCACAAGTCTACGATAAAGTGATATTTTTTTATCAATTATCTTTTATCTTCTAACAATTTGAATGAAGTAACTTTTATTAAGCTATTTAAGCAATATATGGGGCAACACAACCAAAGATAACAAAAATAAATTGCAAAGACAACAAAACAAATTACTGAAAATGCTTTATAACTTTCCACATCGAACACCATCCAAAAATATATACAACACAATTAATAATAATAATAATCTTTATTAAACGGGTCTAACCCTTGAAAATACAATAAAATACAACATATATACATAGATTACATGACTAAAATAAGCTTAACTGTAACCAAAATAAATCTTGCTTCACAAACCATTTAGGTTTAATGAGATAATACCCTTTTTAAAACTTGTTAAATCATCCAAGAATATTGAGATGTGATTTGAATCACATAAAGTGATATTTGCTATTCTCATTAACCTCGATAATGGATTGTTGTATCCAAAATCAGTTTTATGAAAGCGCTCCCCAAAAAAAAATTATACGGCTTCGCGTCCTCATGCCTTCCTCTTGGACCTAGAAATTAATGCCACAGAGAAGAGATGGGCAATCAATTTGATTACTAGTGATCTTATAAAGAAATGTAAGATCATAACGAACATTAACGAACTAACTGTGACAGAGATAATAACCGTAAACCAAAACATACTAATAAATAAAATCAAAACATGTACAATAAAAACAAACAACCACCTTGCAACAAACAAACAAGTTCATGACTATAATACAAGAAGAAAAAGTGACATTCACCCAATAAAGAATAAAACTAGCATCCTAAATAAAAGCCTTATCATAAACAACTCATTGGAATATAACAAGCTTCCAAAATATATTAAAGACATCAAGGACATCAAAAAATTTAAAGTGAGTGCAAAGAACATATAAAAAGTGAAAGGACCTAACAATTGACCATCTAACCAAACATCGAAGACAACGGACAATGGAAGTAGTTTTCTAAACCAAGCAGACGGACGAGCCCTTCGGGTCCATCTGCTTGCAGGAAACATGATTTTTTTAATAATCTGTATTACTTTTGTATATATTATTATATTTTAGTCTTATTAAAAAAAAAACTTTTAAAACTATTGTTGGGGATTGCTAAAAATATTGAAAAGCATAGTCTTTCAATATTTTTAGCAATTCCCAACAATTGTTTTAAAACATTATACAGACTATATAGAATATCTTCCCCCATTTGGAGCCTCTGATTTTGTATTTACTCTTCAAAAGCTTAATGTAGATAGATGTTGAACATGGTAGAGGATCAACAGCATTAAAAAGCATAGTCTTTCAATATTTTTAGCAATCGCCAACAATTGTTTTAAAAGTTACTTCATTGAAATTATTACATTTTAAGATAATTGATAAAAATTCATCACTTTCATCATTTACACATTATAAGATACATTTTAAATATATGTAATTTGAATAACTCACTAGATTCCAGTGTAATTCATGACATTTTCACAATACTTTGAAGTATACCGCTCTCTGAATTACTAGATTTATTTAAATATACATAAAATAAAGCTGCGTCGTCAAAATGACGTGAAATACGGCCTCTTTTGTCGACACCGCGTCCTAGGAAACCTAGGCTTTAGTCTTGTACCATGATGAGTTGAGATTTAGTCTCCAAATTGTATGACAAACACCCTACACAATAAGACACTAAAATTCTGGCTTCCCATTTTTTATAAGCAACCGAACTGGCGAAGAACAGAAAAGAGTGGAAAGAATTTACAAATGTATAAACAACCACAATAATGGTTAAGTAATGTAAATGTAATAGCCTACACCGAAAGGTAAAAGGCAAATAGATAATATATATATATATATATATATTTATTTATTTATTATCTATTTGCCTTTTACCTTTCGGTCTAGGCTATTACATTTACATTACTTAACCATATTATTGTTGTTATTTTTTTGTTTATATATTAGTAAATTCTTTCCACTCTTTTCTGTTCTTCCCCAGTTCTGTTACTTGTATAACTGTCTTTCCTTTCTTGATTATTATTTCCTCTATTCTGTTGTCCCACTCTTTTCTTGATCTACCTGTTCTTGGAAGGAAAGGCTGATTGAGAGAGTGAATGACTTTAAATATTTGAGCTTTTGGTTTGACTGTGGAGGATGCATGTGGAGTGTATGCAGGCGAAAGCAAGAATGGCTTGGGGGATTGCGTGCAGAAAATGGGGGAGTTTGTGGGGTGGTAACCTAGTAATGGCGTGCAAGATCTGGGATGCGTGTGTAAAGCCTATATTGTTGTATGGAGTGGAAGTGTGGGGATTGCGTGAATGGGAGGTAATAGAAAGGGAGCAACGTTGGTTCCTGAAGAATCTGCTAGGGCTCGAAAGGTCGACACCGAGGGCAGTGCTGTTGCAAGTCGTATGAATATGTGGTGGGAGTCGTGTGAGGGTTGTGAAGTTTGAGGAAAGATTGCAGGATTTGGGCGAGAAACGACTGGTACGGGAGATGTAGATGAGGTGTAAGAGTAGAACAGAGAGTAGATGGAGGAAGGATAGAGAAAGGATGTATGAAAGAGTGGGTATGTCTGAGGTGTGGGTAGAGGAGAAGCTGAGAGAAAGGGGTAGCCTAGGAACTGAGATAAGGGAGAGATTGAGGGATATTGAGTGGCAAAAGAGGCAAGTGAGAATGGCTGAGAGCTCATACAACCCGAGCTACGTAGAGTGGCAAGTACAGGGGAAACTCCCGAGCTACTTAGCCAGGGGAGAGTGGAGCAGAGAGGACAAAGTATGCATGGCAAGAGCGAGGTGTGGGTCAGAAGAGCGAGGAATAAAAGTGTGGATGGGGCTGGGGTACACCGCGTGTGCGCTGTGTAGGAAGGGGAGTGACACGTGGTGGCACCTTATCAGAGAATGTGAGGGAGTGAAAGCAGAGTGGGTTGGAGAGGGTAGATAGCTGAACGAATGGTTAGGAGAGGATGGAAAAGGCGTGAAAATCTGCAGGAGGCTAACGTGGGAAATCAAATTGGCGAGGACAGAGGGGGTTTATTTTAGTGGTTACAAAAAAAATTATGTATTTTATGTAATTTGTATTTTTTTGGTTTCTTTTTTATTTCTTTCTGTGAAAGTGTTGTTTTTTTTCGGCTGGAATTTGTGTAAAAGGGAAGGGTTGGGCTGATATGCCAAATAAAGGTCTTTTTTTGCATCAATGCGCCTCGCTCTAAAGGAAGATTTTTACACTCGTCCTTCCTGTTATCAAGTATTCTCATTTATTTAGATTCTTAGTAAGTCCAGCTCGTTTATACTCTTCCTGTGAGTTGAGCATGTATGTGTAAGTCTTCTGCATCCTCTGCATTCACGGCTTGATCATAATAGAGACTATATAGAGTATCTTTCCCCATCTGGAGCCTCATAATTTTATATTGGCGTGTCTATTCTTCCAGAGCTTAATGTAGGTAGATGTTGAACAGGGTTGAGAATGAATTGCCTTAAACCTTTTGTTGCTCCAAATGACTCCGCAATAGTTGAATGGCCTGCACGAATGTTGGTCTTATATGCATTTTTTAGTTCTTTCAAAATCTGTGATATTTAATCGCTATTGTACGCCTTTTCTAACTCTTAGGGCTACGTATTTCTCCGAGATTTCTCTTCAAGTGATATCTTTAGGGTAAAAAGTAGTGATGGGGGAATTTCGAGAATCGAGAACAGCTGTTCTCGATTCTTATCAAGAGTCGATGTTCTCAATTCTTAAAAGTTCTGGAGAACTTGATGGAGAACCAAAAACAGAACATTGAGAACCGAGAACTTGCGCGAGAACCGAGAATAGAAAATTGAGAACTCGAATTAACCGAGTATCGAGAACCGAGAACTGTAATTAACCGAGAATCAAGAACCGAGAACTTTAATTAACCGAGAATCGAGAACCGAGAACTTACTTCCAATATTTTTTAAACGTTAACGTAATCGTACATGTACAGGAATAAACGCAACACATATTTTGAATTTAATGCCCTGTATACTCACGAAAGGTATCGGTTCTTGATTCTTGGTTCTTGGTTCTTGGTTCTTGGTTCTTGGTTCTCGATACCTTAGAAAACTGTTCTCGGTTCTCGTTTTTTAGTACTCGATTCCAAGTTCTCGATTCCTGGGAAACCAAGTTCTCGATCCTCAAAAGTTCTCGATTCTCCCCATCACTAGTAAAAAGGTTATCCGTCTGCTTGTTTCTCTAGTTGTTTTTCCTACCATATCATACTCTTATTAGGTTTTTAAGGATACTAGAATAGACTGTTGGTATGACGTCTATGCCACGATATTTTTTGGGGTCGTAATTAGGGCCATTTTTTGCGTATAGTAAATATAAGGAAGGCCCTCCATTCAATTGGTGTTTCCTCTCTATTTAGGTATCTTTCGAATAGAGCCGTCAACATTCTTGCAAGTTTATTTGATATACAAAAGAGATCAAATAAAATTACAAGACTGTTGTCGGCTCTATTCGAAAGATGCCTAAATGGAGAGGAGACACCATTGAATGGAGGACCTTCCTTATATTTACTATACGACATTCTGGGTAAATTTCTCCAATATCCGAGGACTTTTCAGCTTGGTGCATTTTGTGGCGTTGCGAATTTCGATTTTGTTTTGTTTGTGTTTCTTCTAAAATATGTTTGAAATGTTGTTACCCAATCATTTGTCATATCATATTCTCCACATCGCATATTTGTCTACTTGACGTTCCTATTGATTTGATAGTCTTCTGAGCTACGAGATTCTACTTGCTGATGTTCTATATATTCACATTGTTTAACTCAGGCTTCGTTCTTTTTACTTATTACGTCCCACTGTGCCTTTTTATTTGCTCTCTTGTATTATTCTCCGGTCTCATCGTCGTTCTTTTTGGATAAACTTTAGGTACAGTTGTTTCTTCTGATCGATATCGATGTAAAGTCTTAAAATCTTAAATGTAGCTTTTTGCACCTGGATATTCATTTATATATTATATTGTCCATCTTCTTAATGCGCCGTCTCCTTGCGAAGGTTGGCGATCCGTGTGGCTAATATTCTTGCTCTAAAGATGTCTTTTGAGGTGCACCCCAGCCATCTTTTCAGATCCTCCATCGCCATGAGTTTTGGCGTCTTCCAACGGATCTCTTTGCTTGTATA
Source organism: Lordithon lunulatus (assembly GCA_963942505.1). Lineage (NCBI taxonomy): Eukaryota > Metazoa > Arthropoda > Insecta > Coleoptera > Staphylinidae > Lordithon > Lordithon lunulatus. The sequence goes on along the minus strand of OZ012672.1, from coordinate 48,773,366 downwards.
ATTGTCTTCGATAATGTCTTAGAATGTCTTAATGCGCCTTCTTCTTGCGAAGGTTGGCGTTATCCCTGCATCACATGCCCGTAGTACCAGATCATTCTCTCTTTAACTGTGAGTTCGGTCTTCTTTCTCATGCGATTAAGCACTTCGATGCGACACGATGTTTCCGTCTTCCTCAGACTTGCCGCTTGTAGGTGCGATCTTATATTTTTAATGCAAATTATACATTCGTAATATAAGTCCACTTTGCTTATTGTTTTGTCATCCACTATTTACTCTTTTAGGACATTCCATAACTGTTCTCTCGCTGTTTTATCGATAGTCTTCTCTAAATCTTTAAATGCCAGGAATATGTTTTTCTTTTACAATGATTTTTGTGTTATCTGTTTCAACATTGATACAATTTTGTATAACTATTTCTCTTCAAACATAAAACGAAGCTAAACACCTTTAAAAGTAACCACAACCATCAGACAATGACATCGAATTTGGACTATAATTATCCAATACACTCACTAAGCATGCCTATTTTTTTTTTAACTCATTACCAAATCACATCAAAATTATAAATAATTTTAAGGAATTCAAAAATGCAATATTTAAAATTCTTATAGAATGTGAACCATATTCCCTGGAGGAATACTTTAATGAAGTTAAAAATATTATGTAATCACCACCTTTTTTTTTGTTGACAATATTTCAATGTATGATATATAATGTACTATTGTATTGTATGCATCTGAAATAAATTTCTATTCTATTCTATTCTATTCTATTCTATTCTATTCTATTCTATTCTATTCTATTCTATTCTATTCTATTCTATTCTATTCTATTCTATTCTATTCTATTCTATAACCATTCGAGATATTGTGTGAATTCTTCATCACTAGCTGAGCTACACTGATCAGATCAAAATCTAGATATGTAGATTGCTAAGAGGTGGATTCACACTTTTATATGTTTTATCTGTTTCAGTATGAATATGTGATCTTATATACTACTACCTTTTAAAAACCACTTTTTGCTTCTTCTGGCATGTTTTCTATTGTTGCTCTCACTGTGTGTCTACAGAATTTATTCTAATATTTTCATTCCGGTTTTTCATAGAGTTTTTTAATAGCGTTTAGCCAGTCGTTCTCTTCTTATATTTTTTATATACATATGTTTCCATATATAAGTGTGAACCCACCTCTTAGCAATCTACATATCTAAACTTCGATCTTATTAGATCTCATCAGTGCCTCAGCTAGTGAGGATGATTTCACTCAATATTTCGAGTGGTTATATTCAAATATAATACAACTAACCCCCTAGGAGAAAATTAAACGTTTAACTTTCCTCCTAGGGTTTTAAAAAAATATATTTTATTTTTATTTTTTTAATTTATTTTTTTTTAATTTAATAAGACTAAAATATAATAATATATACAAAAGTAATACAGATTGTTAAAGAAATCATGTTTCCTGCAAGCAAATGAACCATAGCTTCCTCGGTGAAGGGCTCGTCCGTCTACTTGGTTTAGAAAACTGTTTCCATTGTCCGTTGTCTTGGATGTTTGGTTAGATGATCAATTGTTACGTCCTTTCACTTTTTATAATATTCTTTGCACTGACTTTTATTATAATAATAATTAATAAAATAAATAAAATAAATATATATATAAATTAATAAATTAATAAAAATAATAATTATTTTATTATAATTTTTTGATGTCCTTGATGTCTTTAATAGTTAGTTAGTTGTATTATATTTACACATGTTTTCTTTGTCATCTCTATTCTTTACCATGTCAGCTGTTATTTAATTTTCTTCTAGCGATTTTCCTTTCATCAGTTTTCTTATTGCTTGGTCTTCTTCTATATTTATATAGTCTCCAAAATATTCTTCGTTTATTAATTCCTTGTCTGTTGTCTATTCTGAACTATCATTTATCCACATTTAACTACCAAGTTATAGAAATATTATCTTTTCCGGAGTCACGTACCTCGATAAGTTGCTTTCAAATAATAACAATTCAACACATACTTTTACACCTTTAAAATAATTTGCTGTGATAAATTAAACTCGCCACCACCAGTAACACACACGCAAGGAAACGTACAATTAGTGGCACCCAATTAGTACTATGCTAAACATTTCAGCCTTTTATTTTATGATTCTCCCGGTCGGTTTTAATTAATAAACGCGATTATAATTGCCGTGTGTTCCGTGTGTTCTGTTTGTAACAAATTGGAGTTTTATGTAAAAAATTATCGGTTCGTAGGCATGTTTGATATAGAAACGGCGCTCTATTAATTCCACCAGGATGGTGTGCTCGCATCATATAAAATAGAACTCGCTCTGTTTGTTAAACACCGTGGCGATAAGTGGATTGTGCAATTTGTTCGAACAATAACCAGGAAAATAGGAATATTAATTGTTAAATTATTTTAATAAAATAGTAATTTACATTATTTGTGCAGGAGGGCAAGTTTCCCGAATGAGCGAGCCCTGTTTATGTGTAAAAGGATTTCAATTTCTTTTTAATACTATAAAGATATAAATTAATAATAATTTGGTTTTTTACTTATAATACGGAGTATGAATAATTATTAATTGTTCGAAAAAAATTCTATATCTGTTATTTCTGAAAAATTGTTCGAAAAAAATGTCTAAATCTATGTTATTTCTGAAAAACTCTGAAAAACAGGCTACCGTATTATATTTCTTATAAATACTTATCTTATAACTTTTTTAACAAGTAGTTTTGTTGTAGCAACACAATAAAAAAAGTTTTGATGGCGTCAGTAAAGGTCGTTTTAGACAAGCCAATTTCTTAGTTCAAAAGTTGTTCAAGAAACGAATTCATATATCCTCCTCCCATACAATTTGTCCTTGACAAACACAACGCGTTATATTTTTCCATTTCGATCTACCATCCAATTTAATATTTCAAATAATTTGCTGTATGATACGAGACAATTTAAATTATCTCGCATCTTGTCTAACTTTTGAGAAATTGTCTTGTCTAAAGGTCGTTTTAGATGACAATTTCTTGACTCAAAAGTTAGACAAGATGCGAGACAATCTAAATTGTCTCGTATCAAACAGCAAACTATTTGAAATATTGAATTGGATGGTAGATCGAATAGAAAAATATAACATTCGTTCATTCGTTTATCATAACGTTCTATTTGTTAAGGACAAATTGGGAGGAGGATATATGAATTTTTTTCTTGAACAACTTTTCAGCTAAGAAATTGTCTTGTCTAAAGCGACCTTTAAACGACCTTAAATATTTTCTAGGCTGAACGCCCAACATTCCACATTCATTCAAACAAGTGTTGACTTTTCTGGCTAGTCCAATATGTTAGTTAGTCATAATAGAAAAACTGAACAAATGTTAATAACTACCCAGCTCAGTGGCCGAGTGGTTAGAGGCATCGTCCGTCTCGTACTGAGCATTCGGGAGCTTGAGTTCGATCCCCAGCGGGGAACGAATTTTCGCGAATCACCTTTCACAGTTTTTCAGAGGGTTTTCTGTGAAGTTAAGGTAAATACCGGGTGATTAAACTCCTCTGAGCTTCTCCCTTGACCGGCGGAAAAGCCTCATGGCTGATAGCCCTATAAAGATAGAAGTTTTTTTTGTTAACTCGTAAAAACAGGCTATCACATTAAATTTCTTGTATCAAATTTCTTCATTTAGTAAATATAAGTAGTTATAACAGTGTATTTGATTTCTCCTCGTTAAATTTATGTTTGTATTCATTTGATATTTTAAAGTTTAATTTTCTTTTAATTGTTTAACAAATAATAAAATTTAGCACCTGCCAACCTTAATATTATTGCACATTAGAAATCAATCGAATTTCCAATTTGTGGCACGTGCCAGCGCCACAAATAAAATCGCTCCCGTATAAATCCTTCTACAGCCGTGCATATTCCGCACATGAATCAATATGCGAGTGAGTCCCACGTAGTCCGATTTACATAAAAATGTGACATGGGGAAATCTTGGAATTCATCCAATTAGGGGAAATTGTGTTTTCACGGAAGCGGTAGTTAGTGAAAACCTTTTATAAATACAGGGAATGCGTGTTATCGATTTTCAGAGTAACTTTCAAACAATATATATGGCGTGTACTTAGTCTACTTCGCGAATTTAAATTTGCTCATTTATGGGAAATAAAACGGGTTTAAATCAGCTTCAAATTAGTTCTGACTCAATATGAGTTGTTACAAGGAATTATAGGATATTGACTAATATTAAAAGCATTTGTGCAGGTTTTCATAATATATTCATAAGCAGATGTTTGTTTATAATTATAATAATTTCAAGATTTCAGTGACTAAAACCACATTCAATTTTATAATTGTAAGCAAATGTATCTGTGTATATAACTCCAATTTCATTAAGTTTGACTAATAGTAAATATATTTCATTATCATAGTTATTTATTACATATCTTCATAATACGTTGATAGTCAAATTTTGCTCTAAAATTGATTTTCCTAGAGAAACCACATTAAATAATTAAAATGTACTGCATAGATGTGACAAAACTGCATTTGCATTTAATTTATTCTTGCATACATATCAGAAAAACGTACCAAAACACCCTTTTCATCATTTATTACGCATGTCTTATGAGACCGAACCCTTGCTCTAAAATTGATTAAAGAAAAACAAGATCTTAGCGAAACCACTTTAAATAATCAAAATTTACTATATAGAGGTGACAAAACTGCATTTGTATTTAATTTATTCTTGCATACTTATTACAAAAACGTACCCAAAATACCCATTTCATTAATTATTACGCACGTCTCATGAGACCGAACCCTCGCTGGGTTTGCCAACATGCACATAGTAGTATAATGGCAGTATTTTTAGAAATGTAAGTCCAGTGAGACTGTAAATTACGGAATCTCTCTCTCCGGGTGTTTTTTTTTTACGCGAGCACACTAATTGCGGGCGATAATGGAACATGCGACTTTCGTCGCCGCGACACGCGTAACCGGGGGTAGCCCGTTAGTTATTCAAATGAGCTCGTTACTACATGTGCATGAGTTGTGCATAATGTTCGCTGGGATTATTCAAAACGGGGGGGATCGACCAGGTTTTTTATTTTATAGCGTGTTAGAGCGGATATTTGTATGTTTAATTATCAACACATAAATGTGCTAATAATTGTATTGAGCACTCGGTTAATTGAATTTAAATGAAGACACGCATGGATTTAAGCTATAGTAATATAATTAAAGAAGGATTTGCGAAAAATTAATAATAATAATTTCTTTATTTACTTTATACATATAAGTAAATATCACAAAGGTACATAGTGAGTGAGAAATATTAAAAATATGCCATAATTATTAATACATGATACAATTAATTGCTAGTAAACGCCATCGCATTGCACACCCATATGGTAATAACCGTCAACATGCTCATGCCATCAGGATCACCGGGTAGTACTACCCGGTGATCCTGATGGCATGAGCATGTTGACGATTATTACCACATGGGTGTGCATTGCTAATTGATGTGGTGCCATCAGATGGCTTTTAACTTTCTTTCTAGGGGGTTAGTTGTATCATATTTGTATATAACCACTCGAGATATTGTGTGAATTCATGCTCACTAGCTGAGCTACACTGATGAGATCTAATAAGATCGAAATCTAGATATGTAGATTGCTAAGAGGTGAGTTCACACTTATATATGTCAAATATATACAATTTCAAGCCACTTAAAATTAAAAAAAATAATCCGGAGGGGGAGGGGCATAGGTTAACAATTATTGAATATTCTCAATTTTTATTTCAATCGGCCTTGTATGAATTTCAAACCGTTTAGCTTCAATTACAAAGGAAACCACGGCCCATTTTCTTTGGAAAACGAATTATCAAACTATCGCTAAAGGTCGTTTTAGACAAGACAATTTCTTGACTCAAAAGTTAGTCAAGATGCGAGACAATCTAAATTGTCTCGTATCATACTGTAAATTATTTGAAATATTGAATTGGATGGTAGATCGAATGGACAAATATAACGCGTTCTATTTGTCAAGGACAAATTGTATGGGAGAAGGATATATAAATTAATTTCTTGAACAATTTTTGAGCTAAGAAATTGTCTTGTCTAAAACCGAAATCGTTACCTACATAATTATATTTTCCGCTCTTGCAATTTGCCCGTCGCTGTTCACTAATTGATTTTATTCAGCACAGAATTAGATTTTTTTGTTGTGGCACAGAAACAGGGTTTCCCATAAACGCGTTATTGCGAAACTCGGACAAATTAGTGCGGCCGTAAATAGATGAAATTTCCCGTCACCGTACCACATACGGGGTTTCCTTGCCTCAGCTAAATGTCAAATGATTTTATTTTTAGGAGTTTCTTTATAGGACGTAACAGCCGTTGAAATAACTAAATTGATATTGCATTCTCTTTCCGCGCAACGCGAAACACTACAAAAATATAATGATCCCCTTGACGATGAGCAGATTATGTTATAAATGGCTTTTTGGACGAGTGCGGTAGAAGATTTCTATCTAGATAAATTTTTATTAGAATTTTCAAACCAATAAAACTATTAGTATAATAATTAAGCAATAATAATAATATGTATGCATAGTAAAATTTCTTTCAAACTTAAAATTCAAAACTTACTGCAAAACGTCCAAATAAAATAAAATAAAATTGGTATAGATAAAGAATAAAACAGCTCAATAAATAGTTAAATACAAAACAAACCAACGGAAATTATTCAATACCCACAGCCCGAGGAGGAACTAAAGACACAATTGTCGAGGTGCAGACGAAGGACGGAGAAACATTTTAAAAATAGCAAAGAACGGTTTAAACATATAAAATAATAATACAACTAACCCCCTAGGAGGAAAGTTAGACGTCATCTAGCAGCACCACATCAATTAGCAATACACATCCATATGGTAATAACCGTCAACATGCTGATGCCATCAGGATCACCGGGTAGTGCCCTCTATTGAATAATATTCTAACAGAGTGCTTGAGAAGTCGGTTCACACTTGTATATGTTATATAAAATCTTTTTATTTGTCATATCATATAAACTATTTTTATGAACTACTGAGTTTAGAATTCATCATTATCTTGCAGCCATTCTAGTCCACTGTTGAACGGTAGGCCTCCCTCAACTTTTTTTCATCTGTTCGTTCTTGCGCTTCCTTTTTTCGGCCCCTAGGTAGTTTGCACTGTTCCCAGACCTATTGTGCTTAATACAACATCCATGATATGATATGCTACGACGACCTCCTGTACGTTCGAAGTCGGCGCCTCCACGTCCCTGACGGTCGTCGGCGAACGCCACCGTTCTGATTTCGGGTGAGAGCTACAACCTTAGGACCCCATTATAATGTTCCAAATAAAGGGTCCTAAAACTGAACCTTGTGGGACTCTTCTGGTCATCGTATTTCGTTTCCCTGCCATCCGGGAACTGTGGCTTACTCTTCTGTCGGTGGTTGAGTGCTCGCCATCAGGCGTAGCATCGGCGTCAGTACGCTGTCATGATTGTGTCTCAAGGAAGGGAGTTGAAGGCATTTCTAACGTCTAATGTGACCATCAGACAATGCCTCAGCCTTCTCCGTGGACACGTGCTTGAAGCCTCTACGTACTTCTTACCGCCTTTATGGAGTCCACCGTCGAACGCCCCTTTCGAAAACCGTATTGAGTAGGTGCTAGCTCACCCGCGACCTCAATTGCCTCCTCTAGTCAATTTGCAGCCAGCCGCTCCAGTACCTTGGCCAGTGGTCTATACGACGCAGGTTCTGTTGATGGCTTTCCCCTTTTGCAGTACTAGATAGACTGATTTTCACGTTACGAGGAACGTACCCTCCGCGAGGCATTGATTGTATTTGCTAACTGCATCCTGTCTGTTGTGTACGCACTTAATTGGCGTCCCATTGTCCATAGGGATAATTATGTATATACACAAGGTTGATGGTTGAGTATTGAGTCCCAGACGAGAATCGCCGGGCTGTGCATAGATGCATTATTCTTACAGCAAAAAAGTTCTTGCAGTCTTCTTTACTTTCCACATACATATATTTGTTTCGCCATCTTTCAAGTATCCCAATATTAAGACAGCTTTCGTTGTTTGGGGATTTCATTTCTTCTTTTAGTTCAATCTGTCGTTGTCCTCCATACATATATTTGTTTCGCCATCTTTCAAGTATCCCAATATTAAGACTGCTTTCGTTGTTTGGGGGTTTCATTTCTTCTTTTAGTTCAATCTGTCGTTGTCCTCCGTAGGTTATCTCATTTGCTGCAGAGTGGCTGTGACTTTCGACAGTCCAAGGCTATGGTTGGTTCCGACATTTGCTGATATAAAGCTTCTGACGTCCTGAATTTTGCAGGCGTGCATATTTCTGTTGATGATTACAAAGTATATCATACATATATGTCCTCGGGTGTTCCCAAAGTTGAATTTGTGCTAGGAGTTGTGTAAAAGCCGACTTAAGGCGCTTTCGTTTAGCATTACTAGTCGTCCCCGTGGCGTCCAGTATCGCTCAGGTCTTGCTATCGTGCGTGGCCGGTTGTAAGTGCTGAGATAGAATTGTGCGCATCGGAAGTGGCAAATAGAACAAGAGACAATAAGCCCGTACCAGCCTAGAGTGATCAACAATAATGGCTTTAAGCTAATGATGCACCCCTGAAGAAGCCTAAAGTCTTCCTAATAGGGTTGTTGACGTAATCGTCAACAATCCCATTAGGAAGACTTTAACCCGAACCAATTATCGCCCTTCAATAGGACCGATATTCTAAAACAGACACCGTACTCGCAAATCCGCATATATACAAAGTTATCATTATTTCTACAACATTCATTCCACACCGACTCTCCGAAAACATCACCGACCTACAGGAGCTATTCAAATAGTTTACCACACCATTATGCATTATTATTAAACTTGTACGAGTTTTCCTCATCCTGAGGTGGTGGCAGCGAAACCCCGGTGTTCTACACATCACGTCCTTTAAGGTTGTGGCCTCCGCTTTTATTACCTCGTTGGGTAGGCCGTCTGGGCCGGGTGCCTTTTTTCCCGGGAGGGCTGCAAGCGCCCTCATCACTTCATTTTTCTATCTTCATCTCCTGTGCTTCCCATCGTGGCCTGGAGCGATTTCGTAATATGTTCTCGTTCCCATTAAGCGGTTTCCTAGGAAGCGGTGTCGACAAAAGCGACCGTTTTTGACGTCATTTACATATTACAACAAATGACTTTAAACATTTGTTGTAATATGTAAATGACGTCAAAAACAGTCGCTTTTGTCGACACCGCTTCCTAGGAAACCAGGGCGTAATGGGAACGAGAACATATTACGTGTAAATGAATAAAAGAACCATAATCAACAGTAATTCATGACTGCTTCCCATTACATATCGGTAGGCCACTCTCTGCGTTGCCATATTTATATAAATACATGTAAAACTTTATTTGTGACATCAAAGTGACGTGAAAAACGGCCGCTTTTATCGGCACCGCTTGCTAGGAAACCAGGGCTTTAGTAAGAGCTTCGCTATTATTGTCGCCGCTCCACCAGGTACAATTGCATCCGGTTCTCGGCGTCTTGTCCTCAGTTTCCACGTGACGATCTTGTAGGGCTTAGTGGTTATAGGCGCCGCCCAACTCCTAATGGCGCGGTAGTTCAAACCCTGTGATGTGGAAAATTTCGCGAATTACCATTCATAGTTTTCAGAGGTTTTCTGTGAAGTTAACGTAAATAGTGGGTAGTTCCTAGGGGTCGTCCTCCATTTTCTCATTTTGGCCGTACTGTATTCCTCTTTGTTCTATACGCAGATCGTAATTGGAGGGTTGAATGGCTGTCCCTCCGCTTTTGCCCGCTGGACTTCTCTGTGCATCTCTTTTCTCGCTTGGGTCACTTGCCCGCACCACCAGTATGCCGGTCGCTTGTGTTCCCTCGCCGTGCTGTCTGATTAGGGCGTCGCAGGCCTCCTGTATTTTTGTTACCTGTTTGTCTGCCATTTCCTCCGCACCCCCGTGCGTTATCTCAGTCGGGCTTTGAAGGTACTGTTTCAGGGCCTCTGGTTATAGCCGTCCTGAGCTCCATCACCTGCTTTATGTGTCAGTGGTCAGCCTGCTGGTTCCGAGTCTCGCTTCGACCACAAACTCGATGAGTTGGGTCTCCTCGTCAGTTACATTCCATCCTTTGGTTTTACCGTACACCAGGGTTGTTGCTAGGGAGGCCTAGTTCCAGTTGAAACAAACAATGCGTCTTTAACGTGTGACAGTGGTCAGGCTGCTGGTCCCGAGTCTCGCTTCGACCACAAACTCGATGAGTTTGTGGTCGCTCAGGATCTACTCGTTAGTTACTTTACATCCTTTGGTTTTACCGATTACCACGGTTGTTACTAGGGAGGCCAAGTTCCAGTTGAAATAAGCAATGCGATTTTAACTTTAGTTTCCTTACGTTTCGTTCGTCTTTTACTGTGATACCCAGCAGAGAATTCAAAATAAATACCTCCAAAACACAATTCATGATGTATTTAGTTCCCGGCCGACATCTTTTGGTAGAAAGAAACGAAATTATATACGTACAAATTCCAACAATTTAGGATTACTATAAGGCACCTTACACGATCAATAATACTGTCAATATTTTAGAATAATGACAGTATTACTGTACGATATGTTTAAAATGTTCCTTATTCTAAAATGTTGCCAGTATTACTCATCGTGAAAGGTATAGTAATGATGTAATGAAGAGAATACTGATTTTTATCCGGATAATTAATTACTTGATAAATATTAAAGGAGGATTGAAGCAAATATTGACAGTACTAGGATTGACAGTATTATTGATCGTGTAAGGTGCCATAAAGGCAATATTTTAGAATAATGACAGTATTACTGTACGAGAACATGTTTAAAATGTTCGTTTATCTAATATTTTGACAGTATTACTTATGGTGTAAGGTAAAGTAATGATGAAGAGAATGAAGAGAGTTTTTCCGGATAATTGATTACTAGATAAATATAAAAGAGGAATTGAAGTAAATACTGACACTACTAGGACAGACAGTATTATTGACCGTGTAAGTTGTCTTTATGGACAACCGAACACACGAAATCGAAAGGGGAATTGGAGTAATGTGGGCATCCTATGGAAAACTCAAACATATTTTTAAATTCAATATCCCCACCTAACACGAGTGCAGTGTTTGACCAACCAATCTATCCTACTGGTCCTCATCTATGGAGCAGATACCCTAACCCTAACACAAAAAATCGATCCAAAAGATAAGAGTGGCATAGCCATTGCCCGTTGTGCTACTCTTATCTTTTGGATAGATTTTTTGTATCAGGGTTAGGGTATCTGCTCCATAGATGAGGACCGGTAGGATGGATTGGTCAAACACTGTACTTGAGGCAGGTGGGGATATTGGATTTAAAAATATGTTTGAGTTTGCCATAAGCTGCCTACATTACTCCAATTCTCCTTTCGATTTCGTGTGTTTGGTTGTCCATAAAGGCACCTTACACGATCAATAATACTATCAGTCCTAGTACTGTCAGTATTTGCTTGAATCCTCCTTCAATATTTATCAAGTAATCAATTATCCGGAAAAACTTCAGTATTCTCTTCATTCCATCATTACTATACCTTACACCATACGCAATACTGTCAATATATTAGAATAACGAACATATTAAACATGTTCTCGTACGGTAATACTGTCATTATTCTAAAATATTGACAGTATTATTGATCGTGTAAGTTTCCTTATAGTAATCCTAATTTGGTGGAATTTGTACGTATATAATTTCGTTTCTATCTACCGAAGGATGTCGAGTGGGAACTAAACTCGTCATGAATTGTGTTTTGGAGTTATTTATTTTTAATTCTTCTTTAGATGAGGCGTCTGCCAGCTTTAGCTGCTTAGCTGCCTTGTTCAAATTTTCCGAAATTAGCATCACATTCTTCATCATTCCGACATAAATACTGCATACAAAAAGTATATTTGAGGACTTGGTGATTTTCCCCTTTGTTATGACCTACATTGAAAGCCTGGATGAACTCTTTACATTACGTAAATTATTGAAAATATAGCCAGAAAACCCCAGCACATATGCCTAGTGATTATAGGCGCCGCCTAATTTGGCATGTGGCTATTATCAGTAAGTCCGTCTTGATTAGCTTTTGGTGGCGGTTGGATGTTTACCTACGACGATTTTCCGATTTTGAAATAAGAATACTACATTTACGAATTTTTATTATAAAATTCTTATGTATACACTGTGATTACCTAAGAATGCAACATATGAATACAAAATTATTCGTCATTTCTCAAAAAATGTAATTTTTTGTTTTGTTTCTCGCGCGTGCGAACTCCCTGTCTGGCCGCTCTGCTCGGTGAGAACGAGTTCGATCCTCGGCGGGGAGCGAGTTTTCGCGAATTACAGTTTTTTCACAGGTTTTCTGTGAAGTTAAGGTAGTGACTACACTGAGTTTCTTCCATTATTAGCCGAAAACCTTTCGGACTGATAGTTAAAATAAGAAGCTTTTTAGTCATGACATTTTTTTTTTTTTATTTCCGTAATGCAATTAGTAATTTTAACTAATCACACGATCCCACACATTTCTGCGTGCTATCTTCAACAAATTCATTTATAATTTATTTACCTAAAATTTCACTTTCTCAAATTATTTCATCACTAATGCACCACTCAATCATGTTTTGGACCGACGTGTAATTTTTTATTAGTCCTGGCATATTTTTTTCACGGCAGCAAATTACATTTTAAAGAGCCTCCATTAGCACATCTAGGCTCTAGAGAATCTCTCACGAAGGGAATACTGACGAAAAGTATCTCGTTATTTATCGAACAGTGGCACGCTCTCCGCGCGTTAAAAACCGCCTCCGGTGAGGACTCTTTTGCGCATTAGAGGACGCGATGAGCTATTAGAGCTGGTAACGACTTCCCGCCGCTATCCGCCAGGTTTTACAGCGAATGCAGCTTTAGTATTAATTTATGCAGCACAAAAATAAACCGCTAAAGGTGAACTGTTATTGTATTCGCGCGTACAATAGAAAATCGTATGCATAATGGCGTTGGAAATATTCTGGTCGGAATTTAGGACACCGCTTCAATTTGAATATACATATATATGCAATCTGATTTTCAGGTATTAGTAGTATATGTCTGCTATGGGTATTATAATGCCTTAAAAATAGAGCTAGTAATATGTGCTTTGTTGCGGGCTATTTTGTCGGAGTACCCTCAATACAGTTGCCTAGGTCCTTCTCTGAAAAGCCTTGTAAATGCAACATATTTTCTTCATAAAAATCTGAACGTAAAGTAAATTAACGCTGTAAGCCCCCTAAATAAATGAGAAACAAGTTATACATAATTTACTAGTATGACAGCATTGCATATCCAACATTTAAAACTCTCATTAGTGCCCACGAGCACCGTTTATTAATAAAACTTGGATCGTTTACAATTTAACGAGCAAAACTATTACAACAAGGTCGACGCATATACATTCCCGGCGAATCATTTAGCGCGCGAATAATTTCTCATATCGCGCATCGGATCATCCGACCCCGTTAACTCGCGTTGCCAGTTGTTAAACGGCGGCGGCGACCGTATGTTCGCATTAGCGCGACAATTAGTCGCGCGGCGCACGCAACGACCGTTCATTTTTGCACGTATCGATCTTGAGATATGGTAATTTTCATAACCCGCCTATTTATATTCGCATACATATGACGAGACGTGTTCTAATTAAAAACCAAGGAAAATAAAATAGGGGGGCGTTGTAATTTGCGCCAGTCTGTTTGTTTGCTAGGTGGTGATTATTTTGCTCAGCGATAGGGATAAAGCAGGAAATGAGAATTCCAATAACACATAAAAACGATGCTTTTGTTGTTTGTAACAATTACGTTTCGCATTTACTTTTCCTGTTGATCCATCAACACTTGTTTACTAATACTTATGTGTGATGAACAACAACGCTGTATATTTGATTTAATAGTCATAATGGAAACATTACATGCTTTTACAAATTTAATAGCCATTTTTCTATAATTCTAAAGCTGTAGAATGTAGATATTTGTGTTTATTTTTTACAAAGAAAGTTGACAAAGTAATTGTCAGTCGGCTCCTATGAGAACAATAGATAAAAAATATTCGATTGATTCTTCTTTATAGCCTCTAAAATTGGCATGTAGGAAAAGGAAAAATTAAAAATAGAAAATAAATAGAAGGAACAAGGTGCTTAGGTTGAGACTTTCTATTTTGCATTGTCATTTTGTTATAAACATTGTGTAATTTTTTCAAAACAATTGTACGACAGTGGGCTGGTAAAAATAATAATTTACGTAACATGATATATTATACGCCTATAAAAATTATTATTAAAAATATATAACTATGTATGATGGTCGTGAAGATATACATAAAAGATGGTCACCCCAATTGGCCAGTACAGACCCGCAAACAATCCGCTGTGCGCGCGGTTCTGTGGCGCCGCACAGTATAAACAGTATAGAGGCCGGGATCTTAGAGGCTATCTTCACACCGGTCCAAATACCGCAGTTATTTAGTTTATTTAGTTAGTTAAAAAATATTCCCTTGGTTCTTCTTTAAGAGGCATGTACTCGCCTCTTAACGAAGAACCAATATTATTTAACTAACTAAATAACTGCAACATTTGGAATGTAAAACATTAATATGGATGGGCACTTATGGATTATTTAACTAGTTGTTGCAATTACATTTGTATATTGCCATAATTATGTTTCAAGGATATTATTTTATTGGACGTATGCCACATTGAAGCATCGATACCGGTGGAGTTCCAATTATGTCATGAGGCCCGCGTTGTTATCGGGATTTATCGAAATAACGCCACCTATAAAATTGGCTGTTTTATAGCTTGTGTCATACTAAAATTGGACTGTTATAAAATGGCAACAATTTAATAGACACTCGTAATTTGTAATTGTTACAAGAATTGTGACTCAATTGGTAATAACAAGTCTTTTATTTCTCGGAATATCCTACATTTGTTACCAATCTTACTAATTTTTTTTATTTGTCCCAAAAGTATGGAATAAATTTAATAAAACCTTGATTTTTCCAAAAATTTATCGGACACTTCGATTTTTAAATCTCGAATCTTCGAATTTTAAATTGCCAAGTTTCAATTAAAATGTCAATTTTTTCAACCATTTTTGAATGAGCAATGATGTCATTGAAATTTTTATGAAATGATAACCCCATTTTTGAGGATTCTGAAAGGGATTATTTTTCTGCGATCAGCGATGTATATTATGATATGGGTCACATAAGAAAATTTCCGAGAAAAATCATTTCAAATGTCAGAGTGAAAAAAAAAACATAAAACGCGAAATAATATTTAATTAAACAATAAAAAGTTATAGTAAAAGCTTACACTATGCACCATTTACAGTCTGACAATAAGCTAATCGAAGAATAAATTCGTTTTTTTTTTCAATAATATTATTTTGGGAGCCAATATCGACAATTTTAATATCTCTGAATATTATTGAAAATTTTGAAAATTAATTTGTTCTTTGATTATCTCATTGTCGGACTGTAAATGGTGCGTTTTTTCCCGTATTTTCTGTGTGTGTGCTACTCTCAACTTACTAACAGTATATTATTACCCATAACTAGCGCAATTAACACACAAATGCAGTTAATAACACCCTTGACTTAATTAATGCCATGTAGTTTACCATTGTGTTCGCAATGTTTACACGACAATTAACCACGTGCCAGTAGAATATATCCATCATATTAAATAAGAAATTCTGAAAATAATAAAGAGCTCCAATCTCCTCAACCATCGATCTGCGAATTCTTACGCACGCTCCATTCTAATCACGTCGCGACTTATCTCGACGGCGCTGTCGTCTATACAATTCCATCACAATGGCCATTTTTCCCTCTCAGTGGAGAAGATGAAATAGGCTATCAGACAAAATGTATACAGCTAATAAAGTAACCCAGTTTAAAAAAGCGTGGGGAGAAGATATTAAAAATTCAAATTAATATCCCCGTTGCGACCTTAGCAATTTGCAGTAATGCATTTGTTTTCGTTTGGCGTGTCCCACATGGGCCCTGCCAACTGGTTCAATTGCAGAGTAAATAAATTATGCGGGTTCGATGTTTCCAATATGGATTTCGGAGCAGAAAATTTTCCCCGCCTTAGAATTGAAAAATTGCTTGCATGTTGCAATATTGGATTTGGTTAGCTATTCATGTATGAATGTATATGTAAAGATGAATAAATTAATGAAATGCTGGGTATACGAGACATTATTAGAGCATGGATTATATGTATTTGCATGTTTTATAATATAGATATGATAAATAACAAAATTCTTTCTTGATTTTGTGAATGGTATAATAAATAAATTGCAAAAAATATATTAGTAATATATTTTATATATAAATAATTACAAATGTATAAACAACAACCACAAATTGTATAATATAATGTAAAGTAATGTAAATGCAATAGCCTACACCGAAAGGTAAAAGGCAAATAGATTTTTTACAATTTTTTTTGTATTGCGAATAGCGACTTTATATAAACTTTTAAGCACTACAACGTTAATAATTACGGAAAATTGATGAATGAAGGTTCATTCTAAAGCTAAATAAATGGACAACATGATGATATGTTTATAATTTTCAAAATTAAAAAATTTGATTTTTTATAATTTTTTGTATTGCAAATAGTGACTTTATATAAACTTTTATGCACTACGACGTTAATAATTAAGGAAAATTAATGAATGAAGGTTCCTTCTAAAGCTAAGTAAATAGACTACATGTTGATATATGTATAATTTTCAAAATTCAAAAATTAAATTTTTACAATTTTTTGTATTGCGAATAGCGGCTTTATATAAACTTTTAAGCACTGCGACGTTAATAATTAAGGAAAATTAATGCATAAAGGTTCCTTCTAAAGCTTAATAAATGGACAACATGATGATATGTGTACAATTTTCAAAATTCAAAGATTTGATTTTTTACAATTGTTTGTATTGCGAATAGTGACTTTATATAACCTTTTATACACTACGACGTTAATAATTAAGGAAAATTAATTAATGAAGGTTCCTTCGAAAGTTAAATAAATGGACAACATCATGATAAGTGTATAATTTTCAAAATTCAAAAATTAATTTTTTTACAATTTTTTGTATTGCAAATAGTGACTTTATATAATCTTTTATGCACTACGACGTTAATAATTAAGAAAAATTAATAAAGGAAGATTTTTTCTAAAGCTAAATAAATTGACAACATGATGAAATGTGTATAATTTTCAAAATTCAAAAATTTTATTTTTTACAATTTTTTGTATTGCGAATAGTGACTTTATATACACTTTTATGCACTACGACGTTAATAATTAAGGAAAATTAATGAAAGACGGGTTTTTATAAAGCTAAATAAATTGACAACATGATAATATGTGTATAATTTTCAGTATTCAAAATTTTTATTTTTTACAATTTTTTATATTGCGAATAGTGACTTTATATAAACTTTTAAGCACTACGACGTTAATAATTAAGGAAAATTAATGACTGCACGTTCCTTCTAAAGCTAAATAAATGGACAACATGATGATATGTGTATAATTTTCAAAATTAAAAAATTTGATTTTTTACAATTTTTTGTATTGCGAATAGTGACTATATAAACTTTTATGCACTACGACGTTAATAATTAAGGAAAATTAATGAATGAAGGTTCCTTCTAAAGCTAAATAAATGGAGAACATGATGATATGTGTATAATTTTCAAAATTTAAAAATTTAATTTTTTGCAATTTTTTTTGTATTGCGAATAGCGACCTTATTTAAACTTGTAAGCACTACAACGTTAATAATTAAGGAAAATTAATGAATTAAGGTTCCTTCTAAAGCTAAATAAATGGAGAACATGATGATATGTGTATAATTTTCAAAATTTAAAAATTTAATTTTTTGCAATTTTTTTTGTATTGCGAATAGCGACCTTATTTAAACTTGTAAGCACTACAACGTTAATAATTAAGGAAAATTAATGAATTAAGGTTCCTTCTAAAGCTAAATAAATGGACAACATGATGATATGTGTATAACTTTCAAAATTCAAAAATTTTATTTTTTACAATTTTTTGTATTGCGAATCGTGACTTTATATAAACTTTTATGCACTACGACGTTAATAAATAAACAAAATTAATAACTGAAGGTCCTTTCTAAAGCTAAATAAATGGACAACATGATGATATGTGTATAATTTTCAAAATTCAAACAAATGATTTTTTACATTTTTTTATATTGCGTATAGCGACTTTATATAAACTTTTATGCACTACAACGTTAATAATTAAGGAAAATTAATGAATGAAGGTTGCTTCTAAAGCTAAATAACTGGAGAACATGATGATATGTGTATAATTTTCAAAATTCAAAAATTTAATTTTTTACATTTTTTTTTGTATTGCGAATAGCGACTTTATATAAACTTGTAAGCACTACAACGTTAATAATTAAGGAAAATTAATGAATTAAGGTTCCTTCTAAAGCTAAATAAATGGACAACATGATGATATGTGTATAATTTTCAAAATTATTTTTTTTTATTTTTTACAATTTTTTGTATTGCAAATAGTGACTTTATATAAACTTTTATGCACTACGACGTTAATAATTAAGCAAAATTAATAACTGAAGGTTCTTTCTAAAGCTAAATAAATGGACAACATGATGATATGTGTATAATTTTCAAAATTCAAACAAATGATTTTTTACATTTTTTTATATTGCGTATAGCGACTTTATATAAACTTTTATGCACTACAACGTTAATAATTAAGGAAAATTAATGAATGAAGGTTGCTTCTAAAGCTAAATAACTGGAGAACATGATGATATGTGTATAATTTTCACAATTCAAAAATTTAATTTTTTTAAAAAAATTTTGTATTGCGAATAGCGACTTTATATAAACTTGTAAGCACTACAACGTTAATAATTAAGGAAAATTAATGAATTAAGGTTCCTTCTAAAGCTAAATAAAGTAGAACATGATGATATGTGTATAATTTTTAAAATTCAAAAATTTTATTTTTTACATTTTTTTTTGTATTGCGAATAGCGACTTTATATAAACTTGTAAGCACTACAACATTAATAAATAAGGAAAATTAATGAATTAAGGTTCCTTCTAAAGCTAAATAAATGGACAACATCATGATATTTGTATTATTTTAAAAAATTAAAAATTTGATTTTTTACAATTTTTTGTATTGCGAATAGTGACTTTATATAAACTTGTATGCACTGCGACGTTAATAATTAAGGAAAATTTATGAATGAAGGTTCCTTTTAAAGCTAAATAAATGGACTACATGATGATATATGTATAATTTTCAAAATTCAAAAATTTGATTTTTTACAATTTTTTGTATTGCGAATAGTGACTTTATATAAACTTTTATGCACTACGACGTTAATAATTAAGAGATATTAATGAATGAAGGTTCCTTCTAAAGCTAAATAAATGGACTACATAATGATATGTGTATAATTTTCAAAATTCAAAAATTTGATTTTTTACATTTTTTTATATTGCGAATAGCGACTTTATATAAACTTGTATGCAATACGACGTTAATAATTAAGGAAAATTAATGAATGAAGGTTGCTTTTAAAGCTAAATAAATGGACAACATGATGATATGTGTATAATCCTCAATATCCAATAAATTGATTTTTTACATTTTTTTATATTGCGAATAGCGACTTTATATAAACTTTTATGCACTACGACGTTAATAATTAAGAAAAATTAATGAATGAAGATTCCTTCTAAACCTAAATAAATGGACAACATGATGATGTGTGTATAATTTTCAAAATTAAAAAATTTGATTTTTTACAATTTTTTGTATTGCGAATAGTGACTTTATTTAAACTTTTATGCACTACGACGTTAATAATTAAGGAAAATTAATGAATGAAGGTTCCTTCTAAAGCTATATAAATGGAAAACATCATGATATGTGTATAATTTTCAATATTCAAAATTTTGATTTTTTACAATTTTTTGTATTGCAAATAGTGACTTTATATAAACTTTTAAGCACTACGACGTTAATAATTAAGGAAAATTAATGAATGAAGATTCCTTCTAAAGCTAAATAAATGGAAAACATGATGATATGTGTATAAATTTCAAAATCCAAAAAATTGATTTTTTACATTTTTTTATATTGCGAATAGCGACTTTATATAAACTTTTAAGCACTACGACGTTAATAATTAAGGAAAATTAATGAATGAAAGTTCCTTCTAAACCTAAATAAATGGACAACATGATGGATGATATGTTAATAATTTTCAAAATTCAAAAATTTGATTTTTTACAATTTTTTGTATTGGGAATAGTGACTTTATATAAACTTTTATGCACTACGACGTTAATAATTAAGAAAAATTAATGAATGAAGATTCCTTCTAAAGCTAAATAAATGGAAAACATGATGATATGTGTATAATTTTCAAAATCCAAAAAATTGATTTTTTACATTTTTTTATATTGCGAATAGCGACTTTATATAAACTTTTAAGCACTACAACGTTAATAATTAAGGAAACTTAATGAATGAAGGTTCCTTCTAAAGCTAAATAAATGGACAACATGATATATGTATATAATTTTCAAAATTCAAAATATTGATTTGCATATCCGTTTACATTATGACGAATAACTGTTCCAATTTTCTATACGTTTCAACTTTGTGTTTACACCTAATGATATACTTGAGCCAACGCTGTGACAATTAACTTCACAGAATACTTATGAAAAACTTTGAGAGATGATTCGCAAAAGTTCGCCCCATTGGGGTTCGAACTCACACTCCCCAAATGCTCAGTACGAGACAGACAACGCCTCTAACCACTCGGCCACCAAGCTGGGTTATAAATAACATTAATCTAACTTTTCTGGCTTTATTTGTTGCACCAATTAATCTCACTTTAAAAGCGATTAAGGTGTTATTACGCGCAGTCGTGTCGCGGATTGGGTTTCCTGTCGCGCATAAATATAGCAATTTTAATCCATACACGAACAGTTTAATCTATACAACTTAAATTTCGCCAGAGCGCCCCACGATGAATAATTCATAGCCGGGACCGATCCCGAATAAATTACGGCACGCGCGCACGCCCCTAACTAATATGAAAACGTTTTTATCAGCGCCTGCGAATTAACGCGAATTCAATATTATACAAAACGAAAATTGAGTGGGGAGGCATAGCATAAACTTTGAATATTGATGTTCAATCTGCCAACTTGGCTGCCTTTCACCTTACGAGGAAAGTGCCTTTCGTTAGGCAACTCTTCTTATTTCTTATTATTATTATTATTATTAATATGTCTCAATCTGCACTACACGACGCTATGAAATGGAGCCGATTAAGCATGACAAGACATGACAAATTAAAACAAAAATTTATAAACAAAGACACTAATACGGAAATAGTTGCAAGACTTTAATTTTTTTTCTCTAGTTTTTTTTTACATTTATAAACCACATGGTTTAAAAGGCATAATTCATTTGAGGATAATGTTCATATACAAAGTTGTAAAGCATTCAATTTCCTTAAATTTTCGTCGGTCACCATTATTATTTATCTAAAGCCCGTATGACATTATCTAATTTCTTATATCGTTTTCGATGCAGACACAAACTACATAGTGTCTACACACATGTAGAAAATGATATAGCGGTAGAATAATAATAAATTCACTTAACAATAACAACACCGTAATACATAATGTTAATTTTCCATTTAGAAATAGTTATACAGTTTACTATATCAATTCTTATATATAAAACCATATAGGAAACTATATGTCATACGGGCTTTAAACGTCTTAGAAGGACATCAAAACGCATCCAACACATACCTTATATGAAAAACATTTCCAGATATGATGTTACATTATTATGTATATACTTACATTATTTAATCACTGTAAATATATTAATGTTATTATTGCATATACTAAGTTTAATATTAAGATAGTATTTTATGTTTACGGTGAAATTTAAGTTAGTTTATTTTATTTTGTTACTCAAACCTTATTTGTAAGTACTAAGGCGGAAAGCCTAATAAAAATTGTTTTCCCTTTATGTCACAAGAAAGTTCAAACTCGACTATAACAAGGAACCAGGGAATTAGTGTTGGTCATCCTGATTTTTTTGCGATATCCTTATTTGATTTAGGACCCCTGATAACGTTTACAATTTATTCATTCAATAGCTTATGGGACCTATAAAGTTTATGGGATGTTGGTGAATATGGGCATAAGAGTATTCTTTCATTACGTTGCCGTAAAATTGAGTCTTTTAAGTAGAATGTATTTATTTAATGCATATTATATATATATATATATATATATATATATATACATTCTACTTAAAAGACTCAATTTTACGGCAACGTAATGAAAGAATACTCTTATGCCCATATTCACCAACATCCCATACACTTTATAGGTCCCATAAGCTATTGAATGAATAAATTGTAAACGTCTTTGTGACAGAAATTCCCAAAACAAATGTCAAACACATTGAATAGCTCATGCGATTGGAGCTTCGATGACAAATTTTGTTTAATTATTCAGTATTTCCAATAGAGAAAATCTAAAGTAACTACATTCCCTAGATAATATAGTTATTGATGCTATAACAACGAACTTATGGCTTCAATAGCTATTGATACATTTACAGAACGTTGGTTAATATGGGAGTTAAGGTCTAATTCAAAGCAATTAATAATTAATCTTTGGATGTGATTAAATCATCAAGCCTCCATTAATCCTACATATATCTTTTTTTCTCGAATTGAATTATACAATCAGTCGCGTTCAATAATCCCAACCGCAATTATTTGAGTTGCCACCAATTAACCTCCCTGACCCATTAGTACGTGTCCATTCAGGGCTTAATTGCCGACTTTATTATTGTTTGCGGCTCGCGGCGGAAAGCAGATAGACGTAAGTCACCCTAATGAGGAGTGCATTGTGAAAAATGAAGAGAGGCCTTCAATTGTCATCATTATTTCTATAGGCTAGGATTACAGTCATTAAACGAACTTGAAAATAGGAATTGTGCTCCTTTCAATAAAAGTCATATGAAAAGGTAACCACCAAATCTGCATATTTTATATTAATGGTGAATTCTAATATCAATGGGTAATTGGCAATTAGGGAGTGTAGTTTGAATGCAATTTATGTGTAAATAAATAACAGAAAGTCGGTTTCTAAAAGAAATAACGAGCGTTATAGTAGAGAATGAATAATATATTATATTATATTTTAGTTTTTTTTTAAATAGTTTTTCCTCAATAAATAAATGAACACATTTCAAACTTTATTTGTATATTGATCTACATCATACATATAAGTATAACACATGTAGATGATGAAAATCAATATTTATGATTTTGACACGAAATATACACTTAAGATCGTTTTAGACATGACAATTTCTTGACTCAAAAGTTAGTCAAGATGCGAGACAATGTAAATTGTCTCGTATCATACAGAACATTATTTGAAATATAGAATTGGATGGTAGATCGAATAGAAAAATAACGCGTTCTATTTGTCAAGGACAAATTGTATTGGAGGAGATACAATAAGCATCCTAAGGTCGATAGCCAGCTACAGAATTGTAACAAATACAGTAACTACAACTATTATCCTAGGAAATTATTGAATATGATTCATTAGACTAATAAGTTGGAAATTTGCATTTTTTTGTCCTATTAGACTTTTTCGATAGGGGCATTTTCCAGTATGTGGAAATTGCACCATGTTATGTTATGTTATGTTATGTTATGTTATGTTATGTTATGTTATGTTATGTTATGTTATGTTATGTTATGTTATGTTATGTTATGTTATGTTATGTTATGTTATGTTATGTTATGTTATGTTATGTTATGTTATGTTATGTTATGTGATGTGATGTGATGTGATGTGATGTGATGTGATGTGATGTGATGTGATGTGATGTGATGTGATGTGATGTGATGTGATGTGATGTGATGTGATGTGATGTGATGTGATGTGATGTGATGTGATGTTAGTAAGATGAAGAGATGTACCTACTAACCTATCTATGTTTTCGTCCACAAATTTTAACAATTCTACTGGTATGCCGTTTGTATGACATGCTCTTAAAAATTTGCAGACATTCTAAAAAGTAAAGTCGACATGTCGAATCTACTTTTTGGTATGTTTTCTTTTTTATATCTAAATATCAAGTTTGTTTTCTAATTAGAACTCCTTTGGTCTTGTTATGGTCATACATTTATCTGAAAGAGATATTCTTTTTTTTTCTGGTATAAGGGTAGGTAGGGCTTGCGTCTACACTAATAAAACTCACGCTTTGAATGTGTGTATGTATGCGTGTCTTCGGCCGCCGCCTTGAAAACGAATGAATATGTTTGTTTGCGTTGCGGCTGTGCGGGCTTTTCTGTATATGTATATATTCGCGAGCTTGTGTGTGCGTGGGAACGCTCGCGGGTGGGTTATTGAGGGTGGGCGGTTGAAGGGACGGTGGCGGCGGCGGCGGCGCCTGAACTGGGTGTGACCCAGTTGACTCGTCCGCGCCGCCGGCACCGGTCGACGACGCTGTGTGTTGTCTTGCCGCAACGAACCGACGAGTGTGCGGGTGGTGCCGCGGTGAATTACGACGGGGGGTGAAATGGAATGCGATTGCATGAATTGTTATTAAGGTAATAAAACGGGGAATTCTTTAATAGATTCCGCACGCTGTACGCGCGTAGTGCTTGCAGACAAAAAGGTACTTGTAAGTCGACTTTGGACAAGTTTATTCATGATAGTGCTATGGAACGGATTAACATATATTTGAGAATTTTTTCAATATTCATTAGTGAAATAAATACTGTATATTTGTTGCCGTAGGAGGGTGGTCTTAAAAATACCACGGTTTACTGAAGACTGGTTATTTATTGTAACAAAATAACTAAAAACATTATCTTATATTCTTATATCTTTAAATACACACACAAAAACACTCACACACACACCCACACATACCCACATATATATATTTATATATTTATATATATATATATTTATATATATATATATATATATATATATATATATATATATCTATATATATATATAGATATATATATACCAACTTAACAATTGCTTATTCAATATACAATATACCAGGGCTGAGATAGATTTTAATGCTTCAACGATTTTACATTTTGACTTTGGCAAATTCCTGCATTGTTCTGCAGCTTCATTGTACCCTAGGCATGTGAATATAATTTCATAAATTTATTTCATACGGCCCGCACAACACAGCACAGCATTTTTAAATCTGTAGCTGCCTCGTTGTAAAACAAGGTTCATCCCTGCTATGTACATTACAATTACAGGATTTGATTTTGATTTAATATTTGTGTTAGAAAATGTTAATGATATAATATTTGTGTTTAAAATGTTTATAATAGTATACGCAATAATGTATAGAAAACCATTATTGGCATTCACCCCATTACATTATTTTATATAAAAACGAATTGCTAACCGAACAATATACAAGCAAATACAAATTGTTTTGAACTCAAAGTGAATTGCGTACCCTATAAAAATGTCAAATTCCAGTATGAATATCATGCTAGTCTAATGATTCCATTCCTAATGTGTATTGTCTCTTTTTGTTGCAGGTGAGCTTTCAACCAGTTTAAATCCATTCACGATCTTTCGTATTCCACTTTAATGTGTAAGTAACAACAGCGCAATTAAGATGAAAATTCCTCACGAATACACTCCTAGAGATTTTTAAATATTGCTTTAAAATTTATATTTAAATCTATTAAAACTATTCGGGAACGATTTTCTGAAGTAGAAAGTCTACACTCGCATACATATGCACTAACACACGACAGAATGACCCGAATATCGATTGCCAGTTACAGAATTGTAACTAAAGGTCGTTTTAGACAAGACAATTTCTTGACTCAAAAGTTAGTCAAGATGCGAGACAATCTAAATTATCTCGTATCACACTGAAATATTGAATTGGATAATAGATCGAATGGAAAAATATAACTATTATATTTGTCAAGAACAAATTGTATGGGAGGAGGATATATGAATTCATTTCTTAAACAACTTTAGAGCTAAGCAATTGTCTTGTCTAAAACGACCTTAATACAATACTCTAGTCAAAGTACAATCATTCTAGTACATTCTTAAAACTAAGACTGTGGTTTTGGAGTATGTCCAATGGTATCTTCCTTCTTCTTATTCTTGATATTTAAAAAAAAAAAAATTTATGATCTTACATTGCTTGTCTCAATTACATTACATTAACAAATTAATAGGAGTTTTCCTCGCAGTGCTTTCACCAATTGTAAGCATTATTGCCTGATTTTCCATTACGTCCCACTCTCATAATCCCCACGTTTCCAATTCCATTTCATACACCAAGATAGGATTTATATACAGATCTTGCACACCATTAAGGGGTTCTCTCCCATTTTCACTTCGCTATCCCACAAGCTATTCTCGATTTCGTCTGCATACACTCCATATGCATTATAAACCCTCATCCATATTCAAATCAAAAGCCCTTATATTTAAATTCACTCTCTCGATCACTCTTCCCATCCATTTCGGCTCCTCTACTCAACCCCTCCTATACATATTCCTAAATATCATGCATTTGGTCTCTTCCATACTCATACTACTAGACCCCTTCTATTTTCCCATTATTTCTCTTATCATCTCTACTTTGTAATGGAAAGGGAGCAAAGATGGTTCCTGAAGAGTCTACGAGGACTCCGTGGGCGGTGCTGTTGCCGTCAAGGAATCTGATGAGCATGTGGTGGAAGTCGTGTGCGAGGGTTGTGAAGTTCGAAGAAAGAGTACTATACCCAGTGGTTGATATCTGTGACACTACACGCCCCTATCGTTTCGATCTCGGTCTCACGATGCCCTCCACCCATCTTAGGATCGTCATTTCGGTGGTCTCCATGATTGTTGTTGTTCTGCTAGTGTATGGTCGTGTTTCCAAAGCGTACGTTTGACAGCTTTGTATAGTCTTGCTCTAACCTTTGGCGATGTCTTTATTGCGCAATATTGAGTGCTTCTAGACAGCCAGTTCATTTCTACGGCGTTATCTGGGGTTGCACCATTGTTTTCGGTCGTTTGGGCTAGTCTTCTCTAAAACAGGTATTTTATAGAACTATTTTGAAGTAGTTCTACTTTTGGTTTTGTGGTGATACTATTTTGCGGGTGTTTTTTGGATCTGTAGTTTATTCTCCATTTGCACAAGATAAAGTGGTTGTCACTCCCCACGTCTGCTTATATTTTAGATCTGACTTCGATGATATCTGTAGGATGCACTTTCCTGTTGGTGATCACATAATCTGTCATTGATAGATATAGTATCCTCTGATATTTTGGTATATGAGTTTATATTGTGAATATGTTATTTATCCGCAGCTCATATGTAGTGCATAGCTTGATTAACAATCCACCGTTCTCATTCAGAGTGTCCTCATTGAACGTCTGTTTCGTACTAGTATCATCCGCGAGAAGTTGTAAAACCTCGGAGTGGATGTTGTAAGGCCCAATTGGTTTACCTTCCTTTATTGCTTTTATTGCAGATCTTACTTATTCTATTAAGATTGTTGAACCTTCTTCATTGTATGAAACAGTTGGTAGGTACACTTTATCCAGGTACCTTTTCATTTGTGTCAATAATTATTTTTCCATTTTTATCTACTAATGTGGATATCGCTCTTGATTTGTTTTTGCCTGTCGTTTCTCTAGTTTTTTCGGTATACTTAAAACAATCGTGAATGGCTTCTATGTTTTCAATTTCTGTGCATTTTTCCTGCGATATTTTTCTTAGGCTTTTCTAATTTTTGGTTGATTGTTCTTTTCGTGATGTTGTACTTCAAGGCCGGTTTTAGCAATTTTCTTGTCATCACCTTAATTTTATTTATATTTTTTTTCATTAGTTATACAGCTTTTATTTCCCCATTTTCTAGCTGACATATCCAGGGGCAGATTTTTAAACTCTTCATTATTTTGTTTATATTTTTTGTTGGTAATTTCAATATCATGATTTTTTTTTTCACAACAAAAAAATAACAATTAAATTGAAATAAAAAATCCTTCATTATTTTGTTTATATTTTTTTATTGGTAATTTCAATATCATGATTTTTTTTCACAACAAAAAAATAACAATGAAATTGAAATAAAAAACCCTTCATTATTTTGTTTATATTTTTTTGTTGGTAATTAAAATATCATGATTTTTTTTTCACAACAAAAAAATAGCAATGAAATTGAAATGGACGTGTTCAATACAACTGTATGAATCTTTCTCTTCTCGACGATTTTTTTTTTTTGGGGGAAAGTTGAAAACAGTTATCGGAGTTAACGGATGGCACGATCTTAAGCTTAACTGTAAAAAAAATCGCATAAATAAATGTTGATACATATCACTCGTGTGTTGCAGCCACAAACTCTTCATCTTATGATTTATCCCACATGTGTGGTCGTAAAGCCGTCAATACTTCGGACGGTGGTTAGGGCCGTGCTCAATAAATCCACTCATACTGGCAATCCGGGGGCCAGTATATTCCCGTTTGCGGGCAATTTATAATATTTTAAGGGCGTGATATAATTTACACCCTTTCCTCAGTCGGCCCCCATAAATTCCTCTCAAAAAAAAAACGTACGCTCTGAATAACACATAAACACGCATTAATAAATCGTGATTCTCTGGAGGCGCAAGACGAAAAATTGAGGAACTGCGCAAAAGTTGATGATTTATTGATGGAAACAAGAGAGAAAATATGGGCTTGGGTGTTTGGGTTGTTGTTTGTATAGTCCATTGTCAATTCAAGGGATTATCATAATGATTATATAGAATCACTATTATATAAAATTTAAGACAATGTTTTGAAACCGACCGACCTGTTATTATTAGTGCCTTTCGTTTATCACTCTGGGCTGGTACGGTCTTATTGTTTCTTGTTCTATTTGCCGCTTCCGATGTGCATAATTGGGCCCTTACAACCGGCGACGCACGACCGCAGGACCTGAGCGATACTGCAAGCCACGGGGGCGACTAGCAATGCTAAACTATGCCAAACCAAATCTCCTTTTATATTTTACAGTACTGTCAGTTGACAGGTTCGAATTTCCACCCAGACTTTTTTTATTATATATTTTTTTAAATTATTTAATTATGGTGTTTTGAAGTAATACCATTGTTTTAAGTAATGTTTTGATTTTATACAATTAAAAATATATTTATTCATTATATTAAAAGTAAGAATTTCTCTACTGTTGTAATTACAAATCATCCCCGTCGAATGGCGGGCATTTCACTCACCTAGTAAAGTCCTGGTTTCCTAGCAAGCGGTGTCGATAAATACGGCCGTTTTTGACATCATTTACACATTACAAGATAAGTTTTAAGTACATGTAATTAAATAACTCACCAGATTCCAGTGTAATTCATGACATTTTCTCAATACTTTGAGGTATACCGCTCTCTGGATTGCCAGATTTATTGAAATACACGTAAAAGAAATGTGTGTCGTCAAAATGACGTGAAATACGACCGCTTTTGTCGACACTGCTTCCTAGGAAACCAAGACTTAAGATAATAAGATTCTAAGAGTCCTACATTTGTTCATTTCAATCTTACGATATTACAATTTAAACCAAATATATTACCTCTTGTGTTATGATTGCTATACATGACTCTTGGAGAGTCCTCATGCTTTATCACTAATGCCATCTGTTTCAACGAACTCCGCTAATTCTGATCGTGGTCCTCTGATAAACCTCTATATAACTTTTTGCATCCCATAGAAGTCATTTTCCATTTTCTGAGAGTATGTTTTCCAATTGCTATTCTTAATCCACCGGACTGACTAATTGGTGGATTTCGTTTGTGATCCTCTTGTACTTTCTGTATGTTTTTGCCATCCTTGATGATATGCACTCATGCAAATATATTACCTGTTTCATATGAACAAAATACTGTAAATATACAGTATTTTGTTCATATGAAACAGGTAATATATTTGCATAAGTGCAAGTCATAGTAAAGTGTTAAATATAACACTTTACTATGAAAGTGAAGGAGATGAAGTGCTTCGCCAGCAAAGTATTTCATTATACCCACCAGAAATTCTATTATGTCCACTAATAAACAATAAACGTGAGTGCGCATTAATAAGCAGCTACGTTTAAGGTTCCACGAACTTTCTCACCGGGCCTCTCTCTCGTTTCCTGCTCCATGGGGCCGAAGTTTAATAACGGAAAAACATACGCTGAAAAGCAAAATGTTCCGTTTTGCAGGGCACTCTCTCTCTCCGTATTATATAACAATTTAATCAGCATCTGTGCTGCGAAGCAGCAAGAATAAACCAAGCATTATCAAGCAATTGAATTGAAGCTGAGTAATTTCAATTATTAAAATGAAAATAATTAGATTTTGTTAGTTGTTTATAGAAACAGGTGTTACATGTAGAAATAGTTTACCGATATGTAATCTACACCAGTGTTTTTCAATTTTTTTTGTTGGCACTTAATAATAGTTTTTTATATTAATTTTTTTTGTTTCTTCGTCGAGGGCCTTGTACATTTTTAAGCTTTCGTTGAATGTGTTTTTTTGTTTTATTTTGTTGGCTTTCTTTTTTATCAATTTTTTTCTGCGACCTCTAATTATTGATGCGACTCCCACTCTGAAAATTAATAATCTAGACTATAAGTTCTCAAACTGTGGTACATGTACTACTGGTGGTACGTTGTTGCCGGGGGTACAAATGAAATTTCAAGAAATTTCTTATGTAGAGCTTCATGATGCATCGCGCTTGTTCGTTTCGTCTTCTATGTTTCGTTATAAGATAATTGATTTTACTTTGTTTTTCTCTGAACATACCCATATTCTTTGACTGGCATTCAGTTCGAATTACAAACAATCATCATCTAAATAAACTGCTACAAACTCTGTAACCCAGTTTTTAGCAGTTTATTTGAGTGGTACAATGTTTCTAAATTTTGAGAACCCCTGATCACCATGATCTAGACAATAAAAAATATCGGAATCTAGAATAATAGCGGAGAATTATATTATTGGACAGCGACCATAATCATGTTATTTCGAAATGTAATTTATTAGACACTAACATGTATAGAAATTAATGTTAATAGTTTTAATTTTGGTCCATACTCATTTTGTCCCATTAAAATAATCAAATCCGTCAGTTTGCATTTGTACCGTTAGTAAAAACCCTATCGATTTTATATTAGAGCTTGAGCGGTTAAATTATTAACATCAAGTTGCAGTTTGTGGAGCCAGGAAGCCTGCAATTAATAATGCGCTCTCTCCTGCAATTTTTGTTTACTCCCCGGTAATTGAAGCCAATAAATTCCAATGATAGACGCCCCGGGGAGTGCTTTGAGGGCGAGGAAGCAAGCGCGCCCCCCATTAGCGTTTATCAATATGTTGGCACATCCTCCAAGCGAAAAACGATCTCAATTTGAGAGCGGAGGTATCTTATTAAACATTGGGGCTAATCGGATTATTGAACAAATTGACATTGGAGAGGCGAAAGGTTGTAAACAGTCAATTTTATCTAAATCTGTTTATTACACGAACTGAAAGATGCCATTCACTCTCTCTCTCACTTTCTTACTGGTAACTCGTCCCTCGTAGGGATTTTAGCGCCTCCACAATCCTGCTGCATTTAATCCAGTCTTCTGCATCTCGTTACTAGTTGTTTTCCTCAACGCCGTCTCTTCATTTTAACTCTCGAGTGTCCTTTTTATGCTCATGGGGATGTTTTTATCTCAAGTATAAAGCTCAACTTGCGGAAGGCAGCCCACGTTAGTTGAATCTGAGGTGTTACTTTTGCCTTTTGATTTTCTTTATTAAACTATGACCAATAACGTCTTTTATTAAAGACACAGTACGTGATTGGTCATACTACGAGATGTTCATCTCGTAGTATGACGTATGAGCACATGAATAATTGAAAGTTATTCCAGTTTCTTGACGAATTAGTATAATGTAATTCACGATTAAAGTTGAGGTACGTGGGGTACAACGTTTTATCTATCCACTGTTGATATAAATGGGCTGCTGATGTTTATTGGGGATTTTGGTTTATTTTCGACGTGTAATGCGATGGGTTCTCGAAAGCACCAGGGGATATAAACATGGGTGCTCATGATTGATGCAGTTGGAGCGTCGCCAACGTTTTTTTAGAGAAAAAGTAATGTCTGCGGTAACAGTTTTACTTAGCATTAAGCTTGCGATTAAGGGGAGTAGGAGACAGTTTAGATCGTGCTGGTAGGTATTTGTTTTGTGGTTTCTAAAAGAATAATGACTTGTTGTGACAAGCGTGTTAGGGTGAGGATGGCTAAATTGAAAACGTAACAAGATGAGAGACTAGTGAACTTGGTTAATGCAGTCTTTATTATGTTATACGTGATAATACGCTCTTATTTTATATATATATTATTAATTATTAATTATTTTAAAATATCCAATTCCTATTATAGTACAACATAAAGGGACAACTTAATTATAATATTAAAAATCTCAATTAATTGGACAAAAAGTCTTTATCGAAAACCTATATGTCGTAAATTTTATCACATTAAAAAGTTATTAATTAACCAAAATAAACAAGTAATACTTAATTTTGAAGCTTAGTAAATGCCAAATACAATTTTATTTTCATTTAGATTTAATTCCAAGAATTGAATTTATTACGATTTTTTTTAAACTAAAAGTCTTTATCGAAAGTCTATATGTTGTGAATTTTCTCACATTAAGACGTTAATAATTGACTAAAATAAACAAAAAATATTTCATTTTGAAGAGAAATAAGTGCTAAATATAATTGTATTTTTGTTGAGATTTAATTTCAAGAATTCAATTAATTACGATTTTTTTTTTTAACAAAAAATCTTGATCGATAAACTATATGTTGTGAATTTTCTAACGTTAAGACGTTATTAATAGACCAAAATACACAAATAATACTTTATTTTGAAGTTAAGTATGTGCCAAATATAAATGTGTTTTCATTTAGATTTAGTTTAAAGAATTGAATTTATTACGAATTTTTAAACAATTTATTTTAATGATTGAAAAACTTCTGAAACTTCTCAAGTTTTTCAATTATAGGTTTTCAGTAAATATCTCAAAAAATATACTTCCGACCTACATGTTTTTCATTATTATCTCAAAATACACTAATCAGGCTATCTAAAACCGTTTAGTGTTTGTTTCTATCTAGTATGATATGAAAGTTACAGGCTACTGAAAAATCCTGAAAATGTTGATTTTTACCGAAATTTTCAATTTATTTCAATCGATTTCAAATTTTATATTTGAATTCATTCTATTCAAATGAATGTAATTTGAAAATTTTAGACGACTTAATTATAATATTAAAAATCTCAATTAATTGGACAAAAAGTCTTTATCAAAAACCTATATGTCGTGAAATTCACATTAAAAAGTTATTAATGAACCAAAATAAACAAGTAATACTTAATTTTGAAGCTTAGTAAATGCCAAATACAATTTTATTTTCATTTAGATTTAATTCCAAGAATTGAATTTATTACGATTTTTTTAAACTAAAAATCTTTATCGAGAGACTATATGTTGTGAATTTTCTCACATTAAGACGTTAATAATTGACCAAAATAAACAAATAATATTTCATTTTGAAGATAAATAAGTGCTAAATATAATTGTATTTTTGTTGAGATTTAATTTCAAGAATTCAATTAATTACGAGTATTTTTTTTAACAAAAAATCTTGGTCGATAAACTATATGTTGTGCATTTTCTAACGTTAAGACGTTATTAATTGACCAAAATAAACAAATAATACTTTATTTTGAAGCTAAGTATGTGCCAAATATAAATGTGTTTTCATTTAGATTTAGTTTCAAGAATTGAATTTATTACGATTTTTTTAAACAATTTTTTTTTAATGATTCAGAAACTTCTGAATTTTTTCATTATAGGTTTTCAGTAAATATCTCAAAAAAATATACTTCCGACATACATGGTTTTCATTATTATCCCAAAAACACTAATCAGGCTATCTAAACCCGTTTAGTGTTTGCTTCTATCTAGTATGATATGAAAGTTACAGGCTACTGAAAAATCCTCAAAATGTTGATTTTGACCGAAATTTTCAGATTTTTTAATCGACTTCAAATTTTATATTTGAATTAATTCTATTCAAATGAATGTTATTTGAAAATTTTAGACAAAAATTTCATACAGTTTTTATTTTAATGACTGAAAAACTTCAGAAAACAATGTCTCGGTTTTCAGTCAATATATCAAAAAAATATACTACTGACTTACATATTTTACATTATTTTTTCAAAATAGACGAATTAGGCTATCCAAAAATATATAGCAAATATATTTTCCCCATGAGAAACTACTTTTATAGCTTACTGAGAAATAGTGAAAATTTCTTTTCAGACAAATTAATTCGTCAATATTTCAATAAGTTCTCGCTGAAATTGGCTGAAAATCGCCTCCGATGTTCATAATAACACCTAAATTAAGTACGCGAAATTTCATATCGTTCGCGAGCAGGAAAAATTGTGGCTAAAACTTTTTGAAGTTAACCTACGTTTTTTGACGAAAATTGGCATTTTTCGATTTGTTTTAAATTTTGCAAACTTATTACAACTGACTTAGATACCATATATTGGTAAATTTTAATCGTTTCAGTTGACTACTTTTTCAGTTATAGCTGAAAAACTACGGAAATAATGGTGGTAGTTTTCATTCAATATCTCCAAAATTATATTTGTTATGTATTTGTTTCTATTACTACCTGAAAATAGACTAATTAGAAATTTCAAACCCGTTTAGTATTTGTTTCTATCTAGTATGGTATGAAAGTTACAGCTTACTGAAAAATCCTGAAAAAAATTTGATTTTTACCTAAGTTTTCAGTTTTTTCAATCGACTTCAAAGTTTATATTTGAATTAATTCTATTCAAATGAATGTTATTTGCAAATTTTAGACAAACATTTCAGACAGTTTTTATTTTAATGACTGAAAAACTTCAGAAAACAATGTCTCGGTTTTCAGTCAATATATCAAAAAAATATACTACTGACTTACATATTTTTCATTATTTTCTCAAAATAGACGAATTAGGCTATCCAAATATGTATAGCAAATATTTTTTCCCCTTGAGAAACTACTTTTATAGCTTCCTGAAAAATAGTGAAAATTCCTTTTCAGACAAATTAATTCGTCAATATTTCAATAAATTCTGGCTGAAATTGGCTGAAAATCGGCTCCGATGTTCATAATAATACCTAAATTAAGTTTGCAAAATTTCATATCGTTCGCGAGCAGAAAACATTTTTGCTCAAACATTTTTACGTTTTTTTGACGAAATTTTGCATTTTTTCAATTTGCTTTAAATTTTACAAACTTATTACAACGGACTTGGATACCATATTTTCGTGAATTTTAGTTGTTTCAGTAGACTACTTTTTCAGTTATAGCTGAAAAACTACTGAAATAATGGTGGTAGTTTTCATTCAATATCTCCAAAATTATATTTGTTATGTAATTGTTTCTACTATTACCTGAAAATAGACTAATTAGGCATTTCAAACCCGTTTAGTATTTGTTCCTATCTAGTATGGTATGAAAGTTACAGCTTACTGAAAAATCCTGAAAAAATGTTGATTTTTAAGTTTTCAGTTGGTTCAATCGACTTCAAATTTTATATTTGAATTAATTCTATTCAAATGAATGTTATTTGAAAATTTTAGACAAACATTTCAGACAGTTTTTATTTTAATGATTGAAAAACTTCAGAAAATAATGTCTAGGTTTTCAGTCAATATATCAAAGAAATATACTACTGACTTACATATTTTTCATTATTTTTTCATATTAGACGAATTAGGCTATCCAAATATGTATAGCAAATATTTTTTCCCCACTAGAAACTACTTTTATAGCTTACTGAAAAATAGTGAAAATTCCTTTTTAGACAAATTAATTCGTCAATATTTCAATAAGTTCTGGCCGAAATTGACTGAAAATCATCTCCGATGTTCATAATAATACCTAAATTAAGTATGCAAAATTTCATGTCGATCGCAAGCAGGAAAAATTTTTCCTCAAAATTTCGTCAAAAAACGTAAGGGGTTAGTTACCCCCTACGTTTTTTGACGAAATTTGGAATTTTTTCGATTTGCTATAAATTTTGCAAACATATTAGAACTGACTTAGATACCATATTTTGGTAAATTTTAGTCGTTTCAGTTGTAGCTGAAAAACTACTGAAATAATGGTGGTAGTTTTCATTCAATATCTCCAAAATTATATTTGTTATGTAATTATTTTTATTATTACCTGAAGATAGACTAATTAGGCATTTCAAACCCGTTTAGTATTTGTTTCTATCTAGTATGGTATGAAAGTTACAGCTTACTGAAAAATCCTGAAAAAATGTTGATTTTTACCTAAGTTTTCAAAAAAATATACTACCGACATATATATTTATTATTATTTTCTCAAAATAGACGGATTAGGCTATCCAATTGAATAAAACAATCATAATGAAAATTATTTGATTTGTAATTACCACGTAACAAATATTTATGTGATAAATAAAACGATTTTTTACTATGTTTTTTATCACACTTCAGTTACACTTTGCAACTAGTTTCGGCTAAGCTCTAGCCATTTTCGAGCTCCTCCGATGAAAATGGCTAGAGCCATTTATGCTTTAAAATGAATTATCACAAAGTAGACGCCTTAACAATCCAATATTTGAAATATTTATGTATATACATACAATGCCATACGATAGAAAGTCTTATATAGCCAATGGCCAAAATAAAGATCGTTTCTTTCATAATATTCATTAACTATGAAGGATACAGTTAAATGTTAATTATTATCAGACAAATTCTATGAGAGATATCTTTTTCATTTTAACCCATAGATTCTGTAGAAACTCTATGGGTAAATATATCTCTCTAGACTTTGTCTGATAATAATTAACATTTAATAATAATAGTTTTATTTACGGCAACGCCATTTCATACAAATTCTTACAAAATATAAAATCCAAAATATTCAATCTACAAAATAAAATAACTCAGTGTACATACAATGAACATATAAAAACAAGTTAAAATTTAAATTTCATTTACACTAAGACGTGAAATCAATTTTTAAAATGAACATTTAAAGACTGTTACTGACGAATATATATATATATATATATATATATATATATATATATATATATATATATATATATATATAATTATATTATAGTAAAATATCCGAATTTGCCCACGATTGAATTCAGTGGAGAATTACTGCTATAATTTGTGGTGTGAAATATCTCCATAAACAGAGGTGTTTGTCTATTTTCTCTGTTATATTGAGTGGGATTAATATAAGTAAAGCTCATTCAGTAATTCAGTAATTTAACTGTATCCTTCATATTGAAATTAAATATAATACATTTTTTTTGGGCCATTCAGGTATTTTTGGACAAAACTGCCCGAAACCGAACTTATTTTATTTATTATTTCTTATTCTACGTTATTATAAACCTTATATTCTATTTAAAATAGATAATATATGTTTAAAGTTAGTTATATGTGTAGAGTTGATGAATAAACCTTTTATTCTACTACAAATAGATAATATATTTATAAAGTTAGTTATATGTGTAGAGTTGATGAATAAACCTTATATTCTACCATAAATGGATAATATATTTATAAAGTTAGTTACATGTGTAGAGTTGATGAATAATACTTGCAACAATTAATCAAAATAAAATTAATAAACGTATAAGTATGTACTAAATTTACATATTCTATTACCTATGAGATACCGGATTATTATCGTCAATAACAAATATGTATCCATTTAATTATTCATAAAATTTCATTTGTGTTAGACAGTAAAACCAATCGCGCTTATGTCATCTAATTATTCTCACTACATCAATTACTTATACCCCTGACCCACTAAATGCACACAACTTATTACATGAAACATCACATAATAAAGGTACGATTATAAAATCGATTTGGAATCGTGCCGAACGTGTATTTATATTCACTTTGGTTGCACAAAAATATCAGCCGGGGGGACGGGCCCGTGTTTTTATCTGTTTATTTTATATCCGTTCCGAACGGGCTTTTAAGGGGATGCGGAAAGCTCGGACGAAATCTGAGCGCATAAATATTTTATGGGGTTATCTTTAACGATAACAATAACGGCGATGCGATGAGATGATATGATATAGGAGGGCGATAAGAAAACACGATTGCTTTTAGACCCCTGTAAATGTATGGGCTGGTTAAATTCGGATGCTATGATATGGAACTAAGTGTAAGTTATTATTTATGAATGTAACATAATCTAAATTTATTTAGCTTCAAAATAAAAGGTAGTTTGATTATTTTTTGCAGTAACTAATAACTGAGTGATAATAAGTTCATGTCATGTTATTTTTCTGAAATGATTTCATATTCATAAATTCTTACAAAAATCAGTATGATGTTTTTTTTAATATTTTTGTGATTATTAGCATGATTGAAATGTATTTAGCTTCAAAAATATATTAAGAGACCCAGCTCAGTGGCCGAGTGATTAGAGGCGTCGTCCGTCTCGTACTGAGCGTTGGGGAGCCCGAATTCGATCCCCAGTGGGGAGCGAATTTTCACGAATCACCTTTCACAGTTTTTCAGAGGTTTTCTGTGAAGTTAAGGTAAATACCGGCTGATTAAACTCCTCTGAGCTTCTCCCTTGATCGGCGGAAAAGCCTCACGACTGATAGCCCAATAAAGATAGAAGTTTTTTTTATATTAAGAGAGCCTGGAGTTTTCTATTCAATCAAATCAATATAATTATAACATAGCGAGTTTACATAACTATATGTTTAATATTGAAACGAGTGCAGTGTTGTCATTCAATTTATAAGTAAAGGGCGACCTGCAGCGCCTTGTGTGAAAAATAATCTTAAGGTAGTTTTAGACAAGACAATTTCTTAGCTCAAAAGTTGTTCAAGAAATGAATTCATATATCCTCCTTCCATACAATTTTTCCTTGACAAATAGAACGCGTTATATTTTTCCATTTGATCTAGCATCCAATTCAATATTTCAAATAATTTGCTGTATGGTACGAGAGAATTTAGATTGTCTCGCATCTTGACTAACTTTTGAGTCAAGAAATTGTCTTGTCTAAAACTTGTCTTCAATTATTAAACGAGGATGAATCGTAAGGACGACCGACCGACTTGACTAATCAATAGATGAATATCTGCTTATGCAATGGTAAGGGGAGATCGATAGCGCGTTGCATTATTCATCCGCCCCGCGATTTTGTAGCCACGCAAAGAGCCAGCTGGTGGATGCATAAAGTTCATAAATAATTTAATCCTGTTAATGGGGGCCTGAATGGATTCAATTCAGATATTTATGGGGCAACGTGTGGAGTTTTTTTTTACAGCGATTGAGGTTTTAATATTTTACGAAACACGCACGTGGAAGTTGTTTCATATTTATAAGATTAAATGTGCGAGACAATTGAGGAACTCAAAGAATAAATTCCACGCCAAATTCGTGAAACCCAGTAGTCCTTACTGGAAAATGTACTGCAAAATTATATCAAAAGAGTGCATTTCTGCCAACGGTGGCCATTTAACCGATTTTTGTATCATGTGTAAATGCCAGGTTAATTAGCTTCTCAGAGATACCTATCTTCAGATTAAGTATGAGTCTAAGTCTCCATACTCCATACTATATTCCTTCTAATATTTCTTCTGAGTCTTACTTTATTCTCTCGTATATCACGTTGGAGAGTACTTTGTATGCAATGTTTAAGACGGTAATCCCCCTATAATTATCACAGTTGTTTTTACCTCCCTTCTTGTAACTTGTATATTCCCATTTTCCATTTTTCAGTCATATGTTCTTCCAACATATCATCAATTGGAGTCGGTCAATAAGTTCTGTTCCAGACAGCTTTATAATTTCTGCCGTAATGCCATTTACCATTTTTATCTTTATTCGAGCCTTTTCTATTTTTTTGTAATGATAGTTGCTCGATATTGGTATAGGTATGAAGATAGGCACCTATTACTACCTCAGTACATATCAAGAAAAAAATGTAAATAAAACATTAAATTAAAATATTTTTATATATTTTTAAAATTCAAGTTCTAACTGTGACACCTTTTATATTGCAAATAAAATACAATCGTATCTAAAGTCTTATAAATATGGTATATTTTACGACACTTATTGTACGATTGTCCACTTTTATTAAAGTCTCTAAACTTTGTGGTTGAATGCGAAACAAACTGCATTGAATGCAGTGCAGTAGCGCATACATATGCCGCACTTGTGTACCGTGCATTTTCCGTGCCAGTAAAATTTAATGCACTCGGTAAGTATAATGGAAACTTGGACGGAAATTATTGCTTATCGATCCGGCCCCGTATGTAGAGCAGCCAGAACCGTTTTGGCCGCCGACGACGACGCCAGAAACACATACACACTCTACACAAATCGATTGCGATTTACTCCTTGCTACACGTTTCGCGCGTAATGTATTACACAATGTGCCGCCGTGTTTCTTCCTATGTCAACACGTTTCCAAAATCAGAGATTATTCATCGCGGTGCTTGACGCGGCCGTAAACTCGGGCGCATCGTGAGAATAAATGCAACAAGCAGTAAAGTGCATGTTTTATATGACAGGATTATTTGGGCGACATGTGTTGGTTTTGCTTGGAGGTTTCGCGACAAAGTAATATAAGCATTTATTAATATCTTTATTAGAAGTATTCAAGAAGAAGAGAAGAAGTATTTATAAATCAAACATATTATATTCCATATTGGGTGAGAATATAAAGGATTATTTAAAATACTTCCTATAATATAAAAACGAAGACAATATTTTGAAGCTGACCGACTTGCCTGTTATGACTTTAGTGCTGACAGTGTAAAAGTGAGGCTACTACCCTCACTTTTACACTGTCACAAAAGTCATAACAGGCAGGTCGGTCGACTTCAAAATATTGTCTTCGAAGAGTATTATTATTATATTTTTTTTATTCAATATTGAATTGGAGTAAAGTATACCCACATAGAATAAAAAACAATCACTTTTTGAACATGTAACGGAAGTTCTTGAGAGGCATTTGAGTTTTCATCTCCCCAGATCCGAGAATTATGATTATTAACGAAGCCGTTGAGGTGCAAATGAGCCTCGTCACTAAAAAAAATTATGTTGTGGAATTCATCGTCAGTTTGCAGGTGTTCTAACATTCAGTTGGTAAAGATTCTGGGCTATCTATGGTCGTTAGGCTGTAGCTGTTGAGTCAGCTGGATTGTGTAAGCATGAAGGTGTAAAGTGTTTAGTATTAATAGCATTTTTTTTATGTAAGAATTTGAGTTTTTACATATTAAAAATTAATGTATCCACTATCCGTCGTGCAATAAGTATTTCACCCTTTAGGAATTGATTCATGAAACCCCGTCAAACGACGGGAATTTCCCCTAGTATATTATAAATATATTAAAACTAGGGACGACTCTCAAATGCCCTTAGATTAAAAATAACTTTTTGAAAGGGGATGATGTTTTGATATGATATTCTGACGGTTAAAAGAGAACATTTCTGCATCTACTTCACTTTTTTGCGTGAAATGAAGAGAGCAACAGACAATAAAAAAACTTCTATCGCGTACAAGCGTAAAAGTCACATGGTTGATAGCCCTATCAACCATGTGACTTTTATGCCTGTTAAGCAAGAAGCTCAGAAGAGTTTAATTAATCACCCGGTTTTGACCTAAACGTCACAGAAAACCTCTGAAAAACTGTAAAAGGTGATTCGCAAAAATTCGCCCCTATGGGATTTGGACTCAATTTATTTTGTTTTTTACTTTCAATACATTGTTTAGAATTTAACAAAATCATCAGACATATATTCGTGTATGGTTACGAGCCTTAATTTTCCGATAATTTCAGCATCCCCGTGGGTTCACGCGGTGGGATATTTTTCCTCAATGCATTGCTACTAAACGGAGTGGGCAAAAAAAACGAATTTTTCTAGAATTGTTTAATTATGTCTTGGTAACCATAAAATAAGAAAGAAAAAATTTAAGTTAATTTTGTTAGCCGTTATTGAATAATATTTGCAAAAAACAAATTGCAATCTTTTATAAATCACCGGGAACGATTTTTTTTAAACTTTGGAATTTAACAACAATCATCAGACATATATTCGTGTATGGTTACGGGCCTATTTTTATTTTTAATTAATTTTTAAACACAAACATGTATGTGCGCCCATACTCTAATGTTTTTATTTAACGATTTTGTGTATAAGACATTACTCTAGTGGTTTCAAAAAGGTACAGTTTAACAAGTTGACAGCAAGTATTTTTTATAAGCCTGTTATTGAATAATATTTGCAATAAAACAAATTGCCGCCCACGATTTTACAAATATTTCACTAACATGTTGTTTATTTTTAAAATTATTAAAAAAAAACTAAGGCCTATAACCATACACGAATATATGTCTGATGGTTGTTGTTAAATTCTAAACAATATGTTGAAAGTTTAAAAAAAAATCGTGGGCGGTAATTTATGAAAAATTGTAATTTGTTTTATTGCAAATATTAGTCAGGCTTATAAAAAAATACTTGCTGCCAACTGTTTTTAAAAAAGTAAAGTTAAAAATT
This sequence comes from Lordithon lunulatus, assembly GCA_963942505.1. Classification (NCBI taxonomy): domain Eukaryota; kingdom Metazoa; phylum Arthropoda; class Insecta; order Coleoptera; family Staphylinidae; genus Lordithon; species Lordithon lunulatus. The sequence goes on along the minus strand of OZ012672.1, from coordinate 48,730,439 downwards.
ACTTTTTTGAAACCACTAGAGTAATGTCTTATAAATAAAATGGTTAAATAAAAACATTGGTGTATGGTACATTTGTTATAAATAAAAAATGATTTTACAAATATTTCACTAACATGTTTATGTTTAAAAATTGTTTAAAAATAAACTAAGGTCCGTAACCATACACGAATATATTCTAAACAATGTATTGAAAGTTTAAAAACAAATCGTGCGCGGTAATTTATGAAAATTTGCAATTTGTTTTGTAGAAAAAAGAGCTAACAAAACTTAAATTTAATTTTTTGTTCTTATTTTATGTTTACCATGCCATGAGTAAACAAATATAGAAAATTTAATTTTTTTTTGCACACTCCGTTTAGTAACCGAGAGAAAGACCCCGCCGCGCAAATTTACACGACAGCTAGAATTATAGGAATTGTTTAACTCACACACGCGTGAGTTCTTTTATATTACCAGTTTGGTTTTCATATGTATTGTACGTTATATATGGTGTTAATTTCTGTAAATATTATCTTGGATTTAATTTTCCTGATACTACTAATTTTACCAAGTTTTATTGATTGTATTAGTTTTTATAAATTTGTGACTAATGTTTAGGAAATTGGAAATCTAATTTTTTTTAAATTAGTTAATTAGAACTCTATAAGTAAGAAAATGCGAATAATTGGATTTAACCTTTATCAAAAGACAGATAATTGTTTCATCTCCTTTGAAATAATATAAATTGAATGCCCAGCTCAGTGGTCTAGTGGTTAGAGGTGCCGTCTGTCTCGTACTGAGCATTGGGAGCGAGAGGTGGGCGAATCTTCGCGAATTATCTTCCATAGTATTTCAGAGGTTTTTTTTTGTTAGGTTCTTATAATAATAATGATAATAATAGGGATCCCTTTATCAGCGGAAAACACCTCGGACTGATATTTATAAAGTTAGATTTATTTTATATTATTTATTGTGACGTTAATATAATAATAATAATAGGGAATACCGGGTGATCAAACCAGATCAAACTACTCTGAACTTCTATATGTACCAGCGGAAAAGACCTCGGACTAATAACTATAAAGTTAGATTTATTTTATATTATTTTTGTGAGTTTAATATAATAATAATGATAATAATAGGGAATACCGGGTGATTAAACTGCTCTGAATCTTTCCTTTTACCAGCGGAATAGACCTCGGGCTGATAGCTATAATGTAATTTTTATATTATTGAATTTATTTTGGTATCAAATTTGAATTTATTAATAAGTATATACCAATTCCTAATTATTGTTGGTTTATATATAATGGCAGCTTTGTAATTCTTACGTTTCTGTTTCAGGTGGAAGTGGGGGACGTTATATTGAAAGTAAATGAAACTGACGTCAACAGATTTAGTACAAAAGAAGGTGAGTTACTTTTAATTTGATAATAAAGATAATTAGAATACAAGTACATTTGGTAAGTAACATCTAGTAAGTAAGAAAGAATATATTTTGTGTCAAAAATATGCATACGTGTATACAAATGTCGATACATCTATAATAAAAAAGGGCTCATCCCTTGCACATTACTTTATCATATGTACTGATGCTGATGATACTGATTTATATATGTTTTTTTTTTTAAATAAAATAAAATATTTAAAATTTAAAATTTTCTATGTTTGATTGTTATGCAAATAATAATAATAATACTGTTTTTATTTCCTTTTCAATTTAACATTAGTATAATACAACATTGAAAAAAAACGGCTGTTTTTAGGTGATTGTACAACTTATACAACATGTACAATATCTGCTTTTTCAATGAAGACTTAATGAAGTGATGGAGTCATAGAAAATTGCGCAAAACATATATATATATATCACTTCATTTAGGGCGATGTATCACATATCGTGATGTTTTATTACTAATATCAATTAGTATGATCACGTACTTGGTCCGGTAAAGCTTGCTCTTTGGAGGATATTATTTAATGCACAATAAATAATAAGTCCTTCACCACAATCAACTAACACATTTTATTAATAACTGAGTAACTAACTAAAAAATACAATAACAATAAGAACTCACCATACACTTATTCTAACGCACTTGTAGTCAATAGTGAACCTTTCTCAAGAGAAACGGTCCAAGATAACTTATCATATGCGTTGTTCGTACAGAACTACTTGCACCCCCGCTAGCTAGTTCCGCTCACATCGCCCCTTGGCGATGCGTACTCAAGGCAAGGTCACATTCCTTCAAATTGTCACTAATTAGCTGCTGCAGTACTAATCGAACGCTGCGTAAAGCACCCTTGTGCTGTCGTTATGGTTAAATTCCTCATAAAATCTTTTCAAAGCATCGAAATTGTCAGGCGCCGACATATATTTATGAATATTTATATCCACACTGGGCGACGATATGTTTTTAATAATTAATGTCATGTCAATTTCATGTGTATACAGCATCAAAACCTCAACCAAATTATACCCATTTACTATTTCGAGCAAATTCAAACTCTTTAGGATAATATTTTTTATTTGTCTCATTTTTTTGTTAAATAAATCAGGGCCCCCGGCGAATGGCAGATATTCAGCTAGTACTGGGCGGGGCAGAAATAACTCGCATTAAAAGGTGGATTGACAAAGAATAGTACGAGATGTCACCAAAAACATTTTATTTCTCAAATGTGCCCCCTTGCATGTGCGCAACACACTCATTTTCGGACTTAAAAAAGTTGAAGTGGGCCAGAACTTTCCTTGTTTATCTACTGTTATACAAATTTTTTTACTTTAAGGCATGAAAATTATACCTATGCCTTGACGGCCGATACACATTTGGAGACGTTTTTGGAAGTTTACACTCTACTACTACTCACTAGCATGTCGGGCGAAATTCCTTCAATTTTTTCCCCATAGAAAAAAGTCACCGTGGCTCAAATCAGACGAGCGCGGTGGCAACGGAGCTGCCTCGCGTAGGTGAATCACATTCTTGCAAAATTCACTGTGTCCCTGTGACTCTGTGGGAGTACCTCAAGGCCGACGAAAGGAAGCCCTTCAAGAAAAAAAATGAAGAAATTTCGCCCGACTCAAGTTTTGTGAAATCGTGTATGTGTTGCGAACAATAATATATTTAGAAAATATAAGCTTGAATTCACCTAATAGACTAAAGGCGTTTTATATCCTACGCAATACAACAAAAACTCCACCTGGATTTATTCGATTGCCTAGATACATTTACTTCTGTTTTTTTTAAATGTAAAATTATATATATTTTTATATATGTAAAAATTTGGTTACCGCAACAGGTCTCTTTCGATTTGTCAAAATAGTTGCTATTAACAAAATTAACAGACCAACCAAACTATTCCCCTACACTATTTCAATCCACTTGAACTCTACACTACACTATTTTCCACTATAACTTTATGAATCAAGATTAAATTTATTAATAAAACTTATTGAACTACAAACATTTATGGGAAATAGTGTAGTGCATAGTTCAAGTCGTTTGAAATAGTGGACGGGCATAGTTTGGTTGGCAGGGGACACCCGCCCACCCGACCTTTGCTTGCATAGTTTTTTCCATAAGATAACACACTTTTTTGAATTGTTTAAACAATATAAAACGGTTGCATCCATTGAACAAAACTATGCGAAGAATGTTGGGGTGGGCGGGTGGCCCCTACTAATCAAACTATGACCGTTCATTATTTCAAACGGCTTGAACTCTGCACTACACTATTTTCCACTATATCTTTTTGAATCAAGTTTAAATTTATTAATTAAATTGATTGTATTACAAAAACTAGTAGGAAATATTGTAGTGTAGAGTTCAAGTCATTGGGAATAATGTACGGGCATAGTTTGATTAGTAGGGGACACCCGCCCACCCCACCATTGTTCGTATAGTTTTGTTCAATGGATGCAACCGTTTTATATTGTTTAAACAATTCAAAAAAGTGTGTTATCTTATGGAAAAAACTATGCAAGCAAAGGTGGGGTGGGTGGGTGTCCCCCACCAACCAAACTATGCCCGTCTACTATTTCAAACGACTTGAACTATGCACTACACTATTATACGTTATTTTCTGTGATTAAATTAATATCATTTATTAATTTAAGAGTAACTAAAAAAATATATGTGAAAAATAATGTAATGCATAGCTCAAGTCGTTTTAAATAGTGGACGGGCATAGTTTGGTTGGTGGGGAAAATAATCATAACAAATACCTACTCCGACATCGATAATCATCACGTAATGTTTGTAAATAACACACGTATGTTATTTAAAAACATTAATAGAATAGACTATTTTGAACGCAAAGTAAAATTTATAATTTTTCAACATTTTCCAGATGTTGAAAAATTATCAATAAATTCAACTTTGCATTATACTTTTTGATTCGTTTTACTTTGATTAATGTTTGGAAACTTATTTTCAATATTCTACTTATTATTCTTAATTACGGAAAATCGAGTTTTATTTACTTTATATATTATACAAATGTGCAAAATTACATTTGTATAATGTATAAAGTAATAAAACGCGGTTTTCCGGAATTAAGAATAATAAGGAGAATATTGAAAATAAGTTTCGAAATATCAATAAAATAAACATATAAAATATTTCACCTTTTTCATTTAATTTGAATTTTTTGACGTAATTGTACGACTCTTCATTTATTATTATTCAATGCGATATTAATTCTAAAAACATCAGTGTACTTTTTGAAAATATTAGTACCGACCGAGTAGATTTCTTCTGGTGTAACCACCGTTTGAATTTCTGTACCTCCCCTTGTTTCTTGTCTAGTTCCCAAGGTCACCGTACACCCTAAACATACATCAGCCGTCCCCTTTTTCAGTATCAGCCGCAACGTCAGGCGTGCTGTCACGAGTCAAGTTTCCTAACTAAATGTGAGTTTTGCGAGACCCCGAATTATCGCACTGTTAGTTAATTCGCGAGCGTGTCCACAGCAGCTAATCCGCGTCCTTGTTTGTGTTTTAGTTTCGTGCTTATAATCTCTCCAAACGTGTAACAATAATAACGCAGCTGTCCCTGCTATCTGGACAGATAAACACAGTGCAAGCATTTGAGAAGGAAATGGGAATCGATTAAATTCTGGATTATAAAGCTGCAATGAAACAGAAGCGTGATGGGGGCGGATTTTAAACTTCATGTAAATATGTTGTTTTATTTTAAATATACTAATAAATAGTATTGTTACCACCCTTACTGGTGTGGTATACGATCTCACGTAGGGTATCCCTGGTAGGGTGTTGTGCGCGAAAACCGACTACAGTGCGTGAATGACTGGTAAAATAATACCTTAAAAGTCGTTTTAGACAAGACAGTTTATTAGCTCAAAAGTTTGTTCAAGAAATGAATTCATATAGCCTCCTCCCATACAATTTGTTCTTGATAAATAGAACGCGTTATATTTTTCCATTCGATCTACCATCCAATTTAATATTTTAAATAATTTGCTGTATCAGGCACCTTACACGGTCAATAATACTGTCAGTCCTAGTACTGTCAGTATTTGCAATTTTTGCAATTTCTTGACTCGAAAGTTTGTCAAGATACGAGACAATCTAAATTGTCTCGTATAATATAGAAAATTATTTGAAATATTGAATTGGATGGTAGATCGAATGGAAAAATAGAACGCGTTGTATTAGTCAAGGACAAATTATATAGGAGGAGGATATATGAATGAAAGAATGACGTTGAACTTATTTTTGTAATAAATTTTTAGTCTGTAATATTCGAAAAAAAATAAAATGGTGAGTGACTAGTTTAACCCTTAAATGCATATTGTTACAGAACATAGGCCTTACATTACCTTTTAAAATGCTCACTGTCTAAATTAAAAACGTTATTTTCAAAACTGTAATTCTGTATCGATATCTGCATACATATGATTCATGATTTTGCTAATAAATCGCGAATCTTATGTAGCAAGTGGACGACTGATGGTAACTATTATTTAATATTTTTTTTTTTTAAATGATTGCTTTAAGGGTTGATGTTTCAAATGGAATAGAAATAGTGGTATTCCATTATAAATATTGGAAACGTGTTTTATACCATTATGGTAGTGGTAGCCGTACGCCGCTCTCCATAGACGTGTGTACATGGAAAGTTACGTAAATTTCGTAAATTTTGAAAGATGTGCGTAAATGTTAATGTATTTGCAAACATGAATCACTCGATATATTGATTGTACACTAGTAAAACCATTACTGGACAAAATTAAACGATTTATGGCATCATACTGACCAGACTAATACACCTTGAACTTGTTTGCAGTCGGTGATTCATGAATAAAATTAATTTAAACCATTAAGAAAAATAAACAGCTTAGAACTGTTAACGTGTTTGAGTTACTTATTGTAATATATCCTTCTGGAAACTACAAACGTTCGTTGTTAATTTCAATACTTAAACAGAATTAAAATGCATACAATACAATAGACTCTGAATTATGCGCTGGTGTGAAATTATGCTCAGTAATTCTCTAAATTTCATCCGCTAAATCTGACCAGTGAATAGTAGTTCAAATGTTGGAATGGAGTGTGCTCCAACTGTTTGAGTTGAAAGCTTTCTGCCGTCGCCCACCCACTCCGCTTTCACACCCTCACATTCTTCGCTAAGGTGTCACCACGTGTCACTTCCCTTACTATACAGCGCACACGCGGTGTACCCCAGACCCATCCACACTTTCCTCCCTCTCTCGTCTGACCCACACCTCGCTCTCGCCATGCATACTTTGTCCTCCCTGCTGAATTCACCCCTGGCTAAGTAACTCGGGAGTTTCTCAAGCACTTGCCATACGCTGCATCAATTTAACTAATCTAATCCAGCATTATTCTTCCCTCCGAGTTTTACCATGTAATCCTTCGACGATCTTCTCCTTGCTTGCCCGTCCTCTCCCACTCTGAGGCGCCCAAGTCTTATACGCAGCTCCGGGTATAAGACTTGGGCGCGCGACTTGGTTGCCAGCAACCTTCTCTTTGCTTCCCCCGGGCCGTGACGTTTGGAAGCAGCCTTCCAAGCGTTCTTGTCGCCTTGCGGGTGCTTCAAGTACCTGCGATACTTGGCTGGAATTGGCCTCCATGATAGTCTCAAGGTACTTGATTTTCCTCGCTATTGTCTGGTTTTGCCTCTGTAGTCTGATGCTGAGAGCATCTTGCGTCCCGGTCCGACGAGTTGATAATAGGGACACCTCATTCTTTGCCACAGCGATGCTTAGCCCCGTGGGCCATCCACTCGGCCATCATCTCCACCGCTTCCCTGGCCACGAACGACGATCGCCATACTGTCAGCGAAGGCGATTGTGTGTACGCTCAAATCGGAGGGCATCGTCGTAGGCTACGTTCCATAGTAGAGGGGCCAGTATGGATCCTTGCAACGCTCCCGCCTCCACACTACTCTGCGTGATGTCTTTCTTAATCACCGCCCTGCCTTCAAACTTATATTCTCTGCGTTATGTGCGCCTCGTTTTCCGATATCCCTTTCTACAGTGACATGAAGTGCTCGTACCATTGTTGAACTCCTATTACATGTTTTTTTGGGGGATTTGTGGTTGCCTTCCTAATGTATTTGCATATTTCTCTTTGTGAAACAAGGTTGTTGATTATTTTCAATTCCCTGTCCGCTCTATTTTTCTTCGCTGCTACGTATGCCTTGCCGAATCTCATCTTTGGCTACGATACTTCCTCTATACATCATCCCTCGCCTCTATACGTTCTTATCGTTTGTCTGAGCTTTCTTTGGGCTTTAATACACTCTTAGAGACATATTACTGCTGCGCCCTAACCCAGCCCCTTTCATCTCCTGTGTTTGCTACTAAAGCCTTCTTCATCTACTCTGTGAATTCATCCAGTGATCGTACCACCCCACATTTTATATTCTGCAGGTAATGCTGATAGCTCTTTCTTGCGTCAGCGTCCCACCTGTACCTTTCTATTTTCTTGCCCTGTGTATCTCGCTCCTCTCTCCGCAGACACAACTATATGCTATTGGAAAGTGGTCGGATTTCAGTATATCCTCCGCCACGAACTTCTCAATTTGCTGCCCTGTCTACTCATTTGCCATCGTATATTCTATCACCCTCTCGCCCTTATATACGTGTATACCCATCCGTCACCCTATCTGCGCCCATTTAACTAATCTAATCCAGCATTATTCTTCCTTCCGAGTTTACCATGTAATCCTTCGACGATCTTCTCCCTGCTTGCCCGTTCTCTCCCAATCTGAGGCCGTCCTATCCCACTCTAGCCCGTCCCTTTCTCCAGTTCGTACATTTCAATCCCCTCCTGAACCACTCTGGTCGTTATCATTGTCTGCCCACTGCCTATCTATGATCCGACTTGTTTCTCCCACCTCCCGAACGTAAACCGCAAATGTCCGCCACGCCTTTCCTTAAATTATCACCGTTCTTTCCTGTATTCCTTCGCTCCAGTCCTAAAATAATATCCATATTATATGATAAAATAATAAAACGAATTTAATATGATTGCAATAAGTCAAACAGACCCGTTCTCCCCGCGGTATCGCGAAATTATTGAAATCATTTTGCTTCTCGCAACTAATTTTCTTATAATTAAATAGAATAATTTCTACTTACTAAGTAAGCAAATGTTTTAAAGCAAATTAAATTAGTTTTTGTACAAGCAAAAATGAAGTATGTTTATGTTTTTTATAAAAAAGAATTGCTGATATTCATGTTAAAAGTAATACTATATGGACCTATTTTTTTAATTTATCGAACAACATGAATAGCAGAGATACTTATAGAAAGTATTCATATCTTTTAAACAGAACACTCTTGTAATCTTTAAGATAAAAGCATTTAATGTGGGACGTAAAACAGGACTCACGCGGATATTACTACGCCAATAAAATATTCCTTTTGGAGACGTATCAGCAGTTACCTAACGATCTTGATTCTTTTATTGCCACCTTAGTAACCTGTGGTTAGTTTTATCATCGAGAAATACTAAAAAAAATATTTTTCTTAGTTCGAGTCGTTAGATTCGCATTTCCGACCATCGTGACGGTGCACTGCGTGGCGAATTCATTACAGGTGTGAAGTGTGATCTAAAAAATAAAATGAAAATTTTTGTGGAATACATTGTTTATACAGGGTGTCGCTCATTTTGGAATGAAGAAAGACGCCATCATATTTTTACACTTTTCCGACCTACACGTCTACTAGTTGACATTTTTTAACATATTTTCTCCGATTTTTCTTTAGCTTTTAGCGCGCACAAACTGTCAGATGAAAACACGAAATACGAAATAATATTGAATTCTGTAATATAATTAGCTCAAAAAATCAACAGGGTGCATTGTATTGGATTATCGCTAGTCGGGGAGCGGGTAGAACGTTGGAAGAGGTGTCATTTGAAAGCGTCATCCTTCTAGACGTCGAGAAAAATAGATCGGGCATTGTGGCGCCGGTAGGAGCTGTAAAGCTGTGGAAACGTGGAATAATTCAGATTTGTCCTGACGTCTAGAAGGATGACGCTTTCAAATGACACCTCTTCCAACGTTCTACCCGCTCCCTGACTCCCGTTAATCCAATACAATGCACCCTGTTGAGTTTCCTTAGCTATTTATATTATAGTATTCAATATAATTTCGAATTTCGTGTTTTTTTCTCTATGACATTAGATATGATTTTTCTCGGAAATTTCCTTATTATAATATACATGCGGATTTTCGGAAGTCCTCACACTCGCATACACCGTCAGACGCGGCAGAAAGACCCGATGGTCTATAGCTAGTTACAGAATTGTAACAAATGCAGTAACTTCTAAAATAATTATAGGATGAAATAAAATAAAATGCATAAATAATGCCACAAGATTACGTTAATAGACAAGCTTTTATATCTATCCTGTTTTATCTCTATCGTAATGGAACACAAGAAACATTTCTCGTTTGGCTAAAATATTTCCTACATCATCATTTATATGTAGTAATTTCGTGTTTCTTGTTATTTGCAGTTTTAAAATGCCTTCGATTATCAGCGGACCCAGTGACATTAAGAATAAAAAGAGGTAAGCGATTGCATTTCTGTTCCACCGTGATGGTGATTACATCCATTCGTTCGTATTTAGATCCGAAAATCAAGGCAACTGTTCGCACGCACCTGGTGTCCACTGGCGGCGATGGAGACATGGCGACCGTACATAAGAACAACACGATTTACACGCACCAAAACCGCCCCGAGCCCGCCGTGCACCGCACCAATGGCAGCTGCCCCGAGCAGCAACCCCTGCTCGTGCAGGAGAACGACCGGCTGCTCTGGGAGCCGCTCGGCGACAAACCCAAGGGACCCCCCAAGTTTGAGGCCTTCATGATGACCGGGGAGCACATTCTCAACATCTCGAGGACCACACCGCAAACCGTTATCTTACCTAAACAATTAAAAAAAGTAAATCTTAATTTAAATACAATAATAATAAATCAACTCAATAATATTCAGAACTCGGAAAATATTTATGTTACATTACAAATGAAGGCTTTCATGAAATAATTTACATGATAATTGTTAGGTCAGTAAAGGACAACCTAAAAAAAATAATATACATACATAGGATGTTCTATACATCAAACGCCTCATAGAAAAAGCATTTTTAAGCAAGTTCATATATACATGTGACCTAAAATATTTCGTTATCGAGATTTACATTATTTGCGGACTAATAAAATAATCATAGGATAACATGAACTCTCCGTTAAGGATGGGATACATATATGACCTGAATTCTAAAATATTGAGGTTTTAACAAAATTTATGCAGCGGAATATCATACATTTTTTTCTTGTCGATAATAAATACTTTCTTGTGCGCTCCGAATTAAAAAGAAAACTTCTATCTTTATAAGGCTATCAGCCGTGATGCTTTTCCGCCGGTCAACGGAGAAGCTCAGAAGAGTTTAATCACCCGGTATTTACCTTAACTTCACAGAAAACCTCCGAATTTTATTTTATAAGATTTGATGGTCTACGTTTTATAGGATTATAAGGTTTATTTATGGTCATCAATTTTTACAAAATAAGTTTCATAGCCAAGAAAAACGTGATGTTGTAATTGTGATTTTAGTTTGAAAAGTATGATAATTATAAATCCTTATGAAACTTTATTCTGTGAATTTTCAAGTCTATGGATGTTGATATTGGTGTGTCCATATTGCAGGTGGATAATCAGAGGTATCACAACAGTCACGCGCACCACCTAAGGCATCAGCAGCATAACTCGGTGCCGAACAGTCCGAACGAGATGGACATGGGCCACCGTGGCAACCACGTGTCGGGCCCGAACTCCGCCAACACTTCCCCAGTCAGTGCCAACAAACGCGACTCGAACCCGTCGCCGGGCGACAAGACGTTCAACAACTTCGTGCGGACGAGCCGGTCGGAGGACCAGCTGCAGGAGACGAAGGGCATGAGCGCGGTGGACATCGACGTGGACGACGACATCACGAGCTCGCTGAACACGCTGCTGGACACGAGGCCCGACGCGGGCTCGTCGAACAACGTGTGCACCTCGAGCAACAGTGACCGGATCGTGTGGACGTACAATGCGCCCGTCACCGCCGCCTCCGAGCAAAACAAACTGTGCCACACCCTCTCCAACGGCAGCAGCTCCTCGCCCTCGTCCAGCCCGCTGCGCTCCACCTCGCCCCAGTCCCCCACATCCGTGTCTTCCTCGGTCATGTCCAGCCACTCTGGCTCGCGCAAACTGCCGTACACCATCACCAACGGGCCGCACACCGACTCCGGCCAGTACAACCAGACCAACGGCGACTTCAGCGTGTCCGAGGCCATCTCCAACATCTCTAGTCCCGACTACCACGACGACGACAGCATGGGCATCCGGGACTGTGTCATGGAAATCAGTGACCATAGTGATAGTGATAGTACTCTGCTAGTTTCCGAACCCAGACAGAGGCACGGGCCTGAAGGTGATCATCGAATTGTGATACAGGTTAAAGGACCTGACAAGGAACAAATTAATAGTGTTAAGGAACGCAGCAAACATAGGAACATCGATACTAGTTATAAATATAGAGAGCAACAGGTACGTTATTTCAAAAGACACTTCAAAGAGGGTTTTATTTATTTATGGAGCTTGTGGTATACCAGTTTTGCATGATCCCCAATTGTATTTTATTGCAACAAATATATTCACTCATAATTAACGCAGTGGTTCTGAATTCGAATGTAGTTTTGGAGTTCATCAAGTAAACAATAAAGTATTGCAATGAGTTTATTTTATAGAGGGTTTGGAAGGTTGTTACTGTTTTACTTTGCAAGTACGGCGTTAAATCTCGTTCGCGATAGAAACTTAAACATGTACATAGTTAATAACGGTCGTTATTGACTTTGTAATCATGTTAAATTAATATAGTTTTACAATGAAGCACTTTAGGTATATTGTATTATCCATTCACCTGCCAAGCGTAGAAAATATCTGAATAGCGTAAAAATTATGAAGGTAAAACTCTAGGTGCGATTTTTGAGCGTACGCTATAAATATAGCTCGATATTATTGCATATAGGTTCCATTTCGACCCTTCGCTCCGAGAAAAGTGATAAATAGAAACTTAAAAATCTAGTTAACTATCTTGATGTTGATGTTCGTTCGATGATCGTTATTGACTTGATCTTTTTCTTTCTTCTTGAGACGTGTTGGTATGCTATTATCTGAGCTTAATGCTGTTAATTTTCTTGCGCCGCATTTCGTCAGCCGTCTTTCCAGCGTTTATATAGCCACCCTAGCGGTCGCCGCCATGCTGGTTTTCCTTCAAATACTATGTGCGACAGTCTGTCCTCGTCCATTCAGTTGACGTGATCGCGTCATTGTCGTCTTCTTTGTTGTCAATGTCATTTGTTTACAATGTCATGGACTCCGCATTGTTGTCTGATTTACCTCAATTATTGAGGCTACAGCCAACAAGAGTTCATATAAGAATACTGTTATATACATACAAAATTCAAAAAAGTATTAACTAATTGGATTTTGGATATTTTTAAGACATTTATATCTTACCCATTTCTCTATGTTTATAAAGACATATAATTAGTTAAATTGCCTCAATTATTGAGGCTACAGTCGATAAAAGTTCATATAAGAATACTGTTATCTACATAACAAAATTCAAAAAAGTATTAACTGATTGGATTTTGGATATTTTTGAGACATTTATAAGTTAACCATTTATCTATGTTTATAAAGACATATAATTGGTTAAATTGTCTCAATTATTGAGGCTACAGTCGATAAAAGTTCACATAAGAATTCTGTTATCTGCATCAAACATTCAAAAAAGTAATAACTGTTTGGATTTTGCATATTTTTGAGATATCTATATGTTACCCATTTATCTATGTTTATAAAGACATATAATTCGTTAAATTGCCTCAATTATTGAGGCTACAGTCGATAAAAGTTCATATCAGAATTCTGTTTCTATATACAAAATTCAAAAAAGTATTAACTGATTGAATTTTCGATATTTTTGAGACTTTTATAAGTTACCCATTTATCTATGTTTATAAAGATATATAATTCGTTAAATTGCCTCAATTATTGAGGCTACAGTCGATAAAAGTTCATATCAGAATACTGTTCCTACTTAAAAAATTCAAAAATGTATTAATTGATTGAATTTTCGATATTTTTGAGACTTTTATAAGTTACCCATTTATCTATGTTTATAAAGACATATCATTCGTTAAATTGCCTCAATTATTGAGGCTACAGTCGATAAAAGTTCATATCAGAATACTGCTTCTATATACAAAATTCAAAAAAGTATTAACTGATTGGATTTTGGATATTTTTCAGACATTTATATGTTACTCATTTATCTATTTTTATAAAGACATATAATTCGTTAAATTGCCTCAATTATTGAGGCTACAGTAGATAAAAGTTCATATCAGAATACTGTTCCTATATACAAAATTCAAAAAAAGTATTAACTGATTGGGTTTTGGATATTTTTGAGACATTTATATGTTACCCATTTATCTATGTTTATAAAGACATATAATTCGTTAAATTGCCTCAATTATTGAGGCTGCAGTCGATAAAAGTTCATATCAGAATACTGTTCCTACATACAAAATTCAAAAAAGTATTAACTGATTGGATGTTGGATATTTTTGAGACATTTGTATGTTACCCATATATCTATGTTTATAAAGACATATAATTCGTTAAATTGCCTCAATTATTGAGGCTACAGTCGATAAAAGTTCATATATAATACTGGTACCTGCATAAAAAAATTAAAAAAGTATTAAAAAAGTATTAAATGATTGTATTTTGGATATTTTTGAGATATTTATATGTTATGCATTTATCTATGTTTATAAAAACATATAAATCGTTAAATTACCTCAATTATTGAGGCTACAGTCGATAAAACTTCATATAAGAATACTGTTATCTACATAAAAAATTCAAAAAAATATTAACTGATTGGATTTTCCATATTTTTGAGATATTTATATGTTACCCATTTATCTATGTTTATAAAAACATATAATTTGTTAATTTAGCTTAATTATTGAGGCTACAGTCGGTAAAAATTCATATCAGAGTACTGTTACCTACATAAAAAATTCAAAAAAATATTAAATGATTTGATTATGGATATGTTTGAGATATTTATATGCTACCCATTAATATACATCTATAAAGACATATAATTCAATAAATTACCTCAACTATTGAGGCTACAGTCAATAAAAAATCATCTAAGTTGACTGTTACCTGTATACAAAATTATAAAATGTAATCATTGATTGGATTTTGGAATTTTTTGAGGCATGTATATGTTACCCGTTTATGTATGTTTATAAAAAATATATAATTCGTTAAATTGCTTTAATTATTGAGGCTACAGTCGGTAAAAGTACATATCAGAATACTGTTACCTACATAAAAAATTCAAAAAGTATTAAATGATTTGATTATGGATATTTTTGAGATATTTATATGCTACCTATTAATATACGTCTATAAAGACATTTAATTCATTAAATTACCTCAACTATTGAGGCTACAGTCGATAAAAGTTCATATAAGTTTAGTATTACCTGCATTAAAAATTCAAAAAAGTATTAAATGTTTGGATTTTGTATTTTTTTAAGACATTTATATGTTAGCTATTTATCTATGTTTATAAAGACATATATTTTGTTAAATTACCTCAATTATTGAGGCTACAGTCGATAATTGTTCATATAAGAATGCTGTTACCTACATAAAAAACAGTATTAACTTATTGGATTTTTGATATTTTTGAAACATTTATATGTTACCCATTTATATATGTTTATAAAGACATATAATTCGTTAAATTACCTCATTTATTGAGGCTACAGTCGATAAAAGTTCATATAAGAATACTCTTACCTGTATAAGAAAATCAAAAAAATATTAAATAATTGTATTTTATATATTTTTGATACATTTATATGTTACCCATATATCTATGTATATAAAGACATATAATTTGTTAAATTGCCTCAATTATTGAGGCTACAGTCGATAAAAGTTCATATAAGAGTACTGGCATAATTTTTTTTTTTTAAGTATTAATTGATTGTATTTTGGTTATTTTGGAGATATTTATATGTTATCTATTTATCTTTGTTTATAAAGACATATAATTCGTTAAATTACCTCAATTATTGAGGCTACAGTTAACAAAGGTTCATATAAGAATGCTGTTAACTATACAAAAAATTCAAAAAAGTATTAAATGATTTGATTTTGGATATTTTGGAGATATTTACATGCTAGCCGTTAATATACGTTTATAATGACATATAACTCATTAAATAACCTCAACAATTGAGGATACAGTCGATAAAAGTTCATATACGTTTAGTGCTACCTGCATAAAAAAATCAAAATTGTATTTTGGATATTTTTGAGATATTTATATGTTATCCGTTTATCTATGTTTATAAAGACATATAATTCGTTAAATTACCTCAATTATTGAAGCTACAGTCGATAAAAGTTCATATACGAATACTGCTACCTACAAAAAAAAATTATTAGATGTTTGGGTTTTCTATATTTTGGAGACATTTATATGTTACCCATTTATATATGTTTATAAAGACATATAATTCATTAATTTACCTCAAATATTGAGGTTACAGATGATAGTAGTTCATATAAGAATACTCTTACTTACATAAAAAAATCAAAACAGTATTAACTCATTCGATTTTGAATATTTTTGAGACATTTATATGTAACCCATTTATTTATGTTTATATAGACATATAATTGGTTAAATTACCTCAATAATTGAGGCTACAGTCTAAAAAAGTTCATAGAAGTATACTACTGTTACCTGCATAAATAATTTAAAAAAGTATTAAATGATTTGATTTTGGATATATTTGAGATATTTATATGCTAGCCATTAATATACGTTTATAAAGACATATAATTTATTAAATTACCTCAACTATTGAGGCAACAGTCGATAAAAGTTCATATAGGTTTAGTTTTACCTGCATACAAAATTCAAAAGTATTAAATAATTATATTTTGGATATTTTTGAGATATTTATATGTTATCCATTTATCTATGTTTATAAAGACATATAATTCGTTAAATTACCTGAATTATTGAGGCTACAGTCGATACTAGTTCATATAAGAATACTGTTACCTAAATAAAAAATTCAAAAAAGTATTAACTGATTAGATTTTCCTTATTTTGGAGATATTTATATGTTACCTATTTATCTATGTTTATAAAGACATATAATTCGTTAAGTTACCTTAATTATTGAGGCTACAGTCGGTAAAGGTTCATATCATAATATTGTTACCTACACATACAAATTAAGAAGTATCAACTGATTGGATTTTCGATATTTTTAAGATATTTATATCCTACCCATTAATCTACGTTTATCAGGACAATTCGTTAAATTACCTCAACTATTGAGGCTGTAGTTGATAAAAGTTCATATAAAATTACTGTTACCTGCATCAATAATTTAAAAAAAATATTAACTGATTGGATTTTGGGCATTTTTGATAGATTTATATGTTACCCATTTATCTATGTTTATAAAAACATATAATTCGTTAAATTACCTCAATTATTTAAGCTACAGTCGATAAAAGTTCATGTAACAATACAATTACCTGATAAAAAATTCAATGTTTGGATTTTGTTTATTTTTGAGACATTTATATGTTACCTATTTATGTATGTTTATAAACACATATAATTCGTTACATTACCTCAATTATTTAGGCTACAGTCGATAAAAGTTCATGTAAGAATACGATTGCCTGATAAAACATTCAAAAATGTATTAAATGTTTGGATTTTATATATTTTTGAGACATTTATATGTCACCCATTTATCTATGTTTATAAAGACATATAATTCGTTAAGTTAGCCCAATTATTTAGGCTACAGTCAATAAAAGTTCATGTAACAATACAATTACCTCATAAAATATTCAAAAAAGGATTAAATGTTTGGATTTTATATATTTTTGAATCATTTATATGTTACCTATTTATCTATGTTTATAAACACATATAATTCGTTAAGTTGACCCAATTATTTAGGCTACAGTCGATAAAAGTTCATGTAACAATACAATTACCTGATAAAAAATTCAAAAAAGTATTAAATTTTTGAATTTTGTTTATTTTTGAGATATTTATATGTTACCTATTTATCTATGTTTATAAACACATATAATTCGTTAAATTACTTCAATTATTTAGGGTACAGTCGATAAAAGTTCATGTAACAATACGATTGCCTGATAAAAAATTCAAAAAAGTATTAAATGTATGGATTTTGTATATTTTTGAGACATTTATATGTTACACATTTATCTATGTTTATAAAGACATATAATTTGTTAAATTACCTCAATTATTTAGGCTGCAGTCGATAAAAGTTCATATAACAATACAGTTACCTGATAAAAAATTTAAAAAAGTATTAAATGTATGGATTTTATATATTTTTGAGACATTTATATGTTACACATTTATCTATGTTTATAAAGACATATAATTTGTTAAATTAGCTGAATTGTTTAGGCTACAGTCGATAAAAGTTCATATAACAATACAGTTACCTGATAAAAAATTTAAAAAAGTATTAAATGTAAGGATTTTATATATTTTTGAGACATTTATATGTTACCCATTTATCTATGTTTATAAAGAAATACAATTCGTTAAGTTACCTCAATTATTGAGGCAGTCGATAAAAGTTCATACCTGCATAAAAAATTTAAAAAATATTAAATGTTTGCATTTTGTATATATTGGAGATATTTATATGTTCTCAATAATTGAGGCTACAGTCGATAAAAGTTCATACCTGCATAAAAAATTTAAAAAATATTAAATGTTTGCATTTTGTATATATTGGAGATATTTATATGTTCTCTATCCCGTTTATGTATGTTTATAATAACATATAATTCGTCAAATTAATTATTGAGGCTATAGCCTCAATAATTAACGTAAAATACACCATCCGATAAATAAAAGTTTATATCAGAATACTGTTAACTACATACAAAATCTGGTAATTCGCAGACCGCGGCCATATGCGTGATCTTCCATCTTTTGCTTATGAATTCTGAACAGTGAATATTATTAGGTAGATGGATAGATTTATGAATACAGGACGCTATTACAGTTTTAAAAATCGTATTAATAGCTTAAAATAAATCGATTTTCTATACATTCCAGTATACTGGATATGGCCAAACTTTTGATCTCATTGGGAGACCTGTTTCTTAGATTTTAGTCCGCGGTCTACCAACATCGTATATATTAAGTAATCATAAGAAAAGTAGTAATTTAAAGCCAAAACGTTGAGTGAACAAATAATTCCTTATTCAATGGCCAAAACTAAGATTAAATTTAAAATAATCATATTTAATACTAATACATATTAAAAATCAAGTTATTTTAATAAGAGAAAATAATAATTTCTTCTTACAAACTAATTAGTTTATTAATAAAACAATATATAATATGTGTACATATACGACAGGCGGACGAGTAGGAATAGTTCGACGCTTTAGCTACTATATCATTGTATAATCAATTACTATACGTAGTAACCGATATTTTCCATGAATAGTGTCCATAAAAATAATTGATAATTTATTTTATTTATTTATTTATTACCTCTAGTACATTTATACAATATATACAAAAGTACAATAAAAATATAGGAGGTAATGATTAGGTTTGAGTTAGTAGATTATTTATTTAATGAATTAATACGTATTTTCGTTGAAATTTGTCACCACAACCACTTAACAAATCAATTGACAACCACTAAAAACCGGTGTTTAAACCCTTCCAAGGTTGCTGATAATATTTAATCTACTTTTAATAACTATGCGAATGTAATAGCCTGCGGGGAAATAGTACCCACTCCTCCACTACTCGGAAACATGCCAGTTAAAACCTAAACAAACACCACCCAAACACAGATAGGCTGCATGGCCGTAATTTATGTATCGCTGCAATTATCTTATCTAGAAATTGTATTTAAATGCGGACTTGACAGCAATATCCCGGCTGATAAAAATACGGGACGGTGAATCATTGTGGGCATTTTAGTGATGTGCAGTAAGGTAGGAAGATTGAATTTTTTGTAGCGTGCCTTGCGGATGCTTAAATCGGACGACAATTCATTGCGGGTTTGTTGACTAATTTGCTGTGAGCGTGATAACACGTTTGGTGGTTTATTGCGATAGTTTTATCTGTGACAAATGGGCTAGTTCCGGGAATTAAATTAGCCAATGTTATGTTAAATATGGAACAAGAATGAAGTTAGCGATACATTTGCAAATTTAATAATAATAATTCTTATATATATATATATATATATATATATATATATATATATATATATGTAGATTAACTATTGGGTATGCGGCGTAAGGCAAAATAAAGAATGAATTTATGAATCGATATTTTATTTATTCAAAGCTTCATCAGGATTATACTACAAATGAACCAAAATTTATAAAATAAAATACCCTCAACTTATTATCAAAAGCGAAGACAATGTTTGGATGCCGACAGTCGTAATTTTTGTGTATTGCTGTCAGTGCAAGTGGGGGCCGCGGGTACGAATTCCCATCAAGGGTGGTGATACGTACAATGAATTAATGTGCACTGGCCACATTCGATTTTTGTTTGCTTCTTGTGTGTAGTCGCCACACAACCGCAAAAATAGCCCGCTGGGACTTAGAGGATGGATAAATACATAACGTTTTCAGACATCGATTTTTCTTATATCAAACTTTCTAAGCCAACCACAGCATTGTCAACAAAATTAATGAACATTGGTCACCTCCATTTCTTTCCATGGACCTATAAATTGAATTACCATTTTCATAAATTTATTTTTGTTTTACTCCTTCGGCTGGTATAGTCCCGGGAAGTTTCCTTTACGTCTGTTTACTACATAGAATGAATCCACACAATTTTGTGCATATATATATATATATATATATATATATATATATATATATATATATATATATATATATATATATATGCACAAAATAAACAATATGAACATTCGAAAATACATCTTTCAATAAACAGGTGTTACAAAAGTATCTTTGCTTAATAGATTATCCTTTACGTTAGTGGAATGATGGGGAATGTCTTTCCGACAATAAGATGAAGAAGCTAGAGACAGAGAGTTTCTGTCTAGAGCACGGGTATTTATGCGTAACTCGAGCATGGTATGCGCGGTGGGGTGAACATGAGCACAGCTGCCACATACGGCATATATACTTATTTGCGGTACTTTGTAGAATTTAAATTAGCAATATTATTTATTGTGACTGCAGTCTAAAGTATTATTCCAAATATGATAATTCAGAACTGCAAAAATTAAATCTTACTGTATTCATTATGTCGTTCAATTCTATAAAGTAACATGTTAGTCTGTAGTTAAAATTTATAAAGTAACATAAAACCAAAGCAATATGAAGATCATTAATATACTTAGTGTTACTATTTTGTTGCGCAGATCTCAAGTGATAATTATGATTTGGATAACGAAAACGACTTAGAGGAGGCGCTGCTGAAAGGCTGCGACAGCAAAACGTCATCGCCTCCAATTTCGGAGGATGACAGCGACGTGGACAGCCTGCACAGCTTCCACTACTCGCCGAAGGCCGTGGACATGCCATCTGCCATTCGACTTGCCAACCGTTTGTATAATCTAGATGGGTTTAAAAAATCCGACGTGTCTAGGCACCTTAGTAAAAAGTAAGTCCACTAAAATTTAAGATGTTATTGATGTATTTGCGCTATACAGGCCATTTAGTTTGTTGACATTTTAGATATATTTTTATAAACTTTATGTTTTATGCTCTTTCTAGCAATGAATTTAGTAGAGCAGTCGCCGACGAATACCTGAAGCATTTTAATTTCGACCAAGACACCTTAGACATCGCCCTGCGAAAGTTCCTCAAACAATTTTCGCTGACGGGCGAGACGCAGGAACGGGAACGGGTGCTTGTTCATTTTTCAAAGAGATTCTTAGACTGTAATCCGGGTTCCTTTAACTCTCAAGGTAAGAACATGACTTTCGGTTATTGTGGTACTGAACAATTAAATGAACTGAAAGACAGGTGTAACGTGGTGTGAGTAGAGCCTGTAGTGTCGTTGATTGGTTTGGTTTTGAAATCAAGGCCCCTTTTTATGTTGCGGATAGTGTACAATTTTATTGTTAACTTTTTACAATCTATTGGTTATGCACGCGTGGATGCGGTAAGCCATGTGTGTATATGCCGCAGGACATGTGTTTTTTATTCTTTGTTGGCGTGTAGAGGGTTGTGCGTGCGCCAAGGTTAATTAGTTAACCTTCTCGCGCTCTCGATTTTCAGTGATTTTCCGTTTTCAGTTAATTCGATTATTGGTTCTCGTTTTTTCGTTCAAGTTCTCGACTTTTATTAGAAAACGAGAACATCGACTCTTGATAACAATCGAGAACAGTTGTTCTCGGTTTTCCAAATCACCCCCACCATCACTAATAGAAACCAACATATGTGAAGGTTTGTGATGTTGTTCCAGATGCGGTGCACACGCTGACGTGCGCGATAATGTTGCTCAACACGGATCTCCACGGGCAGAACATCAACCGCAAGATGTCGTGCCATGAGTTTATTGAAAACCTGGCCGGTCTGAACGAGTGCGAGAACTTCCCACGGGAAGTTCTAAAGCAGCTGTACCACGCGATCAAAAATAATCCGCTGGAATGGGCGCTGTAAGAAAATTAAGTGCGCTTTTAAGCTGCAGATAAACTACAAGAATGATTGCAACTTCTATAGTAGCCAAACTGCAGCTTAAAAATGCCTCTTACAATAAAGTCCTGTAAAATATTTTAAAATCAACATTTTGTAGCGACGAAGAAACGGACGACGCGACTCAAATGCAAATGAAGCCGCTGGAGCAAAGTCTTGGCGGCAACCCGTTCCTGGACATACCATGCCTTTCAAACGCTGTCGAGTACAAGAAGGGCTACGTGATGCGGAAGTGCTGCTACGAGACGAACGCCAAACGAAGTGAGTGGCAGCCAATACACGTAGTCTGAATGCTTTAGTTATGATTTCTTTTTTAAGTTCTTTACTACTGTTGTTATTTTTCTACTTTACGAATGCGACAGAAGTGTATGGTAAGCCAAATACTAAGTGTCTGTCCGAACAAAACCACATAGCTGCGCGACAGTTTCGCCATGCCAGTGGCGACATAATTTCATCCAATCACCTTACCATTTTCTTCTGTACTCGTCTATGCTAACACACTCATTCGTGATCGCTTCTTGTTGACAAATTATTGCCTTAAACTAATGTGTTGTTGAAAACTAACTTTATGTAGAGTTTTGTAGATTTGATTATTTTGGTTTGAACACCGTGGTGTTTACGCACTTCTTTATGTGCAAGTGTTTCTTAAACTGGGACATTTTCTACACTCTGCTTATTAATATTTGCACTTTAACACTGCTAACATTATTTGTTTGATATAAAATATAAATTTCAGGCCGATAGAAGTTTAAGAAACACTAATTGAGACAATTTAAAGGATAATTGGTAAAATATTGGTTATCTAGAAAAGTTAAATTCGTATTTTCTACTGAATATGCAGCGTTTCATATTACAAAACCTAAAAACGTTTAATTTTAAAAGTAATTGAGTCTGTTTTAAAAGTAATTGAGCCTGTTTTAAAAATAATTGAGCCTGTTTTAAAAATAATTGAGCCTGTTTTAAAAATAATTGAGCCTGTTTTAAAAGTAATGGAGCCTGTTTTAAAAGTAATTGAGAATGAAAGTGGCATAAGCTACATTTAAATTGATTTGAAAAGGAAAATATTTTAGGTTTGGTATTTATGTAAATCGAAATGCGTAGTTCATGCGCGTATCCAGATAATATATACCATAAATGCTGTGTATTTAAAACTGATTTTCTGTTTGTGTGACTTAGTTTTTTTTCAAGAGATAGTTGGGTTCAAAATAGATGTAGCTAGTTACAAATGTAACTTGCACAGCATGTTGCAATACAAAATAGCTGTTTCGAAGGCCTTTGCTGCATTTTTTTAGCGCCATTTCACAAACGTAGCTGGAAAATGTTCTACTGCACGCTGCGGGACCTCGTGCTCTACCTGCACAAGGACGAGAACGGCTTCAGGAAGAACCAGATGGGCGACAATCTGCACAACGCGATTCGGATACACCACGCGCTTGCGACAATGGCCACCGACTACACTAAGAAGCAGTACGTGTTCCGGTTGCAGACCGCGGATCAGGCAGAGTATTTGTTTCAAACGAGGTGAGTCCTGTAATTCTATGTATTTTATAACTAAGATAGGATATTTAAAATTACAGTTAAACAGAGTGTTTTACAAGGGGACCAACATGAAAATTGAGGTATAACATTTTATTCTAAAACGAAAATAAAGAATAAATTTTTTCCCATCCATATTTTTTTTCGAGATATCAAAGTTCAAACAAGAATATTTGTCGATTATTCGGAATGAATTTTTACGTTTTATAATTAAATTTTTCACATTAATTTTCATTTTGATCTTGCTGTAGAACACTGTATATTTATATAATCCAAAAATATATACTTGTATCTTATTATGAGTCTAAAACATTTAAGGATCAAAATACTTTATTATGATGCTAAAACATATAAGTAGTTTTCTTCAAATACCTCATTATGAGGCTAAAACTTACAAGAAATATTCTTTGAAATACCTCATTCTGCGGCTACGCATATAAGGAATATTCTTCAACATATCTTGCAGAAATATATAAGGAATATTCTGCAAAATACCTCATTATGGGGTTAAAACATATGAGAAATATTCACCAAAATACCTCATTATGAAACTAAAACATATGAAGGAATATTCTTTGTTAGAAATACCTCATTAAAACTTACAAGAAATATTCTTTGAAATACCATTCTGAGGGTACACATTTAAGGAGTATTCTCCAATATATGTTGCAGAAACATATAAAGAATATTCTCCAACATATGTTGCATAAACATATAAGGAATATTTTTCAAAATACATACCTAATGTATGTATTTTGAAAAATATTTCTTATATGTTTCTGCAACATATGTTGGAGAATATTCCTTATATGTGTACCCTCAGAATGAGGTAATATAAAATAATGAATAATAATAATAATAATAATGAAGCTAAGCATATAAGGAATATTCCTCAAAATACTTCATTATGGGTTAAAACTTATAAGAAATATTGTCCAAAATACCTCATTATGAAACTAAAACATACAAGAAATATTCTTCAAAATAACCATTGCGAGACTAAACATACAAGGAATATTCTTTGTTTGAAATACCTCATTAAGAGGTTAAACCAAAAAAGGAATATTCTTCAAAATACCTCATTACTAAGCTAAAACACTTAAGGAATATTCCTCGATATATAGGAATATGTTAAAAATAGATGGCGATTTATTATGATTTTTTTTTAAATAAGAAATATCAGCAATATCTTAAGTTCTATTGCAATTGTCTTCACTGTGCCCTTACTGATCTAAGCAAATAAACAAATGATACCTCATTGTGAGGCTAAAATATTAAGGAATTATAAATACTGTGCGAATTGTTTTAAATGTGATAAGTTAATTTATTATGATTTTTCGAATACGGTGTGTCACGACAACGTAAGTTATCTTGCAACTTTTTCACTGTGCACTTAACAAAGCTAGCAAATGATCCAATTATACCTCATTATGAGGCTAAAACATTGAAGAATTATTAGCACTCCTCAAAAAAAATATATATTTATTACGATTTTTTTTAATGAGGGGTAGATATCAGCATTAACGCATCATTTCTAATATAACCCGGCGCCTCCACCAAAATTACATATTATTTTTGTATTTTCAAACTCTAATTCGACTGGGCTGTTATTTTAAATGAGCAATTAATTCATTATGTCTGTATGTCTGTATGTCTCTATGTCTGTATGTCTGTATGTCTATCTGTCTGTCTGTATGTCTATCTGTCTGTCTGTATGTCTATCTGTCTGTCTGTAAACAAAATTCCGGGAAAACGGCATAACAGATTGCGACCAAATTTGGCAATTGTCCGAACACTACCTGGGACGATCCAGTGAAAATTTGAGTAAAAGAGAAAATATCTCAATAAAACAGATTTCTTGCGTACAATTGGACTCGGTTGCAGAAAAAAAGGAACAATCGCGCAACAACAACAAGTGACGTCAACGGTGTTTAATGGACTATACATCGTGCGGGAATTAGAGAATATGGTTAAATGTTAAATGCAAGTCAGTGGCCGAATGGTTAGAGGTGTTGTCCGTACTGAGCATTGGGGAACTTGAGTTTGATCCCCAGCGGGGAGTGAATTTAGCGAATCACTTTTCACAGTTTTTCAGAGGTTTTCTGTAAAGTTTAGGTAAATACTGCGTGATTAAACTCCTCTGAGCTTCTCCTTTGACCGGCGGAAAAACCTCACGGCTGGTAGCCCTATAAAGATACAAGTTTTTTTTTGTTAAATGTAAAGTAATGGAAATGTGGAAATGTGGAAAACGTGACAAAATGTGTGAACATTTTAGGGAAATGTTGGTAAATTCTAGAAAATGTAGGGAAATGTGATAAAGAGAAAAAAGATTGTGGAAAAATAAGGGAAAATGTAAGAAAATTTCAGTAAATTAAAAATTATAAAAATGTGGGAAAACGTGACAAAATGTGTGCAAATGTTGGGAAAATGTTGGTAAATGCTAGAAAATGTAGGGAAATGTGATAAAAAGAAATTTTTTTTTTGAAAAATAAGAGAAAATTTAAGAAAATGTCATTAAATTAAAAATTATAAAAATGTGGGAAAACATGACAAGATGTGTGAAAATTTTGGGAAAATTTTGGTAAATGCTAGAAAATGTAGGGAAATGTGATAAAAAGAAAAAAAAATGTGGAAAAATAAGAGAAAATGTAAGAAAATGTCATTAAATTAAAAATTATAAAAATGTGGAAAAACATGACAAGATGTGTGAACATTTTGGGAAAATGTTCGTAAATGCTAGAAAATTTAGGGAAATGTGATAAAAAGAAAAAAAAAATGTGGAAAAATAAGAGAAAATGTAAGAAAATGTCATTAAATTAAAAATTATAAAAATGTGGGAAAACATGACAAGATGTATGAACATTTTGGGAAAATGTTGGTAAATGCTACAAAATTGAGGGAAATGTAATAAAAAGAAAAACAAATTGTGGAAAAATAAGGGATACATTTGAGAGAAAATGTCAGTATGTCAAAATTGTTTAAAAAGTAGGAAAAGTTGAAAATCTCAAGATGTTAAAAAAATGTGTGCGCGTGTGTGGTTATGAATTTGTCTGTGAACAAAAAATTCCGGAAAAACAGCTGAAAATGGATCGCGACCATATTTGCAAATCGGCTGGGAAATCGAGTTGGGGCGATCCCGTGAAAATTTCAGCAAAATCGGTCCACAAACAGAGAAA
Organism: Lordithon lunulatus; assembly: GCA_963942505.1. Classification (NCBI taxonomy): domain Eukaryota; kingdom Metazoa; phylum Arthropoda; class Insecta; order Coleoptera; family Staphylinidae; genus Lordithon; species Lordithon lunulatus. The sequence goes on along the minus strand of OZ012672.1, from coordinate 48,703,368 downwards.
AAACACTTCCCAGCACAAGTCACTTTCCCGCCATTCGAGCTCCTGATGGAAAACTCAAAAGTGCGCGCAAAAAAATGTGGAGAAATAAGGGAAAATGTAAGGAAATGTCAGTATGTTAAAAATTTGTCAAAATTGTTAAAAGAGTAGGAAAAGTTGAAAATTTCATAATGTTAAAAAAAATGTGTGTGTGTGTGGTTATGAATTTATCTGTGAACAAAATTCCGGGAAAACAGCTGAATGGCTCCCGACTATATTTGCAAATCGGCTGGGAAATGGAGTTGGGGCGATCCCGTACAAATTTGAGCAAAATCTGTCCACAAACAGAGACAAAAACTTAGTCATAAGTCACTTTCCCGTGATTCGAACTCCGGATGTAATACTCAAAAGTGCGCGCAATAAACGATTTGGTGTGTAACATATAAACCGAAAATTCCATTGTCCGTATTTTGCCTAGCGACTTTGATAGTTACAACAAATACATTCGGAACAAATCGCACCCCAGGTCATTTATAATTCCACCCCATTTACGCAAATATGATAAATTATAAATATAGACAAACATTTATTATAGTATTTTTTCGCCGAAAGTACCGCGGGCAGTAAAACTCCTTTTACAAAGATAATATTGATACTATCGCGGATAGGGGGTGTAGGCTCTAAGAGCTTAAGGTATCGGTGTATTTATTAATATATAATGGTATCTACCCGCAACATGTGCCTTGATTACTGTTACTATAACCTAAACTAGACTTACCCGGGCATCGCCATGATCGAGTTACTATACTCTGCCAGGCAGACGAAGAAGCAAGAGAGAGAGTTTCTGCCTGGAGCAGGTATTTATGCGTAACTCGAGCATGGTGCGCCCGGTGGGGTGAACGGGAGCACAGTTGCCACATACGGCAAATATACTTATTTGCGACAATACTTTATAAAAGGAGTTTTACTGCCCTCGCTGGTTCCCAATAATCAGTTATCCTTAACTGACTTTCGGCGAAAAAATACTATTATTAATTAGCACTTATCCCTATAGAAACATATTCTCATATGCTGATTCAACCTACTAATATGTATTCACATGTGTATAAAAATTAAATCAAACCAAACAATACATTTTACAAGTGAATTTAAATTTAATATGTTCAATTCGTAAATAAACCCACACTTAATATAGTCATCTGAGAGCGAGATGTCTGATATTTAAAAAAAAAACGTAGCCGACCACCCGTGTGTTTTATTACCGTGTTTTTTTGTGTACGTTGCGCACGTGTTCTATTTAATCCTCGTCTATCGGTTGAGAAAAAACGTTTCCCAGAAAAAAACTGCAATAAAACATATCTGTTCGCATGTTTTTACTGCCGTTTTTTGTGCGTTCTCCAGGGAAGATTGTTTAAAATGCATCAGTTGCGGTTTAGCATAATATAAGTGTGATTTATTTATTTTATAAATAATGATGGAATATTTTGCATAATGAATTGCTCATTTAAAGTAATCGTCCAGTCGAATTAGATGTATGTACATGTATATACATGTATGTATATTGCGGATACTTGAATGAAAATAGGAATTTATACACAAATAGTGCTGGGCTTACGATCCTAATAAATTTAAATATATGTTTAATAAAGGTATAAATATATATATATATATATATATATATATATATATATATATATTCAACCAAATTTTCTTTATATTTTAGTGATTCGAAGGAACTGCAGTCATGGATAGACACGATCAACTTCGTTTGCGCTAGTTTCTCGGCGCCGCCCCTGGAGGCGGCTGTGGGGTCGCAAAAGAAATTCCAAAGGCCGCTGCTGCCGTGTAGCCATACGAAATTAAATTTGGTGAGTTTGGCCCGAGAGTTGTTGGGACTAATACGACGTTATATCGTTTTTTTTTGTTCATAGAGAGAGCAGCTGCGAGACCACGAGGAGAGAGTTATGAGACTGGAAAGCGAGTTATACGAACATCACAGGATGCCACCGGATCGAGGTTCTAAGTCATTAGTTGTACAGAATTATAAAGAACGAGAGGCCTACTTAACTTTTGAGGTGAGTTATTTTTGTTTGTTCTTGAAATAACGGTTGCCTTGCAAATTTTAATCGTTTGTATTGAATTGATTTTGGGAATTGACATTCATTTGGAGATATCTTCTAGTCCTTCATTCTACAATTCTGGGATATTTTGTGGTGCCTTTTATAAATTTGTCATAAATTAAGAAGAAAAAAGAACGATGGCCACTGATGCGTAAACGCAATTTTTTTTTTACAGATTTATTTTCATTTAATCTACTTATGAAACAATTTTCAATAAGGATAGTAACATAAAAATTTAATATTTATGTATTCTCGAATAACGGCAGGTGGAGAATATTTGTCTCTTAACAATTTTAAAGAAAATATATTAAATTTAAAAAAAACACGCAGCTCAGTGGCCGAGTTGTTGTCCGTCTCGTACTGAGCACGGAGCTTGAGTTCAATCCCCAGCGGGGAGCGAATTTTCGCGAAACACCTTTCACAGTTTTTCAGAGGTTTTCTGTGAAGTTAAGGTAAATACCGGTAAATACTCCTCTGAGCTTCTCCCTTGACCGGAGGCTGATAGCCCTATAAAGATAGAAGTTTAAAAAAATAACAAATATTCAACTAGAAATTTATAGAAAATATATAAGAAAAATATTAGCACCTAAACAGTATGTTTTTCATTAATGAATAAGTAAAAAATAGCCCACGCCGAAAGGCAAAAGACATCTAGATCATACCAATTAAATTACTTAATTACCAAATTACAAAACATAATTCAAGTGAAAATATTTTGTTACCTATTTATATATATATATATATATATATATATATATATATATATATATATATATATATATATATTCCATCATTATTTATAAAATAATGGGAATCGTTTTTTCTCGGCCGCTAGCAAGAGGCTTAAAGAGGACACGTGCGCACCTATACAAGAAACATGGTAATAAAACACGGGTGGTCGGCTACGTTTTTTCATAACAGACATCTCGCACTCGGATGACTATATTGAAAATATTTTTTTTACTTATATATATATATATATATATATATATATATATATATATATATATATAAAATAAGTAAAAAAATAATTTTCACTCGAATTATGTTAAAACATATATTTGATTTGGTAAAATATAAATAAATTATTCTTTAGAGAATGTTTTAGCTGTCCATAAATAGAACTAGTTGTGTACACTTTTAATCTTTTCACCATTAACAACAATAAATATTCACAATAAAACATAATTAACATTATACCTTTTTTATTTTGCAGTTGGAACGATATAAAACCTACGCATACGTGCTGCGCTCGCGGATGTCTCAATACCCCGAGCTCGGCATCAGCCTGGTGGAGAGCGCAATCGGTGAACTGGACGAGGCGACGGGTGTGGCGTTTATGGAGCCCAGCAGCGGCGCCGGCGGGGGCGTGGTGCCGCCGCCCGTGCCCGACCGCCGATCGCCGCAGACTAATAGGTATAGTTACAGACAAGCCATCTACAGCAGGCACATGCTCAACGGTGATGCTGATATAGGCTGACGCGTCATGGGGGTGTTCTCGGCATGTGTGCTTTGACAAGGGGGGCTGTTTTAAAGAAACGAATACTTTCCTTCATTTCTGTTTTTCTTTCCGTTGTTTTCGCTTCCGGTTCATGACTATCTGGGCGGACGAGATTAAATTATTAATAAAATGTTTTAACAAGTACCAAAACGTGATTTTTGATTGAGATTATTTTTTTGTTGTTGAGCGAAACGAAAACAACAGCTTTGTTTTGTGATTACTGTTACGTGTTTTCTTTTTTTTTTGTTGGCTTAAATTAATGTGTAAACTTTATGATGTGTGTGCATAATACATTTATGATTTGTTTGATTGTTTGTTGTGTCTGTTTAATATTGCTGCAGCATGGCAACGAAATAATACGTTTAGGGTCTTTCAGGTCAAGAATACTGTTAGTATTTTAACATATTGACACTATTACTGATTGTGTATAGTGCATTGATGTTTGGTGTGTGCGCGACCGGGCTTGTAGTGTACTGCGATCGGCTCCGAATAAACCGATTCGCATGGCCGAAAATATTGAAAATTAGCTACAAACCACACACAACTTCTATCTAGTATTGATGGATTGAACTGACGTTAATCGGGATAATTGATTGGTTGATAAAGCAAATGCTGACAATAAATAGGAATGACGGTATTATTGATTGTGTAAGGTGCCTTTTTTCCGCAGACGTCTATAACTAAAAGGCCATTAAAGACAAAATTTTTTTATTTCGAAAAATTATTTTCTCAACCCAGCTCAGTGGCCGAGTGGTTAGAGGCGTCGTCCGTCTCGTACTGAGCATTGGGGAGCCTGGGTTCGATCCCCAGCGGGGAGTGAATTTTCGCGAATCTCCTTTCACAGTTTTTCAGAGGTTTTCTGTGAAGTTAAGGTAAATACCGGGTGATTAAACGCCTCTGAGTTTCTCCCTTGACCGGCGGAAAAGCCTCACGGCTGGCTGATAGCCCTATAAAGATAGAAGTTGTTTTGCATTTTCTCATTCGTTTGTGCACGATTTGTCTACGTTTATCCAGCGAATATTTTCCATCCTTATAAAAATTATATCCAAAATAAAATTTTAAGTCTCCACCCCTATGAAATTTAATTTTGAATATTTATAATTTTCGTTTTTCAACCCATTATTTTCGCTCCATAAAAAAGTTATTAACAATTTAAAAATAAAAATAAATTATTACGGGCCTGAATTTTTCTGTAGGTACTTTTCTACAAATTATCATTGGAATTTGTTGTCCATTTATAGTTGTAGTTTGTCCACCCATTATTTTCGTTTGTCCACCTTTCCTTAAAAAGTTATTAACAATTTAAGATTTAAAATAAATGATTACGGCCCTGATTTTTTCTGACGGTATTTTTCAACTAATAATTAATGGAATCGTTTGTCCATTTATAATTTTCCTTTGTCCTCTCATTATTTTCGTTTGTCCGCCCTTCATAAAAAAATTAGCAATTTAAGATTACAAATTAATCATTACGGCCCTGAATTTTTCAGTAGGTATTTTTCTATAAATTAGCATTTGAATCTTCTGTCCATTTATAATTTTCGTTTGTCCACCCATTATTTTCAATTGTCAACCTACACACAGATATCGCAAAAATCGGAAATAAACCCGATTATTTTAGGCATAAAACGCAAATAAAATTGAATTTTGTTTCTAAATTATTCACGACAACTATACCTTTCTTCTAGTGTAATTTATTTTCTCGGAAAGTTATAGAATATTTCCTCAATTTCAAACACTGCTGTATAAGGAATGTATTCACGTTTTCTAACGTGTTATAAAAAACAAAGTCAAAAATCGTTTTATTTATCCTTTAAAATGAATTATCACAAAGTAGACGCCTTAACAATACAATATTTTTTTAGAAAAAGGTGATTTCTGGAAAATTGTCCCGCTGGTATCAATCCAATGCTACTTACAAGAGCACTAAGATATGTTTTTTTCTAGTTCATGTACTTATTGTCTAAAAAACAAACGGGTGTGGGTGTTGTATGCGTCGAACCGTGCTGCAAAAATATTAAACTGGCAACAACTTCATCCTGTTACCATGTCGACATGTGAATGTATTGTGTATGTTTTTGATTTATTTTTTTCTATGGTGGTTGTGGTAATAGTAACTTGGTTGGGAGCACCTCTCTGGCATATTCTCTTGTTTTAGACTCTAATAACTTAGGTTTTGCTTAGCGATTGTTTCTCTAAACTATTCCTGTTTAGCTGTATTTGTTTAGATCGGAAACGGTTGAATCAAACGTTGCCTTCTCTGAACGATTGTAAATTTTAAACGAGTCTTACTTGTTTTTTTATATATATATATATATATATATATATATATATATATATAAATTATTTCAAACTATAGTACTATACAGTATTGAAGAGATGATTAAGAAGAAGCTATCCTAAAAGAAATATATAGGTATAGTTATACACGTATACTTTAATTGAGGGACTATTGTACTGTTAACTGTTTTTTTTTAAATTGAGTGCCTTGGATGGATTTTTTTTTTGTGAATCTGGAATTATATATTAATAGACCCAGCTCAGTGGCCGAGTGGTTAGAGGCGTCGTCCGTCTCGTACTGAGCATTGGGGAGCCCGAGTTCGATCCCCAGCGGGGAACGAATTTGCGCGAATCACCTTTCACAGTTTTTCAGAGGTTTTCTGTGAAGTTAAGGTAAATACCGGGTGATTAAACTCCTCTGAGCTTCTCCCTTGACCGGCGGAAAAGTCTCACGGCTAATAGCCCTATAAAGATAGAAGTTTTTTTTATATTAACAGGAGACGGAAAGACCCGTGAAGGGTTAATAGTCTAATAAAGATTGTTATATATATATATATATATATATATATATAATATATATATATATATATATATATATATATATATATATATATATATATATATATTTAATACATATGGGAGTGATTAAATTACTCGATTGCTACCTGCTATACAGTCGAATCTTTGACTTACAAATAATATAATTACAAATGTTGGTCATCAATTCTTACAAACTAAGTTTTAAAGCAAAGGATGAAGTGTTTTTATTACCTTGCATAAATTGTATGCCATTCCATGGTGTAGTTTTACCTCAAAGCGGTCTCCATCCGCCTGTGTTTAATTTTTTCTCCATGCTTTTGGGAAAACTGTCGCATATTTTCAAACCAAATTTTGCATGTGGCTATTATCTCACGTGGGGTGTTACGTGAGATAATAGCAACATTTAATATTTGGTTAAAAAATATGCGACAGTTTTTTTCAAAAGCATTTTTTCGAGTTAGTTTTTCGATATTATCATTGATCCTTCCCGATATTAGTCTGCAATAAAATATTAAGTAGGATTTTTTTTTATCTCCAAACTTTAATTCGATTGGACTATTACTTTAAATGAGTAATTCATTATACGAAATATTCCATCATTATTTATAAAATGAATAAATCAAACACTTATGTTACGCTAACACGCAAGTGTTGCATTTTAAAGAATCTTCCCTCGAGAACGTACAAAAAAAACGGCAGTAAAAATGTGTGCGAACAGATATGTTTTATGGCAGTTTTTTCTGGGAATTGTTTTTTCTCGGCCGCTGGCAAGAGGATTCAATAGAACACGTGCACACCGCATACAAAAAAACACGGTAATAAAACACGCATGTGGTCGGCTACCTTTTTTTTATAATATCAGACATCTCGCACTCAGTTGATACAGTAATTGAGTGTGGGTTTATTTGGGAATTAGAAATTGACTATTTGAGTAATTTTTTTAACCTAATAAATAAATTACGAATCTGATTTATTAAAATAATTAATATATAATAAATTTCAATATAGAATTCAACTTTTCGATTTTTACGAACTTTCTAAATATTTAAAAAAACTATCACGGACTTTCCGAATTATTTAATTAATGGTGGTAGTTACTGTATTTGTTACAAATCTGTATAAGGCTATCGATCTTCGGATCCTTTTGCCGTGTGTACTAACAACACGGCAAAAAATCCGATATGTGTGTGTTAGAACTTGCTACTTCAGAAAATCGTCCCCGAGTTTTCTAGTGTCGCTGTCGCTAATTATATATATATATATATATATATATATATATATATATATATATATATATATATATATATTATCTATATATATATATATATATATATAAATAGTCTTATTTCGACTGTATTAGTCATGAAATGTAAAGTCAAAATTAGCAATTCGATTTTTCACTTGATATACTAGATATACGTCACCACCGATTATGTACTTTTTTCTTGCACCGAGTGAAATTTCGGAGCGATCCAATTATGCGCAGAAGTCAGTTTAAGGGGTTATATACCTTTATTTTCTTCAAAAAATCGATTTTTTTTATTGGTTTATCTGAAAGTAAAACTATTTGAGAACATTTTACGAAATTTTCATGGAGATTCCAGCAATAGATCGAAAGTTACAGCGTTTCGAAGCGGGGTGCGATGTTTCCTGGAACATCTACTCCATTCTCGACCATACAAATCGCGTATGTTTTGTGACAAATCCCTTATAATCAGTTGTATACGAGCTTCCGAGGCGTTAGCATCGATTATCGAATTTTTTTCTCTGCTGCTTGTTTTGCCGTCTTTTCACAAAATCAGTATGGATTCCCGAAACAAAATTACACGCTAAACTCGATTATCTCGAAATGGAGTTTTCCAAAAGAGCGTTTGCCGTGATCACGATTGCCGAAAAACTATTTGACCGATCTTCTTCATTTTTTTTTGATTTGTTTGTAATTAATGTTGTCAGTACTTGAACGATTCCTTTTTTATGCATACATTTTTATTTTGCAAATACGAATTTTTAATAAAATTTTTAGAGCTCAAAACATTCAGCTTTTGGGAAAAACGTTCCCGTATGCTGAAAAAACAAAATATTTATTTAAATAATCGTTCAAGTACTAGGAAGGTCCCTATACTAGTGAAATTTTTTGGGTTTTATGATTTCAATTGACCTGCTTGACTTTCATGATGATCACCGCAAGGCTCATCAAAAAAAGAGGGTTTCGGGGAAAGGGCCATAACTCCGCCAATTATGAAATTTTTTTTATAAACTAATTCTTAGTTTTTTCACTTAAAAACGTACTATTAATAAATTATAATTTTGATGTAAAAAATTATTGCTACATACCTTTACAAAAATTCAAACTTTCCTCAATTTTTCCGCACAAAAAGGTATATAACCCCTTAATCGAGTTTTCTTCGCTGTTAGTGGACCGATTTTGCTTAAATATTGACATTGTGGTTTCGGATCGGGTTCTCAGCCAATTGCTAAATTTTATCGCGATCCGCTGTGCCGTTTCCTCGGAATTTTGGTCACAGTCGGACATCAATCCCACATATCAAGATTTACCCGATTTGTACACTGTATGTGTGTGTGTACAGACATTGTACAAATCGGGTAAATTTCGACATGTGGGACTTTTAGTTGAATTCAATTACTTTTATTTAAAAATGCTATCTGCTAATAGATGTGGTGCCGCCAGATGGCGTTTAACTTTCCTCCTAGGGGGTTAGTTGTATCATTTTTGTATATAACCACTCGAGATATTGTATGAATTCATTTTCACTAGCTGAGCTACACTGATGAGATCTAATAAGATCGAAATTTAGATATGTAGATTGCTAAGAGGTGGATTCACATTTATATATGACTTTTATTTCAATTAATTTTCGGATGTTTACTTTGCCATCAGACCAAATTGAAGACGAAATTACAGAGAATTAGGAGAGAAAACTCTGAATATATTACTTTGTTATACGAATCATGTAATCATGTAATTTTGAAATAGAAAATTGAAGAAAAACTTTGATAGAATGATGTAGGGTTGCCAATTATTCTTGTTTCAAAATGAGGATGTTTTGGGGAGGAATTAGATTAGGGGTAGTTAATAATTAAGGTGAAAATATTTGTTTTAATTTCATCAATATTGTTTATTAAAAAAAATACAGATAATAAAATTCCAACCTAGCTAAAAAATCCAGATAATAAAATTCCAAACCAGCTCAGTGGCCGAGTGGTTAGCGGCGGCGTCCGTCTCGTATTGAGCATTGGGGAGCCTGAGTTCGGTTCCCAGCGTGGAATGAATTTTCGCGAATCACCTTTCACAGTTTTTCAGAGGTTTTCTGTCAAGTTAAGGTAAATACCGGGAGATTAAACTCCTCTAACCTTCTCACTTGACTTGACGGAAAAGCCTCACGGCTGATGGCTCTATAAAGATAGAAGTTTTTTGTTTAAATTTCACACCACATAGTTGAAATATGAAATAAATAGTAATAAAGAAAAATGAGGATATTTTAGCAAGAGGGAAGATGGGAGGACATTATAGTCAAACGGAGGATTGTCCTCTCAAACTGAGGATTGTCCTCCAAACTGAGGATTGTCCTCCCAAACTGAGGATGGTTGGCAGTCTTAGAATGAAAAGATAAATTAATCAACTATAAATCGCGCAATGGATAATAAACCGAAACTCTCAAAATTCAAAACTAAAATCATACTAATCTAGAATTTTTGGAAAAAAAGTAAGTAAATTATATATAGGCGATTCAAACCAGACTATGATAGTTTATATTTATTTATTTATTATTTATTTGGGGTACAAACAAGACAAACTTAAAACGGTATCCTAAGGACATTATAGCCAAAGGGAAGATTGTCCTCCCAAAAAGAGGACGGTTGGAAACTCTAGAATGGGGAGATAAATTAACCAATAATAAATCTCATAATGGAGACAAAACCGAAAGTCTCAGAATTTGAAACTAAATTCGAAATGATCCAAAATTTCTTTAAAAAAAATGTAAATAAGTATAGCCGATTCAAACCAGACTATGGTAGTTTATATTTATTTATTTATTATTTATTTGGGGTACAAACAAGACAAACCTAAAACGGTTTTAGGAGGACGTTAAAGCCAAAAGGAAGATTGTCCTCCCAAAAAGAGGACGTTTTGGAACCCTAGAATGAAGAGATAAATTAACCAATAACAAATCTTATAATGTAGACAAAACCGAAAATCTCAGAATTTGAAACTAAATTCGAATTGATCTAAAATTTCTTAAAAAAAAATGTAAATAACTATAGGCGATTCAAACCAGACTATGGTAGTTTATATTTATTTATTTATTATTTATTTTGGGTACAAACAAGACAAACCTAAAACGGTTTTAGGAGGACATTAAAGCCAAAAGGAAGATTGTCCTCCCAAAAAGAGGACGGTTGTAAACCCTAGAATGAAGAGATAAATTAACCAATAACAAATCTCATAATGGAGACAAAACCGAAAGTCTTAGAATTTATAACTAAATTCGAAATGATCTAAAATTTCTTTAAAAAAAAAATGTAAATAAGTATAGGCGATTCAAACCAGACTATGGTAGTTTATACTTATTTATTTATTATTTATTTTGGGTACAAACAAGACAAACCTAAAACGGTTTTAGGAGGACATTAAAGCCAAAAGGAAGATTGTCCTCCCAAAAAGAGGACAGTTGGAAACCCTAGAATGGGGAGATAAATTAACCAATAACAAATCTCATAATGGAGACAAAACCGAAAGTCTCAGAATTAAAAACTATGAATTTCTTTAAAAAAAATGAATTAAATATATTGTCTTATTTGTATCAAAAATAAATAATAAATAAATAAATATAGACTATCATAGTCTGGTTTTAGCCATTAAAAATTAAAAATAAATAATAAATAAATATAGACTATCAGAGTCTGGTTTTAATGGCTAAAACCAGACTATGATAGTCTATCCTTATTTATTTAATTATTTATTATATTTTATTATATTATACAAATAAGACAAACTCAATACGTTATCAGGAGGGCATCATAGCCAAACGGAGGATTGTCCTACCAAAAGGAGGACGGTTAGCAACCCTAGAATGAGTTAAATTAATAAGTAATTAATGTCATTATGCATACAAAACTAAACTAGAATTAAAAACTAAATTCAAAATGATCTCGAATTTCTAAAAAATGAAATGTAAATAGATTAAGTATAGGCGATTCTAACCAGTCTATATTTATTTATTATTTATTTTTGATAGAAACAGGACAATCCCAAAACATTATCCCAAGAAAAAAACAAAAATATAATAAATTATGATACTAGAAAACAAACTTTCATTAGTACATAATAAATAAATATATATATATATATATATATATATATATATATATATATATATATATATATATCCCATCATGAATACAATACTAAACACTTAGAATAAAAACTAAATTCAAAATGATGTAGAATTTCTAAAAAATAAAATATAAATACATTAAGTATAGGCAATTCAAACTAGTCTATATTTATTTATTATTTATTTTGGATATATTTATATTATATATATATATATATATATATATATATATATATATATATATATATACATAGATACATATATACTATATATATACTATAGCAAAAAAAATCAACCAAGGCACTCTTCAAATTATTCCAACCGCGGCACTAAACTTTTACAATTTTATAGCTCTTTAAAATTTCTACAAAACAAAAAAAAAACACATTAATTTAATTATAATTTAATTACATTGTGATTAATTAGCGTAAGCACTATTTAGATCTGAAAGTATCTGAGGTATTACGTTGTAGCATAAGGTTCAGGAAGTTTTTTTTGTGTGTGTACATACTAGGATGTTTATGTTTGGCAGTTTTTGTGTGTGTGTGTGTGTGTACATACTAGTTTATGTTTGGCAGTTTATTAATGGAAATAAAAACTGTGCACGCCGCGACAGTGGGGATATTGTATAATTATTGTAGGGGGCTGTGAAATTTAAACATTGCTGGATGATAATTATTTTGTTTAGTACGTTTTAGAGGTACAGAAAGGTTTTTCTGTTTAAATAATTTCACATTTGGCACCTACAAACATCCAAATATGGAATTATATATTTTTAATATAATCGAGTACCTCTCTCTAAAGCACTGGTTTGCAATAGAAACTGTGACGTAAAGAAATGTTTTACATATGTTACCAGCTCTTGGGTAGCTGGCCACCTGATGGAACTTCCAGTTTAACGTCCTAGAACTTAAACTGATATTATATTACACATAATATAATCAACATTATGAATGTTTCAATGCAATTAACATACTCCTGAGTTTAAATTACAGCCACCCACCCTCTGGGATGTTTTTTTACACATACCTATTCTTGGAGGAGTCCTTTGAATTTATATATATATATATATATATATCAAATTTAAATTATTTCAACGTCATCCATTTTTTGAATTAATAATTTCCTATCAATACATTTTGTATGCTGTATCTAGATCGATAGCTATTTCACATACTCCGTGCCCTGACGAAGTAGCTAATTAAGCTACGAAATATTGGCAAAAGGAAGTAAAGTGTACTTCTAGTAAAAATAGCGTTTTAATTGCTGCAATACCCTAATAAAATAGAAATATATATATATATATATATATATATATATATATATATATATATCTATATATATATATATATATATATATATATATATATATATATATATATATATATATATATACGTATACGGTTTTATCGAATTTATTCCTTACTTTAGGGACATAAACAGAAATCTAAACTGAAATTATATTACATGTAATATAATCAAAGTATGAATGTTTCAATGCAATTAACAAACTCTTTGTGAGTTTAAATGTTACCCACCCACACTCTGAGAAGTTTTTGTATATATACCCATCCTTGGAGGGGTCCTTTGAATTTTTTAGGAGCTCCGACCATAAAGTTTGAGAAACACTGGTAAAGCTCCTAAAAAATTCAAAGGACCCCTCCAAGGATGGGTATGTATACAAAAACATCCCAGAGTGTGGGTGGGTAACATTTAAACTCTGAAGGATTTTGTTAACTGCATTGGAACATTCATACTTTGATTATATTACATGTAATATAATTTCAGTTTAGATTTCTGTATATATACACTGTGTCCCTAAAGTAAGGAATAAATTCGATAAAACCTTTATTTGTGAAAATGCAAAAATGTCTGGGATATGTCGAATTTAATTTTAAATTGTCAATTTTTAATGAATGTGTTAATATTTTTCGACCATTTTTGAATGAGAAATGACGCCATTAGCCATTTTTTCAAATGGCAACTCCATTTTTTTATTGCGGATTGTGAATGAGATTATATTTCTACGATCAGCGATGTATATTATGATATAGGTTACATAAGAAATTTTCCAAGAAAAATTATTTCAAATATCGGAGTGAAGAAAGGGGTTATTTTTCTACGATCAGCGATGTATATTATGATATAGGTTACATGAGAAAATTTCCGAGAAAAATAATTTCAAATGTCAGAGTGATGAAATGAATTATTTTTCTACGATTAACGATGTGGATTATGATTAGGTTACATAGGAAATTTTCCGAAAAAAATTATTTCAAATGTCAGAGTGAAGAAAGAGATTAATTTTCTACGATTAACTATGTAGTTTATGAAATAGATCACATAAGAAATTTTCCGAGAAAAATAATTTCAAATGTCCGAGTGAAGAAAAACACGAAACACGAAATAATATTTAAATAAACAATAAAAAGATAAAGTAAATGCGCATATTGTGCACCAGTTACAGTTGGACAATGAGCGATTCGAAGAAAAAGAGAGTATTTCTGGCCCAAAAAATTGAGGCCTAGCCACTTTTCTCTAGCTCTTACCGTTTTCGCGCTACAGCGGTGAGAAAATCTGAAAACTATGAATTTTCATGCATTTTTCGGTTTAAACTCGGTAGCGTCTTTGTTTAAAATGTTAGCGGGATGGTTTATAAATCAAAATGTAGAATATTTCTGGCCCCACAAATTGAGGCTTAGGCACTTTTTTCTAGCTCTTACCGTTTTCGCGCTACAGGTCTGAGCAAATCTGAAAACTATGAATTTTCAAGCATTTTCTCGTATTAAACTCGGTAGCGTCTTTGTTTAAAATGCTAGAGGGATGGGTTTATATATCAAAATGTAGAATATTTCTGGCCCCACAAATTGAGGCTTAATCACTTTTCTCTAGCTCTTACCGTTTTCGCGCTACAGCGGTGAGCAAATCTGAAAACTATGAATTTTCATGCATTTTCTCGGTTTAAACTCGGTAGCATCTTTGTTTTAAATTTTAGCGGAATGGTTTATATATCAAACTGTAGAATATTTCTGGCCCCACAAATTGAGGCTTAGTCACTTTTCTCTAGCTCTTACCGTTTTCGCACTACAGCGGTAAGCAAATCTAAAAACTATGAATTTCCATGCATTTTCTCGCTTTAAACTCAGTAGCGTCTTTGTTTAAAATGCTAGAGGGTTTTTTGTTATTCTTTACTCTGACATGTGAAATCATTTTTCTCGGAAATTTCCTTATGTTACCTATATGTTAATATACTTCGCTGTATACCGTTAGGTATACGCGTTTTTTTCGTTTGTATTTGTGTTTCTCTATTAATTTCCATTTTTTTTCCTATCCTGTTTCGCTGATCGTAGAAAAATAATCCCTTTCAGAAACCGCAATAAAAAATTAGGTTGTCATTTGAAAAAATAGTCGATGGCGTCATTGCTCAATCAAAAATGGCCGAAAAAAATTGACACTTATTACTATTAAAAATTGGCAATTTAAAATTTAAAATCGACGTTTCCGGTCTCACAAATAGGTTTGATAGAATTTATTTCATACTTTAGGGAGTGTATGAGTAATAAAAATTAATAGACGGGCGTGTCGTGTCCTATAGTCAATAGTGACCCTATGCATGGCTATATCTGAAATACCGTGGTAGTGCAGATTTCTTTTTCTAAACTTAAATTCATAGTAAATTTATAAAATATTAGAAACGAAAGTCTGTAATAAATGCACAGCTAGATAGCGCGTTCCGATTGTGCGACCTTCCCACAATTTCGCGAAACTTTACTAACATCATGAAGCTGAGCTGCCTTTGTTGAATTGGTCTGAGGATCCTCAGCAAAGGACACACGTACTTCTTACGATTTTTCTGCGCTAGTTGCAGACTTTAGTCTGCCACTTCTTGGTCTGTCTTTTACAGTGCCTTCTTTTTAACCCAACAATTGACATAGAAATGGGGGAGGGGGTCACACATAGGTCGGAACGCGCAACCTAGCTGTGTAAAAGTCTAAATAGGGTAGTTGTAATAATTTTGGAACATATGCTCTATATATAAATTTACCTTTATTTGGCATCAACAAACTTACATACAACTGTGACATAGATTAACATATATAAAAATATGCTGTATAGGAAACCATATTAATTTACATGCTAACTTTTTACGGCACAATTTTCCTAGCAAACCAGTGGCTGAGGGCCTTTGCACACGACGACTTTTTCTTGCACACAGTCGTCAGACTCATCTAAAACGAGCTGCATATGCGATACAGTCGCCCTCAATGGGCCAATATTTGCAGTATTGTCGACTACGCGCGAAAAAGTCGTTGTGTACACCAGCTCTAAGGTATTAAAAAATTTAGCAGTTTTTTTAGATATATTTAAAACTAACAAACAAACAAAAAGAGAGTACAGTATAATAACGAGACTCTGTATATAATTATATCGTACTTAATCTCTTAATTGTATACATAATTTATGTTGAAAATATATATTACAAAAAAAATATATGACGCCGATATGATGTTACAATTAGTTTCTTTGCGGCGAGAGACGAGGGTTATAGCATAACGATAATAAAAATTAATGATGATTAAAATACTTGATTTTGCTTTTTAGGTGTGTTGTGCACATAAAATATTTTCCAAAATACGAGTCTCCTATACCCAAAAGGTTCGTGAATACTCAGCAAATTTATTGCAGTTTTTGTTTTATTTTTATTTTTATGCAAACTTGAGTGCAATCGAGCGTTATTAACCAATTAACCATGTGGAGAGCTTTTTGTTTCATAAACCTGAAATCGAGCACACCAAAAAAAAATTAATTCTGCAACAACATGTGGGTTTTGCACTAACACTGAATCACGTGGGGGCTGAAACATTGCGAAAATGTCCTCAAATTTGTATTATATGAAGTTTACCTAATACACGCTCTTTCACTCATTTTTTTTCACACTAATTGACTACTATATGGTCGTACTTCTCACTTTACACTAATTGATGTTTAAGGTACCTACCTGATCCTTGCTTTAGTCATGAGAGTATCGAAATTATTCGTTTGGAGTTTGGTTGTTATCGTGTGCTAAGTTTTTAGCAATGGAAATAAACACGTTAAGTCTAACGTTGGAACTTAATATATTTTATAATATTTACATTATAATAATATTATAATAATATTTAAAAAAATATGTGAAGTTATTAATCGTGATTCCCCATAAATCCTAGACCGAGCACGATTAATATCCCCAGATATTATTGAAAATTTTGAAAACGAATTTGTTTTTCGATTAGCTCATTGTCAGACTGTAAATGGTGCACAGTTTGAGCATTGACTTAAGTCTAACGTTGGAACTTAATAATTTATAATATTTATAGTTTAATTGTATGCCTTCTACGTTAAATTTAACGTTGAAACTTAATAATTTATAATATTTATAGTATAATCGTATGCCTTCTACGTTAAATTTAACGTTGGAACTTATAATATTTATGGTTTAATCATATGCCTTGGACGGAAAGGCCACTGGGCATAGATTTTTGATCGATCGCTATGAATATAACGATTTAAACGCGTTCGGTCTAATTGCGAATGGTGTACATTTGTGACTCATCGTTTCGTGAAAGATGCTGGAAGATCATGGAAGAACCCAATGCTCGACAGTAGTTATGTTTTGACATTAATTTTTGAGTTAATTCTATTAGTTCAGCGCTATGGAACGTGTACGATTTATATCGAATGCTAATAGCGATTGGTCAAAAATCGCACCCCTGGCTAATATCCAAATAAATATTGTTTTCTCTCTCGTATGCCTTCTACCGTTCGGTATACGCGTTTTTATCGTTTGTATTTGTGTTTCTCTATTCATTTCCATTTTTTCCTATCCTGCGTTAATTGATTTATACCTTTCCACGGTATATCTTTTTCTTCTTCTCTTGTATTTTGAATTCGCACGCATGAACACGTAAGTCTAGTCCACATGACAACGACTTACCTGTACGGTATAATTTGCGCAAACTATACGTGGTACATGCATGCGGTACAGACAAGCATGCACAAACCTCAGTTCAGTCCCATCCTTCGCGCATGTACGTAATCAAGGATATACCAGATATACTACATCTACTTACAAAACTATAGCCACGCCTCGAGCCCCCTCCACACGAACAACCAATAACGTGCAAACCTAGTTTGTGTAGCTATTCTTATTCAACAGTCTACAAGCCGCGCTTATAGGACTGCACGGCATACAGTTTTCTCGTCCACACACACACACGGGTTTCGATATACATGCTCTCGCGTGATTTTTGTCGCAAAGCCAGTCTAAACGTAGCATAAGAATCGTTCAAACGCTCGGGTCCAACAGTTGACCGGAAGACTTGTGTTATTGTTATGGTTTAAGAAACTTGTACTACTAAAGCAGCCAAACTCCAAAAGAAAATTTTGTTTTTATAACACAACAAAATTTAATCCAGAAATATATTTTGTCACCTAAACCGAGCCTTAATACCCAAAAGTCCTAAAATGAATTAAATTCAAATTGTAAACTATTACAAACATAATTTTAACTAGTGACAATAAATGTGCTTCCCCACAAAAAAAAAAACACATTTTGCAACAACAACTCACCCAACAATTAACCCTCATTCAAATTCACACCATGTTTGAACTTTTGCAGGTACTAAACATACAAAAATAATACAATTAAACAATTGTTATAAGAACGGATTGCCATGCAAGAGGTAAACCACTTCTATGTAATAAATTTTACTACCACCCGTAGTATGTAGTGCTCGTAGCTTAGCTTGTTCTTGCATCGCTTCTCTTGTAGTTAAACAGCTTATAAAATAACCACCAACAAACACAGTGATATGAATTCCATTACAGTTTTTTAAAGTCATTTTTTTTCCGTTGCATGCGTTTAGGAAACTGGTGGACTGAGATTGTAGACGCAGTTGTTAATCAAATCGTGTGCAATAAAGGTAAAATGATGGCACGCCCGAATAATTCCACAACGGAGCGAGCTGACGATGACGAGAGAACCAAAGAAAATAAATTTAAAAAAAAAAGATCGAATTGGATATGTTAAATTATATAAAGACTACTGCTGCTTTATACATATATTTTTTGATGTACATCCGCTTTTTGTGTATTTTTCATTTAGCGAGGGGATGAATGAAGAAGACGAAAAAATACATTTTGTTTTAAATAGTACTACTATACAAATCCTATATGTTTCATATAGCGTATTTTTTATTAACAGTGGAAGGAAACCACTTTAATAAAAAACAAACTGCATTTATAGCATGTAGATTATATTATTTTTTATAATGAAATTATATATATATATATATTATTATTATTATTTTGTACTATAAAATATTTAAGCAACCTTTTTTTTAAATGAACGAGCAACTACTAATATAAATGTCTGTCACACTATGATAAAAATGTGATTTTTTAGTTATGAGAAAACATTCATTTCATACATCTATTATTATTATTATTATTGTATTTAAATATGTATATACAACTCGAGTCAATTTTAACAATATTAGTTATTTTCTATAACACTAAAACTATCGAATAAATGAAAATCTTAAGTAGTTTTTATTTTTGGTTTATTTTATTGGTGCACAACAGGCAGAAGAGGATAAACAGGTGGGTTTTGAATTATTATAAATAGACTTTTAACCAAT
This sequence comes from Lordithon lunulatus, assembly GCA_963942505.1. Taxonomy (NCBI): domain Eukaryota; kingdom Metazoa; phylum Arthropoda; class Insecta; order Coleoptera; family Staphylinidae; genus Lordithon; species Lordithon lunulatus. The sequence continues at coordinate 48,683,915 of OZ012672.1, read as the reverse complement.
TTTTTTTGTAGGTTTATTGCTATATTTTATTATTAGAAGCATTTAGTAGTCACTTTCACACGCCGATAACCAGTGCACTGTTAGCACCCTCGTTTTACGAGCGGTAGGCCCGGGTTCGACTCCCGGCCCGGGTAGTCGATACCTTTTGTTGTTTGATTTACAATTAACGATACTTTAGAAAACTCGGGGACAATTTTCTGAAGTAGTAAGTCACTCATAAACTGGTAACATGTAGTAGGTTATAAAAGCAACATCTCACAGGGTACTATGTGAATCTACTATAAACCTAAGCAAAATAAACCTAGAGACTTCTTCGATAAATGGTGGAGGCGCCGGGCACGCGATTAAATCTATCGGAGAATACGACAATGTAGTCCAGGTACACTAGTATTTTTTCACTTTATCTCTCCAAAGACCTAATTAATGAGGGTTTGGAATGAATTTTGAGGATAACAAAACCAAAAGATAACACATTGAGCTCGTAGAGGCCATGTCCAGCAATGCTGTTTGTTACTTGTATCCTTCTTTGATTCGTACATGCCAGTAACCGTTGTATAGATCAAGCGCCGAGTAAATATATGCTCGAGGTTAAGAAGCGGGAAAAAAGTAAATGTTTTCTGTCCTGTATTGTCACTATCCTGTTTTGTACCTGATGAAACCACGTCTACGACCCAGCTCATGTCACCGGATATAACTTTAAACGTTGTACATGAAAAAAAAACAAATTTGGAAAAAACGTTTACGATGCAGGGGGATAGTACCGGTCGGTGTGGGCATCGTAGTGGGTGCCTCCCGATCGTCATCCGACGACCAGCAAAACTCAAACCCAAACTAGACGAGCGGAAGGAGGCTTTCGGGGAAAGTAGGAGAACTCTACGAACTGTAGTGGCCTCCACCGTTGGTACCAAATATATAGTGATAACCTCGATGGTACGTTGAAACCTCTGGCGAGCAAACCAGGGTTGGAAATAAAGTAACTCGTTTAAATATTAATTATTTATTTAATTACTATAAGTATCTTCTCCTAGGCATATTTACAAGCCTGTTCTTCTGTTCTGACTGTACTCTAACTGTAAAAGGCACCTTACACGGTCAATAATACTGTCAATATTTTAGAATAATGACAGTATTACTATATGACAATATGTTTAAAATTTTCATTATTCTAAAATATTGACAGTATTACTGATAATGTAAGATATAGTAATGATGAAATGAAGAGAATACTGATGTTTATCCGAACATTTGATTACTTGATAAATATTGAAGGAGGATTCTAGCAAATACTGACAGTACTAGGACTGAGAGTACTATTGACCATGTAAGGTGCCTTGAACAGAATACTGACGTTAATCCGAATAATCGATTGGTTGATATATATTGAAGCAAATACTGCAAGCAAATATTGATCGTGTAAGGTGCCTTTAACTGAACTCTGGCTTAGAACTGTAACTCTACCGAACTCTGTCTTAACTGTACTATGGCGCAAACTTTTATAAAATAATCTCGTACTTCATTCCTCGGGTTGAAAGTTTGGACGAATTAGTTAATTGCTTGGTCAGTCAAGAGGCTCGATCACTTATTCTAATGGTTTTATTTGTACATACCTAGACGGGTTAATTATGTTAGTACCTACTTATATTTAACCTTACTCCTACAATTAATTTTGTTAATGCTTTTTGGAGATTTCTTGCTTTCTCAGAATACTTTCAATGTATTCGCGACTAATGTGAATTGAACTATTTGCTTTTACGTTTGCTGTTTATAATCAAATACGGATATATGTATTATATGAATGTTGAGAATACAATAGAACGATCTGATGGGCTGTGTCTTCCGGCTAACACAGTGGTAACTACACGTACATATCCAGGGAAACCAAGGTGGATGCGGCAATCTTGAGAGATTTATACGAGAGGTTTCTTGGGGGACTGCGAACACCAATTAAACTCCCTCGGACCACAGACCAAGAACTATGCAGGAAAGTAGAGGTGCTAGAGTAGCACAAGAAACTGCGGGTGAAGGAGATGGAAGGAAGAGGTGCACAAGAGTTTAGCGGATATGTAGGCCCTAACTAGACAAGCAAAGGGCGGTGATAACTGAGGAGATCGTAAACAGAATTAGGGAGGCCTTTGACCAACAGACCATTTATGAGGAACCAGCAGTGATGTTAGCAGAAAAGTGCCCCCAAGCTCATTTTAGAACGAAGTGCTAGTGAAGGGCCTTGAAGGAAGGCCCCTCCCAGAAAGCATCGTAGTTCTCCTACTGGGTAGAACGTGCCAGGCTGCGACAAATCAGGGGACGAAGAAAGAGAAATGGGTTATACAAGAACTGGTGGACTGGGAGCTAACCAAGGGGATTTTTTTACGGTGAGTACAGTCCCCGCCCCTAGGCTGTGTATACTGCGGCCCTTCGCGGACCTAAAACAACCTCATACAACATCCATGATATGCTAGCCAGGTCAACTCTTTGTAGAAAAGTTTCCTGACTAGCGGTGGATTCGAACCACCAACGTTTCGCACGCTATGCCATCAGACCGTCGCCTTAGACCACTGCGCTACGGACCGCCTCTTACCTAGGGGATAGTCGTGACCTTCACCAGGACTACAGAGTCCAAAACTCGAAGAGGACCGCCCAAGAAAAGTATGTGGATGGCACATTACTTAATATGTGACGCCACGAGCACCGATAACCTGAAGGGAGATCACTATACCAAGGTACAAACAGGCTGAGGAAAATAGTGGAGGAAGACTGATCCAACTACCTAAGGATAGACATGATGGGAGCGACCTCGAGAGAGGCGAAAGATCCTTGAATATCGATTTGCGGGATCTGCCTTCCAGGCGAGAATGAGACACAGCGATGAGAAGGCGATATCGACAGGTACCCAGCAACCAGGGGACGAAGAAAGCGAGAAGGGTTAACCACGAACTGGTTGACTAGGAGCTAACCTAGGGGGAAGTGGTGACCCTCACCAGAACCACAGAGGTCAAAACACGAAGAGGACTGCCCAAGAAAAGTGTGTGGACGGTACATTACGTAATCTGTGATGCCAGGAGCACCGCCAACCTGAAGAGTTCACCGTTCCGAGGTACAAGCAGGGCGGCATCGACAGGCACCCAGCAAACCCCCACACTCGGGTACGGATGCTACAGTGAGAAGGCTGGGAGTAGTCCTCCACAACAGGGGTCTGGACACACTTTCCACAAGGACAGAATTGGAGAAAGTTATCTAAGTCGTCATGTAGGGAGCAGGGGAATCGTTTAGGACTGGTTAGAACGTGCCAGGCTGCGACAAACCAGGGGACGAAGAAAGCGAGAAGGGCTATCCACGAACTGGTGGAGTAGGAGCTAACCTAGGGGGAAGTGGTGAGCCTAACCAGGTCCACAACCTGAAGAGTTCACTGTACCGAGGTACAAGGAGGCTGAGAGAGATAATGGAGGAGGACGGTTACAACGACCTAAGGATGGCTGGTGCGACCTCACTTGAGAGATGAAAGATCTTTGAATATCGATTTGAGGGATCGACCTTCCAGGCGAGATTGAGACACAGCGAGGGGAATCGTTTAGGGTAGAAGAGAGAAGACCTGTCAGAAATGAGACGAAGGCCTTAACAGTAACAACATCTGCATGCAGAGCCGAGATATATCCGCCTGTAATGGAACCGATAGAAGGAAGATGTGTCTCAGGTGCGGAAAAGTGGGGCACAAAGACAGAAGGTGCAAATAAGGAACGCCCGACTGTGTGCTTTGCGAGGCCGAGGGCCACGCTGCGGCTATCCAGGTAAACAATTGGCAATAGAGGATGCCAATAGATGGGGGGCTGGCGGAATGAGCCACCTCCATTCCAACCAATGACCAGCGTCTTCAAGGCGAACGTAGGAAGGGAGCGAGCGGCCCTCCAAACGATGCTCACCACAGCGATGAGGAGAGGGACTGACATCGTGATTGCCAGCGAATCGAATAACTGCTCGTGGGTGACCTATGGGCCATGTGGGACATGGGCCCATCGAGTCCCACGAGAGGCATTGCATGGCCTACGATTTAGGGCTGTTTTCACTTTGTTTTCAGCCGAATTACTGGGCTAATAAGTCAAAAAGTTAATTAAAATGAAAATGGCTAAAATTTGCCACCGACGTGCAAAATAATGTCGAAATTGATTGTGCAAAACTTCACGTCGATCACAAAGAAACAAATTTGGGCTGCAAAAGGATTTTTGCCGAGTTTCGTCATTTTTTCGATTTTGCATTTATAATATACATGCATATTATATATATATGCATCTATATTATATATACTTGCAAAATCGAAAAACTGGCGAAAATGGATAAAAGAAACAATATTTAGTGAATTTGGGGAGTGACACGTGGTGGCACCTTAGCAAAGAATGTGAGGGAGTGAAAGCAGAGTGGGTGGGAGAGTGAACGAATGGTTAGGAGAGGATGGGAAAGGCGTGAAAATCTGCAGGAGGCTGACGTGAGAAAGGAAATTGGCGAAGGCAGAGGGGGTTTAGTTTATTTTAGTGGGTAGAAAATGTTAATTTGTATTATTTTTTTAGTTCTTTCTGTGAAAGTATTGTTTTTTTTTTGCGGCTGGAATTTGTAAAGGGAAGGGTTGGGCTGATATGCCAAATAAAGGTCTTTTTTTTAATGAATTTCAGTTGTTACAGACTGCTAGTTTTTCAGTTATGACTCGTGGAAAACTGGCGTTATCACTTTGTTTTCAGCCGAATTGTTAGGCTAATAACTCAAAAAGTTATGGATGAAAATGGCTAAAATTTGCCTCCAACGTCCAAAATTATGTTGATATACAAAATTGTAGGTCGATCGCAAAAAAAATCTAGCTGAATAATTAAGAAGATTAACAACCCTTTTCGATTTTTGGCCATTTTCGCAATGTTTATTTTAATTTATTGACATTTATATACATATTATAATGGACATAAGAAACATATTTAGTAAGTTTCAGCTTTTTTAGGTTGCTAGTTTTTATTTTCCGTATACAGCACTGCTGTATAAGGAAGGTATTGCTTTGGTCACGGGTCATTTTGTTAACATGAACAAGCTTTAATAAGTTTGAAACAACGAGGAAAGTAATAGTGAATTGCCTTTCGACCCCTACCTCGTCCTGGTTGATACCAGCACCTTTTTTTATTCTGAACGAGGTAGACGCTACATTTGAAAATACCAACGTAAGAAAGGTTCCCACAGAAAACTGCATCTTTACAGACAATTGTAATTTCTTTGAAATAATAATTTTACTCCCATCGAGATGCTTTTACTGGAATTTGTCCTGTGCCTAGTGACAAATATCCGTATATATGTTTTCGTTGAGTTTTCTATTATTAAGCCCGTAGTTTCCTATATCGTTTTATATATATATATATATATATATATATATATATATATATATATATATATATATATATATATATATATTTATATATATATATATATATATATATATATATATATATATATATATATAATTGATGTATTTAATTGTATAACTAATTCTAAATGGAAAATTAACATTGTGTATTACGGTGTTGTTATTGTTAAATGAATTTATTATTATTCCGCCGCTATATAATTTTCTAGATGTGTGTATGACACTATGTAGTTTGTGTCTGCATCTAGAACGATATAAGCAACTAGATAATGTTATACAGAAAATAATACTGAATAGAAAATTTTATTTGTGTCTCACTAATTTGCTGTTATATCAATATACAGATGACAAATCTCCTCGCGAAAATGACATGGATGTTAAGTGGACGGAATGCTCAACCATTTCAGTGATGCCCATATTTAGAAGTTTCACCCCGGTTGATATTGCTTTTTTGATTTTTCTGCGCGTATTACGCGGCACGGGATAGTTTGCATAAGGCCACCATTCGCCATTGATAAGGATCGACGGCTGTGCGAAAATTAATCCCTTCGGAATATCATACGAGCCATCCGACAGCACACCTAAGGAAATGATTTCATTGTGTGTTCTTTTTGGAGAGTACCATAGATTTAATAGACTTATTGTAGCACGAACTTTGGCGTAAGTGGGCGTTCGATACACCTTATTCAATATGATTTTCTGGAACAAAAAATGTTTTTCAAAAAAGTATATTCCAGGAGTTTTCTACCGAACTATATGCATTAAGAATGTTTATTGTAATATCATACTGATATCTTTATGGGCCCTTAGGAAATCAGTGTTTAGCCTGATTATTCAGGGCCGTAACTAGGCATGGGCACGTACTCATGGCCCAGACGGAAGGCCACAGAAAGGTAAACAAATTCCCATTATATATATATATATATATATATATATATATAGGGAGCCTGAGTTCGATCCCTAGCGGGGAGCGAATTTTCGCGAATCACCTTTCACAGTTTTTCAGATGTTTTCTGTGAAGTTAAGGTAAATACCGGGTGATTAAACTCCCCCGAGCTTCTCCCTTGACCGGCGGAATAGCTTCACGGCTGATAGCCCTATAAAGATAGAAATTTAATTAAAAAAAACTGTTTGTCTTTCAACAATTTTACAAGAGTACAATTACATAAATAATAAGTTTAAGAACAATTAAAATTATTAATTATTACAACAATTAAAAACAATTTCACTAATAAATATAAAGACTATTTTTATGTACGCGTTTTATATAAATCATATATTGTATTCCTTTTCAGATAATGAGTTAATCTGAAGAAATTAAAACCAGTGGCCCATACCAAGAAGACACGAGTGGGGGCATGCCCTCCCTCTCAAAACAAGAAAAATACTCGTAAATTGAACATTTGTTCGTAGAAATCAGTCTTATTTTTTTTAATTTAGCAGGTTTCTACCTTCAGGGTATAAGCCTCTCTTAAGTTTTTCCACTTGTCTCTATTCTGGGCCACTTTGTACCAATTGAGTCCTGCCGTACGTTTTATAATTTTAATAAAACTAAATTAGAAGCGATGTGGATCTTTCGAAGAACGCAGAGAATATCTTGGGTGGAGCATATCACGAATAATGAGGTTCTTAGACGCATGGACAGAGACAGAGTACTATTGGCTACTGCGAAGAAGCGTAAGACAGCGTACCTAGGACATATCTTCAGAATTACGAAATATAACCTTCTAAAATTAATAATGGAGGGCAACATAGAAGGTCGCCGTGGCCCAGGACGAAGGAAATGCTCCTGGTTAAAGAACATACGGGACTGGACTGGTCTGGACTCCCACTCATTGTTCAGAGTGTCACAAAACCGTGCGGAATTTGCCATGATTGTTGCCAACTTTCAGTAATGTAGAAGGCACATAAAGAAGAAGAATAAAACTAAATGAATGTTAATTAAAAAATCCCTACCGAATCAAAATCAGATAAACCTGAGAGTAGCGAACACCACCATAGAAAATCTGCAGATGTATAGATACTTTGGAACCTGGATAGATCAATCGGGTAACCAAACAAAAGAAATAAAGATTGAAATAGCGAGATCAATATTTGTGAAAATTAAAAAGCTCTTCACTAGTAGGGATATCAGCCTAGAACTTAGAACAAAAATGCTACGGTGCTATGTCTTTTCTACATTACTGTATGGGGTTGAAGCTTGCACTCTTAAGAAGAATCACTTAGGCAAACTAAATGCCTTCGAAATGTGGTGTTACCGGAGAATGTGGCGTATTCCATGGACATATAAGGTAATTAACACTGAAGTCTTAAATAAAATCCAAAAAGAACTAGAAATAATTCACACCACAAAGAAAAGAAAGTTAGAATACCTAGGCCTCATAATGAGAGGACCCAAATACGCGCTGCTACAATTGATAGTACAAGGAAAGATCAGAGGAAGAAGGAACATCGAATGTCCTGGCTTAAAAACCTAAGGGACTGGTTTGGCTGCAGTAACACTCAATTATTCCGAGCGGCAGCCGATAAGGTTCGGATAGCTGCGATGATAGCAAACCACTGATAGAAGATGCACTGCAAGAAGAAGTACGTTTTATGTCATCACTCCATCTCATCTGCGGCCGGCCAGCGCTTCTCCTATTTCTAGACATACGTAAAAAATGTTAGCTCCCTCCAAAATTTGTTTTACTGGTTGTACCAGGGATTGTACTACTGGCTAAAACTATTATTTTGCGGAAATAAGTAATCATAATAATTTAGTATGGGGGTCAGTATTGAGGTCTTGCCCGGGACGCCAAAAAAGAAGTTACGTTCCCTGATTATATATGTAATATTCAATGAATTCGATCAATTATATTATAATAATATTACTTACTCTATTATGACATACTTCATTGTGAATGGACTTCTCGTCTGGAATCATATAATGAATAAACCTCAACTCGGTGCAAATAGTTCCATCCGGCAGAGTAGTATTATCCGGGCTGTTTATAGCCCTTGCGTAAGGTTTGAAAACCGGGCATTTCTTCAATGCGCTACCAATATCAACATAATCGTTATGCCCTAAAAATCCCCACACGGGCGGCGCACATAATTTCTCTACGTTAGTTCCAGCCCTACGGGCTGCAACATTTAACGGAGCCAGTCCCTTGTCACTCGCCACCACGACTATGTGCCTCCCTAAACAGCAGGCCTCTGCTAGCATAGTCGCAGCGAAACACGAAGCGCCTTCGTTGGCAAAAACGACGCGTAATGATGGTTTGCAGCAGTTGTTAATAACGTCTGCCAGGAACCTCATTTTGATTATGACTTGCTTGTACTCCATCTCATCCAAACTATAAATTTCATAAAACTATAATAAATATTTTAGTTTAAATTGAATGATATACTCAAAGCTCTCCGTGATGATGACTAAATCACAATATGTCATGCCCATGCCTAATGTTTTAATGGCTTTAGCCCGCGCATTATATTCGACTTTGATATATTCTATCGGTTCAACAAAACTTTCCTCTTCCATGTCGGTTGCTTCGTCATCAAAAAAACGTATTCTTATGCCGTTTTCTCCCGCTAAACCTTCGACTTCAAATAACTCTTTTACTAGTAAATGCGCCAAGTCATCATCTGGTCCGTATATCAAAATTGTTCGGATTTTATGGCGTAGTGCATTCGATTCATTTTTCTTCTTGTCATAAAACTAGAAAATTATTAGTGTTAGTTTTAATATGGTATATATACTGCCCGCCAAAAAGAAGAATGCACTCGGAAAGTCGTGACATATATTTTTTTTAAATAATACAATTTACATGGTGTTTCAGCACCGGCAATGCATTTTTGAAGTTGTTTGACAATACTACGTGTAGCTTTCCTACGGTCATCTGGTCATTCTTCAAAAATACAATGCACAATTTTGTGGTAGTTCCTGCTTTGTTATTTACTTCAATTGTTAAACCAAAATGAAAGTGGAGGCGGCCGTCAAGCAGGTGATCGTTTATGAAGACACATACTGAGATCAGTGAGGAACTATACTCTGGATAGTTGGCTGGAGGATAGCATAGCTACAAACACTTAGGTCTCAAAATAGGCCCATTGTGAAACCTCCCTTTAAGGCTACTTACTCGTCCCACCAGTCAATTTCTGTACTCAGATCGTGACGGGGACAACCGATGGGAAGGGTGCAGAGAAGTTAAGTCCCTTGGCCTTTCATGGCCTCTCCGGTGCTGCCGCCTTAATTGCCTTATTGGGCAGTCTGTCTAGCTTCTCTGCGCCCAGATCGTACTGGTGGCTATCGGTGAGAAGGGTGCATAAAGGTAATCTCTACAAGGTTTAAGATGGCTGGTGATAATTAAGGCCACCAGACGCGAGGAACAGCCAATTGCATGTAGGCAGCTTTTATCTGGATGGCCACCGGGCAGTGCATGAGAGAACAGTAGGCTTCAAATGCGGGAAGGAAGGCGCGAAATCGTGGCGCAAATGTGCTCAAAGTCCGACAACTTGTAGTTGATCCCCCTGCATTCCAAAAAAGGACAAAATAAGTAATAAGGATATAAGAAGAATAACAAAGTCCCCCGGCTCTTAATCAAGAGAGCAGGTATCCGGGCCGTCGCGGAGATAGAAATGTTCTGGGTGACACTCCCAATCAAAAGATTTTTAATTTATAAATTCATTTATTTTTATTAGTTCCTTCTGTGTATTTTCCTGTAAATGGGCAACTGTTGGGAAATAAAATGTTATTATTATTATTATTAAAAGACAAGTGTACCGAGTACCTGGGAACAAACCGATGTCACACAGCACAAGTTGTAGAAGTCTCAAGGAAGGCCATCGGCAAAGAGGTGGCCCTGGCGCGGCTACACCCGAACATCGGAGGCCCAACTAAGACTGCTAGCGACGGGGTAGCATATGTATGCAGCCCCGGCATGGGCTGAAGCGACAAAGGCTAAAAATAACTGCGACAAACTTAGAAGGGCGTTGCGCACCAGTTCGCTTAGGATCACTCGGGTCTACAGGACGACGTCAACAGATGCGATTGAAGTCCTCGATACAATGACCCCAACCGAAAGATAGAAGAAAGAACCGAAACTTACCCGTATTAAAAGGGGGACATCTCCCCCGCAGCGAAGGCCTGGGAATTGACTTTAGCTAAATGGCAAAACAGGGCGGAATAGCAAACGCGGAGTTAACCTCTTTTTCCACTAGTAAGAGGCAGTGGTAAGGAGCTATGGGCTGTTAGAGTTGTTTTTGAGTATTATAATAAAGGTTGTTTCATCCTTTATTTATTATATTAGTAATAAATGCAGACATTTTCAGAGCCAACTCAATGTGGGCAGTATTGTTTCATCCTTTATTTATTATATTAGTAATAAATGCAGACATTTTCAGAGCCAACTCAATCTGGGCAGTAGTGTATATAGAGTGAATGACAAATAGTGGAAAAGCTCCCAAATGAGTTGTATTGGGGATTTTTATGGTGGACAATTTTTTGGATAAACGAATAACATTATAATTTTTTCAAAACTCAAACCCCGGTGGGCCAACATCACTAAATACCTATGCTTTTCTCATGGCGCGAACTATGAAATGCTATAGAGCTTCAATAAGATTCAAGCCGAAACAATAAAACCAATTAGAAAAAATATTTAGCATTTTCCGGCCGTAGAAAGCGCTTACTTTTAAATTGTTTTGAGCAAAGTTGGCAAGCTCTTCGGCTGATATTAAGGACTCCAGACCGTAATAATCCGAGCAGTATTCCCAAAACTCACTGAGTCCGCCTATATAGTGCGGTACGCCTCCGAAATGTAGGAGCTCTTTGTAGATCAATGGAGAGTTTCTGTGGGTCCATTTCTGTAACGTGTTATGTGATGTCAACCAGTCCTATAAAACAAATAAAAATAAAATATAGCTTCTATTTTGTTAGGTTTGAGGCTTTCCGCCGGTAAAAGGAGAAGCTCAGAGGAGTTTAATCCCACAGAACTCCTCTAAAAAACTGTGAAAGTTGATTCGCGATAATTTCTCCGAATGGGGTTTGAACTCACGCTGGGACGAATGGCACCTGTAGTTAGACGCTACTCAGCGGGGTTAAAACATAATTAATGTTGCTTTTTGCTTTCTGTAAGAAGCTGAATTACGAGTATTTTCAATCTTATAATTTGATTTAGATTTTTACAAGAAACTCGAGACAAGCTCTGGTTAAAATGTGCACGTTTTAATTTTATGTTAGGCTTTAATGCTTAAACCCCAATCGGGTTTCATCAGCTTCACCTTCTTAACATTAAAATTGGTCAATATCATCTCTAATAATTTGATTTAGAATTGTAGAAGAGTCTCGACACAATAACCTTTCATTCGTTGATTTCATTAAAACTAATCTGTCAAAATATAATAATTTTTCTCTTACACTCCACTCGTGTCCCGCCAGCTCCAGCTTCTTAACATTAAAATTGGGCAAATTCTTCTGTAAATAATCCGCGACGATAACAGCATGCGCGTAATTCGGGCACCCCGGCTCGCCAGCAATGACAAAGTACACCATCGCTCCCAAGTCGTGTCAGTTGTGACAGTTTTCATCATTCCCCGACTGCCGTATAAAATTCCCAGTTTAAATGCGGAGAAACAAAATCACCGACATGCCACCAGTATTATTGGAGCAAATTTTCGCACACATGGACTACAGGGACATCGTGCGCGCCTCAGACACCTGCATGGCATTCCACTTATGTGCGGGTAGTTGCGTGTGCGCTGGTGTCGCCAAACTACTGAAAGATCTTTGGATTAAAAGTAATATTCTGTTGGGCTACCTGCAGCTCTGCGAGAAACCGATTGACTCGAAAATCGAACTAAATCGTACCTATAGCTCTATAGAGATGCTCAAGTCCAACATACATGCCACGTATGTTCTCAGCAGACATTATTTGAATAACGAGAACTTGTGTTTGCCACTGGGGAAGATTTTAGATGAACTTAATTTCCATGTGGACAAAGTAAGTATACCTAACACGATCAATATTTTAGAATAATGACAGTATTACTGTACGATAATATGCTTAAAATGTTCTTTATTCTTAAATATTGCCAGTATTACTCATCGTGTAATGTATATTAATGATGTATTGAAGAGAAAACTGGGGGAGGATTGAAGCAAATATTGACAATACTAGGACTGACAGTATTATTGACCGTGTAAGGTGCCTTACAGGCATTTGCTTCAATCCTCCTGTTATATTTATCAAGTTATCAATTATTCGGATAAAGATCAGTATTCTCTTCATTACATCGTTACTATACCTTACACGATGAGTAATACTGGCAACATTTTAGAATAATGAACATTTTAAACATATTATCGTATAGTAATACTGTCATTATTCTAAAATATTGAGAGTAATATTGATCGTGTAAGATGCCTTTTAATAATACTGTGAATCCTAGTACTGTCAGTATTTGCAACAATCCTCCTTTTATATTTATCAAGTAATGTATTATTCGGATAAACATCAGTATTCTCTTCATTTCGTCATTACTATACCTTACACGATAAGTAATACTGGCAACATTTTAGAATAATGAACATTTTAAACATGTTATCGTACAGTAATACAGTCATTATTCTAAAATATTGACAATATTATTGATCGTGTAAGGTGCCTTAATAGAATTATTATAATTATTGATTATTAGTTTTTTTTATTATTGGATTTGTTTGCATCGTTATTTATTAGACAGAATCAGTCAGTTGATTTTGTAATTGTTATTTCTATGGCGATTATTCAGGTTTAAGGTTGTAAATCCTAAAGCCTTGGTTTCCTAGGAAGCGGTGTCGGCCGTATTTCACGTCATTTTGACGTCACACGTTTCTTTTATGTATATTTAAATAAATCTGGTAATTCAGAGACCGGTATACTTCAAAGTATTGAGAAAATGTCATGAATTATACTGGAATCTGGTGAGTTATTCAATACTTAAAACGTATTTTGTAATGTGTAAATGACGTCAAAAACGGCCGTATTTATCGACACCGCTTGCTAGGAAACCAGGACTTAAGTAAGATGAATAAAACTTCCTATATTTTACCACTTATTTATTTATTTGAAACAACTAGCTTTGCTTAAGCTCTAGGCATTTTCAAGTTTTTTTCGTTGCAAATCCGGCGTTTCACCGCTCGACTATGCGCTACACCACGTATATTTGGTAATAACTATTTAAAACATATTTGTATAGAAAAATACTTAAAAAGTGATCCAGAATTTTCGTAATTCGTTGCAATATGACCGCCCTTATTCTATTCTGTATCAAATTTGTTTTAGATGAGTTTAAATACTTGCTCGTTTTGGCCACAGCATTGCGCATTTTTGCAAAACATAATCAGTAAAAACCTGTACCAAAACAACTCGGTTCTTTATAACAAACGTTATGAGTTCGCCGTACAGGTTGTGGATATTTTGGACTTTCTCCTAGGTGTCAATTATGAAATAACCTGCAGTTACAACCTGCAGAAAGAAAGCTGCCGTACAACCGCCTACTACTATACAGATAACATCAAGGTTGTGTTTTGTAAATGTTTGCTGAAATAATTTAAATGTTAGTTCTTGTCGTATTTGCCAGACTTTTCATTCCTGAGCGATTGCCAGGGGCGGCAAATAAACGTTGAGGAGGAGGAACGTATGTTACGTTATTTGCTACTATTAGCGCATCTACATAACAGCATGCATTGCAAAAAGAAGGAGTATAAGCGCGAGATGCTTTTGAAATCTAAAGAGTCGAATTTGGGGGAAGAAGCTTGTTATGAGTTGCATCGCCAACACACCAACAGGGTAATTCAAGGTAGCACGGTTAAGGAGACATATAAAAGGTTTCTGGAAGAAAATGAGGACGGACATAAAAAGGTTTGCATTCGCTTTAAAATTGTATATTTTGATATTTTCGACTATTTTTCTAGGGTCTGTTGAATTGTGAAATTATTCTTGACTGCGATTTATCTCAAGCACCATACGAAATTATGAAGAGTTACGAGGTGCTAGTCAATGATCTTAAGCTCTTGGATAAATATGAATGTTGCTCTTTTAATGATAGCGATGGCGAACGATACGGTGCGAAAATAAAGTTGCAGCTGGCGGTGCAGCAGAAAAGCACTGAGTATTATGAAATTTTGTTGCAAGATGGAATGCCCATTTATGAGGATACGAATGTAAATTAATTACTCATAAAAAGACAATTTAAATCAATAAATTCATTAAAATGTGTTCAATTTTCTAATTATTGATGAACTATTATTCATCCTGTTAGTTATAAATGTAACACCTTCTAGTGGGAGGTTGTAGTGTATTAATTCTATTCTATTCACAGTTAAAACAGACGGGTCTATATCAGAATATATATATATATATATATATATATATATATATATATGTATATCAGACACTCAAAATATCGAAATGCCGAAAGTATTGAAACCCCGCAATTCAAAATATCGACATAACGATATGGTGCTGCTAAATACCAAGAGGCTTGCCCTTATAATTTATCAGCGTAGAATTAGACTTTAATTATGACTTGCAGATTAGTTTTAGTGACATATATTTTTAACAATATACAATCGGTATCAGCGATTCATAGATAAGAGCTATGAGCGATAGCAAGAGGCGTGGGTTTTTACTATTATTCATTTTGATAAATCTGGTTTTTCACTTAGATAGCCGTATTACGGCGAAATCCTCACTCTAAATTTCAATATGAGCAGATATGAAAACAAAAATAAAATACAGTTTTACATTACATATATGCGATAATGATGTACAGTATCGTATTTATTTTGCCTTTCGTTTATCACTCTGAGTTGGTACGGGCTCATTGTTTCTTGTTTTATTTGCCGCTTCTGAAGCGCATAAGGGCCGAGGCCACTTACAACCGGCGGCGCACGACCGTAAGACCATATAATCTGACGAAACGATATTCAGGCAAGGAGGAAAAAAGAGGACATACTAATCAGACCGACCGAGGGAAAAACATACACGGAATTGGTCCGCAGCATTAGAGAAATGGACATAGGAACGAACAACATAAACCAAGTAGAGATAACCGAGAGCAAACCTTCGACTGAATGTCAGGGAAGTTATAGACGTGGTTTACAGGATATGCGAGGATATTGCAAACAAGGTCCCGGGTACCGAATCTAGAGTCAGGAGACCGGCGTCATACTCCACCTTAGAGGGCTAGATGTCCTTACTACATAGGCTGAGGTAGAGGAGGCCATCGCAGGACTTCTAAAAGAAGATGATCAGGCAAGTGTGGGTGAGCTACGACCGTCCCGATACTAAACATAAGCCGTCACAATCAGTGAGTGGGATGTGACCAAACTAGCCGCTACCAAAGAGTTGTATGAGGCACAATAGGTCCGTGAAGACCTAACTAACCGCCATCAAAGAGTTGACCCGGCTGGCATATCATGGATGTTATATGAGACACAATAGGTCGGTGAAGGGCCACAGTGCAAATAGAAGGTGGGGGCTATACTCACCGTAAAAAATGTCATCAAGATAAGGATATAATTGGTATTGCGTAGAGTGGTGCGTATTGATAAGATACCCAGTGAGCGTTCCCGCTGCTGGATGGATGGACACATGCACGGGAGTGGACCGTCAGCATATATGCCTGAGATGCGGAGATGGGGGCCACCGAGCACGACAATATAGACGCGAAACCCCATATGTATACTTTGCAACGAAGAGGGATATGCCGCGGGAGGCTTACGGTGCCCGCTGAAAAGAAAAGCATTGAAATACGCTAGTAGAAGGAACGCAGATGCAGAGGGGGGCTTTCATCCACCGTATGACAACCATCATACAAGCAAACGTCGACAGGGGCAGAGAAAAACGGTGAGTACAGCTCCAGCCTCTGGGCTGTGTGCTCTGCGGCCCTTCACGGACCTATTGTGCCTCATACAACATTCATGATATGCTAGTCGAGTAAATTCCTTGTGGAAAAATTTCCCGGCTAGCGGTGGATTCGAACCACCAACGTTCCGTCCGCAACGACTTCAGACCATTGCCTTAGACCACTGCGCCACGAACCTCCATCTGTTGATCGTCACTGCGATGCAGATGGGGGCCTACATGATTTTGATCAGCGAGCTAAACAACTCAAAGCTCGACTGCTCGTGGGTGACGGATGTGCGCCCATGGGGGATGTCACCAAGATTCTAGGCACATCGCGTTCTATGGATAACCCACGAGGGGTATCGCGTGGGCTAAGATTGTGTACATTACAATAATTGGGTGCTACTACTTCCTAAATTGTGGCTTGCAATACTAGAAAGGACAATACGTCGGCCAGCGAGATGATTCTCGTAGCGGGCAATCTAAACACGAAGTCGGCAGCGTAGAGGTCGACCCAACTACTCTCATGTGAGGCCGCAATTCGGACCAAGAACTCAAGAACACACAAAAGAGCCACCTATTAGTGGAACCACGAGGTAGCAGATGCAAGAAGAAGCCAACCGTGTGAGAAAGATGTAACAACGAGCAAGAACCACCGGGGTACAAACCGAACGTCTTCGGGACCAATACCGACTGCGGCGGAAGGATATCAGGCGGGCGATTGAGGCCAGCCAGGAGACGTGCTGGTACCAGCTATATAGGGAGGTAGATGATGATTGGGGCCTACTCTAGAAACTGGTGATGAAGAGAATAGCAGCTTTAAAAAAAATATTCACGAGTTACGAAATTTGTTCAATATTCTTATGTCAGACATATAACACACATTTGTTAAAAATATCCTTCCAATGTTTTTCCTTGAAATTAAATAAAAGTAAACCAGTAGGACATAACATTGAGTTCCTAGCTTCCTAGTTTCCAAGCTTCCAAGCTTCCAAGGTCAAAAGTCAAAATTGAGCCACCTTGTCCAAACAGGGAAGTTCCCTAGTGTGCGTTACGCTTACGATATTCAACAAAGAACGTACGAAACGATAAATAAAGACATAAAAAGCATTCCCTGTAAAAGCAGCCATCCAGCAATTTATAGTGTGTTTTCTTAGTTGTAAGTAATACACAAGTATATACTTATACAACTACCGTCAACTGGAAATATCTATGAAACAGACTAAAAGCACCTTAAATTCAAATACAATCGCAGCGCTGGAAGACCAGTAGATGCACAGCCACCTCGACTGGAATGGAGTGAGAAGGACGTGCTGGAAACTATAATGAAGCTACATAGCTGGCACGATTGCCTACAAAACGAGATACTAGGCCAGAACTAGCAGAAATAGTGTTAAGGTCGCAAACGTCTGCCTTTATGGGGGCGACTTTCCAACGTGGTAGAAGACGGCCAGGCTGGTCCTGCTGCCTAAACCTGGGGAACCAGCAACGGACCTGGCAGTCTACCGCGAATATTTTAGAAACGTTCATAGCGGACCGACTCACAGAGGCCTTGGAAGCGGCTGGCGGACCTTATAGGCGGCAATTCGGCTTCGCCAAGGGGAAATCCATCACGGTTGCGATGCTCGAAGTTCTGAGGACGGTGGGCGACGAAAATAAGGGGACATAGAAAACGAGGTGGCACTGCATGATGGTCACCATGGACATTGCTAATGCATTACCCTTAGTCGTGAACGCCATCATCAGCAGTAAGTACATCCTGCCCCGCAGTACGTTCAAACACAACCCTCTTCATCTTGTGTTTTGTACCTCGTACTCCAAATGTTTAAACAGACATTGACTACCAGCCGCCAGTTCTGCGCGTACTCCAACAAACCTGGATTTCCAAAATCTGCAAGGATATGACAAAGGCACTGAGAATTAGAAATAGCTTATTTAACAATTGTTTCAGTTAGAACTGCCTGTGATATTTAAGCTAACCTTAAAGGCATAAAAAAACTATTTTAAATCACAACGTTTTTTTATGCCTTTAAGGTTAGCTTTAATATCACAAGGCTGCACCTGACTCCTGACACCTAATTCAAAATTGTAGTACTAGACCACGAAACTGCAACCAGTTATCACACATGTTATTGTGATACCTGTTTTTGTAATGTGAGGAGAAAATCTTTAAAAGACATCCATGTCTCACTTCTTGGTGTTAGAGGCGCGAGTAGTGTCAAGAATTCACTTCGGTTTCTGCCCGGGGCACCTATTGACTAAAACGTAACCTCATGTACTGTCACTGGAGGCTTGTCCGCCTTGGAGGCACTTGTCTCTTGTCTTCTTAGCTTAGTTTTGTCATTGTCTCTCCCGTAGTCTGTCGTAGATTTTTGCATTGTTCTTGGTCTACAGCTGTGTGTGCTATATTCCGCAGGATGTGGGTATTCGTTGTGTATCCGTTCGCCATTCATGGTTTTGTCTTGTCTGGTCGTTCGGTGTTTCGTCTAGTGTCTTCTTTCTGCCGTCTTTCTCGATTCTGTCTGGGTATCTGTTTAGGTGTCTAGGATGTCTTTGTACTTTGTCTTCATCACTGTTATGTATAAGACGTCCCATCTGGTCTAGCTCTCTAGCATCAGGCTTGTTAGTTCTTCTGGTCGTCTCTCCTCCCAATATCAATTCACATCTTCGTGCGTTCCCTCGTCCGGCGCTGGCAACAGTATATGGTCTGCGCTGGATCAGTTCCACAGCAGTAGCTGCATTTCGGACTTTCGGCTGCGTTCCCTATATGGTCCAGGTACGACTGAAATACGATCTAGTGATCCAGCTCACCGTGTCCTCGGGTCACTTAAGAAATCAGGTTGGGGATCACCTTCTTCATCTATGCAGTGGCTTTAGATTCCTCCCATCTGCTCTACTATTTGGTTACGGTGTGTATCCTTCCCTTCCCTTTTGCCACTTTGAGGGCTGTCCCTCTCTTCGTCTCATGGAATATCCTGGCTGTTTCTGCTACCATGAGATCGCCAGGTATCGGTATTGTTAGGACTTCCACTGCATCTGTGGATGTGGTGCGGTATGCTCTTATTATGGGAAAGGTGCTGGTTCGCAGTGCCCTACTCAGTCTATCTGAGCTCATCTGGGTCAGCGTTAGGTTGGCCCAGACTGGAGCTGCGTATAGCATCTGGGTTCGCAAGACCGTCGCTAGTAGTTTCGGTTTGCGTTCACTCCGACCCCCTATGTTGAGAAGCAGCCCGGCTAGGGCTGCTTCTGTCCTGGCGGCTTTGCGGCTGGCCTCCAGTACTTGAGAGATGTGGCTGGTATTAGCTTCCAGTATTATACCCAAATATTTGATTTTTCTTGTCACCGCTATTTCCCGTTCCTTTAGTTGGACTGTAGTGGCTTCCTGGATGGCTGATATCCTGGTGGATAGCAGGTTTTGGCCACCGCGATGCTTAGTCCGGTGGACACCATCCAGTCGGCCATTGCCTGATTTTACTGATGGTCTCCCCTATATCACTTTCCCGGGCGACTATTGCCATATCATCGGCAAAGATGAGAAAGATTATTTAAAAGAAACTTCTATCTTTATAGGGATATCAGCCGTGAGGCTTTTCCGCCGGTCAAGCGACTTACCTTAACTGCACAGAAAACCTCTGATAAACTGTGAAAGATGATTCACGACAATTCGCTCCTCGCTGAGAATCGAACTCAGGCTCCCCAATGCTCAGTACGAGACGGACGACGCCTCTAACCACTCGGCCACTAAGCTGGGTAAAGATTATTATTATATCAGAATATACTAAAGCTCTGCAATACAAGTTCATCTGTATTAATTAGCTCTTTCAAAAACTAACCCCAGCAATCAGTGAAAAATGAATTGTCTTTTTAAAATAAATATACATGGTATTGCAGTGTAAATGAAGATACACATAAGTATTAGAAGATACATACAGATATATAGTTCCAAACATTCAGTTAATATATACCATAAATTCTCAAGCATATATCTTAAAGAACATTTCATAAAAAGGGATTATTTTCATAAAACAACTCAAGCCCTTGCCAAATCTTATTTCGCAAATCCCGTGCAAATAGCCATCAACCGGGAATACGAAAATGATTAAACATAATAACAATCGAAAGCGTGTCCTTTGTGTTTATGGTAATAGCGTCTTCGTCGTGACTTCAAAATTATAATTTAATACGTCCTGAAGCGGCGAGCGCTCGATCCCGTGGGCTATTCACTTCAATTTAAAAGAGTAAATAATTCACCCCCGCAGCGCACTCGCGCATTTCCTGCGTCCGCTAAAGTTAACGGCGCCTTATTAAAATTCATCCCCCTCGAGGTGGGAGCCAGCGCGAGAGAGATCATATTTATCGATTGCGTCGCTGTAATTAAAAATAAATCGCAATTAAACGCGGTGTTATTAAAGCGACTGGAAGATGGGAACAGCGGCGGTTTGTGTTCTTTAGCAATTTTCCGGGCCGAAAGCACTGTTTTCGTATTTGCGCGGAAGACGCAATAAAAAATTCATTTCGCGTTAAAATTGCGTTTTGAGATACAAATTGGGGTAATTTTATGATAATAATGGAGCAGTGAAGCGTTGCGACAATAAAAATGTTGCTTTGATGAGTTGTTTAAGCCCGAAAAATATATTTTTATTTCAGTTAAAAAATTACTAAAAAAAAAAATACAGTGATAAATAGGCGTTTACAAAAAGATTTATCAAGTTACAGTTCAAAATAGTTCTGGGTGAACGTTATTTTCCTTCAACCACGCATAATCTAGTGATGTGCATGTCTAAAAGATGGTATGTATTCATTTGAGTTATCGAATTTATTGCTACGAATTCTGGGGTGGGTGCATTAAGCACAGTTTATAAACATTAAAAAAATTATTTGTTTTTATTTTTACTACTTTAACTAACGTAACAGAATTAGACTGTGTTGTATAAATTAGGCGATTACATATAATCTTCATAAATTGTTGTGAAGGCTGTTATTGATAATACAATAACCGTTGTATTTAGTAATAAATTGTGAATGTTTTAAAAATAATCTGCTTTTCTATAACCCAGTGAGTTGAAAGAGATGTATATACCATTGCCCGCATCAAAAATGCGTATTAAACATTAAAATAAAGTTAAATTAATGTTAAAATTATATATTATTATCCATAAAAGTTATTTAACATTATGCACCAGAATCAAGTTGTTTATAAATAATATACTTATCGAGTAAAAACGTGGAATAGCATGCAGTAACGTACCATAAATAATTAAAGCTATTTTCCTCTTGTTGCGATGTAGTTCGTGCAATCCCTGATGCTTGTTCTCATCCTTGCCGAATTATTTATGATAGTGATTGCGGCCAAAGTACGAAAACAGGAGCCGCGTTCGGGTTGCGAAAAAAGGGCCGGAGTGAATTGCTTCGAAAACAACCGGGGCGAGATTGCGCGATCCATTTTTAAAGCAATAATTTAAATTCCGCCCTGGTAGAATAATGTATCTGAAAACCACGAAAACGCTTATTCAGTGCGGCCGGTTTTCCTCCGGCCCTCCCGGCGCCGCCACAAAAGAAATAACAACGGGCGCCGCGGACGAAATACAAAGTAGCGCCTTTTTAAAGGTAAATTTAGCACCACTTTAAAATATATTTCGCCTCCCCCCAATCCGAGCGCCAACCTGTCGCGTGCGCCGAATTTACAAGTACTAGGTGCTTGTTAGCTGGGTTGGGGATGACTACGAGATCCACTGCTTATGGTAAATAGGTGGTGGTGCTATTTTTTGCTTTTTACTAATTCCAGCCTAATCTGCGGTTTAATATCGCGAGGGAGCGGGATGCCCGCCAATAACATTTGCATAAAAACAATTTTAAACTGGAGCATGGAGCTTACACAATTGGACACTTTTAAAAATATTTATTTTCGTGATTAAGTTTTGTTATATGATGCTCACTAGAGTATACTCAATTATTATACTTAATCATGGGGTATAAACGATAGGCAGCTACTGAGAAAATACTAAAAGTAAGAATGAATATAGTCTGTATATAATAGGCTTAGGCACTTTTCTCTAGCTCTTACTGTTTTCGCTCTACAGGGCTGAACAAATCTCAAAACTATGAATTTTTATGCATTTTCTCGGTTTAAACTCGGTAGCGTCTTTCTTTAAAATGATAGAGGGATGGTTTATATATCAAAATGTAGAGTATTTCAAGCCCCACAAATTGAGGCTTAGGCACTTTTCTCTAGCTCTTACCGTTTTCGCGCCACAAAGCTGAGCAAATCTCAAAACTATGAATTTTCATGCATTTTCTCGGTTTAAACTCGGTAGCGTCTTTCTTTAAAATGATAGAGGGATGGTTTATATATCAAAATGTAGAGTATTTCAAGCCCCACAAATTGAGGCTTAGGCACCTTTCTCTAGCTCTTACCGTTTTCGCGCCACAAAGCTGAGCAAATCTCAAAACTATGAATTTTCATGCATTTTCTCGGTTTAAACTCGGTAGCGTCTTTCTTTAAAATGATAGAGGGATGGTTTATATATCAAAATGTAGAGTATTTCTGGCCCCACAAATTGAGGCTTAGGCACTTTTCTCTAGCTCTTACCATTTTCGCGCTACAGCAGTCAAAAAAGCTGAAAACTATGAATTTTCATGCATTTTCTCGGTTTAAACTCGATAGCGTCTTCCTTTAAAATGATACAGGGATGGTTTATATATCAAAATGTAGAGTATTTCTAGCCCCACAAATTGAGGCTTAGGCACTTTTCTCTAGCTCTTACCGTTTTCGCGCTACAGGGCTGAGCAAATCTCAAAACTATGAATTTTCATGCATTTTCTCGGTTTAAACTCGGTAGCGTCTTTACTTAAAATGATAGCGGGATGGTTTATATATCAAAATGTAGAGTATTTCTGGCCCCACAAATTGAGGCTTAGGCACTTTTCTCTAGCTCTTACCGTTTTCGCGCTACAGGGCTGAGCAAATCTCAAAACTATGAATTTTCATGCATTTTCTCGGTTTAAACTCGGTAGCGTCTTTCTTTAAAATGATAGAGGGATGGTTTATATATCAAAATGTAGAGTATTTCAAGCCCCACAAATTGAGGATAAGGCACTTTTCTCTAGCTCTTACCGTTTTCGCGCCACAGAGCTGAGCAAATCTCAAAACTATGAATTTTCATGCATTTTCTCGGTTTAAACTCGGTAGCGTCTTTCTTTAAAATGATAGAGGGATGGTTTATATATCAAAATGTAGAGTATTTCAAGCCCCACAAATTGAGACTTGGGCACTTTTCTCTAGCTCTTACCGTTTTCGCACCACAGAGCTGAGCAAATCTCAAAACTATGAATTTTCATGCATTTTCTTGGTTTAAACTCGGTAGCGTCTTTATTTAAAATGCTAGAGGGATGGTTTATATATCAAAATGTAGAGTATTTCTGGCCCCACAAATTGAGGCTTAGGCACTTTTCTCTAGCTCTTACCATTTTCGCGCTACAGCAGTCAAAAAAGCTGAAAACTATGAATTTTCATGCATTTTCTCGGTTTAAACTCGGTAGCGTCTTCCTTTAAAATGATACAGGGATGGTTTATATATCAAAATGTAGAGTATTCCTGGCCCCACAAATTGAGGCTTAGGCACTTTTCTCTAGCTCTTACCGTTTTCGCGCTACAGGGCTGAGCAAATCTCAAAACTATGAATTTTCATGCATTTTCTCGGTTTAAACTCGGTAGCGTCTTTCTTTAAAATGATAGAGGGATGGTTTATATATCAAAATGTAGAGTATTTCAAGCCCCACAAATTGAGACTTGGGCACTTTTCTCTAGCTCTTACCGTTTTCGCACCACAGAGCTGAGCAAATCTCAAAACTATGAATTTTCATGCATTTTCTTGGTTTAAACTCGGTAGCGTCTTTATTTAAAATGCTAGAGGGATGGTTTATATATCAAAATGTAGAGTATTTCTGGCCCCACAAATTGAGGCTTAGGCACTTTTCTCTAGCTCTTACCATTTTCGCGCTACAGCAGTCAAAAAAGCTGAAAACTATGAATTTTCATGCATTTTCTCGGTTTAAACTCGGTAGCGTCTTCCTTTAAAATGATACAGGGATGGTTTATATATCAAAATGTAGAGTATTCCTGGCCCCACAAATTGAGGCTTAGGCACTTTTCTCTAGCTCTTACCGTTTTCGCGCTACAGAGCTGAGCAAATCTCAAAACTATGAATTTTCATGCATTTTCTTGGTTTAGACTCGGTAGCGACTTTATTTAAAATGCTAGTGGGATGGTTTATATATCAAAATGTAGAGTATTTCTGGCCCCACAAATTGAGGCTTAGGCACTTTTCTCTAGCTCTTACCGTTTTCGCGCCACAGAGCTGAGCAAATCTCAATACTATGAATTTTCATGCATTTTCTTGGTTTAAACTCGGTAGCGTCTTTATTTAAAATGCTAGCGGGATGGTTTATATATCAAAATGTAGAGTATTTCTAGCCCCACAAATTGAGGCTTAGGCACTTTTCTCTAGCTCTTACTGTTTTCGCGCCACAGAGCTGAGCAAATCTCAAAACTATGAATTTTCATGCATTTTCTTGGTTTAAACTCGGTAGCGTCTTTATTTAAAATGCTAGTGGGATGGTTTATATATCAAAATGTAGAGTATTTCTGGCCCCACAAATTGAGGCTTAGGCACTTTTCTCTAGCTCTTACTGTTTTCGCGCTACAGGGCTGAGCAAATCTCAAAACTATAAATTTTCATGCATTTTCTCGGTTTAAACTCGGTAGCATCTTTATTTAAAATGCTAGCGGGATGGTTTATATATCAAAACGTAGAGTATTTCTGGCCCCACAAATTGAGGCTTAGGCATTTTTCTCTAGCTTTTACCGTTTTCGCGCCACAGAGCTGAGCAAATCTCAAAACTATGAATTTTCATGCATTTTCTTGGTTTAAACTCGGTAGCGTCAAATTGAGGCTTAGGCACTTTTCTCTACCTCTTACTGTTTTCGCGCTACAGGGCTGAGAAAATCTCAAAACTATGAATTTTCATGCATTTTCTTGGTTTAAACTCGGTGGCGTCTTTATTTAAAATGCTAGCGGGATGGTTTATATATCAAAATGTAGAGTATTTCTAGCCCCACAAATTGAGGCTTAGGCACTTTTCTCTAGCTCTTACTGTTTTCGCGCCACAGAGCTGAGCAAATCTCAAAACTATGAATTTTCATGCATTTTCTTGGTTTAAACTCGGTAGCGTCTTTATTTAAAATGCTAGTGGGATGGTTTATATATCAAAATGTAGAGTATTTCTGGCCCCACAAATTGAGGCTTAGGCATTTTTCTCTAGCTCTTACTGTTTTCGCGCTACAGGGCTGAGCAAATCTCAAAACTATAAATTTTCATGCATTTCATGCATTGGGATGGTTTATATATCAAAATGTAGAGTATTTCTGGTCCCACAAATTGAGGCTTAGGCACTTGTCTCTAGCTCTTACTGTTTTCGCGCTACAGGGCTGAGCAAATCTCAAAACTATGAATTTTCATGCATTTTCTTGGTTTAAACTCGCTAGCGTCTTTATTTAAAATGCTAGTGGGATGGTTTATATATCAAAATGTAGAGTATTTCTGGCCCCACAAATTGAGGCTTAGGCACTTTTCTCTAGCTCTTACTGTTTTCGCGCTACAGGGCTGAGCAAATCTCAAAACTATAAATTTTCATGCATTTTCTCGGTTTAAACTCGGTAGCGTCTTTATTTAAAATGCTAGCGGGATGGTTTATATATCAAAATGTAGAGTATTTCTGGCCCCACAAATTGAGGCTTAGGCACTTTTCTCTAGCTCTTACCGTTTTCGCGCTACAGGGCTGAGCAAATCTCAAAACTATGAATTTTCATGCATTTTCTTGGTTTAAACTCGGTAGCGTCTTTATTTAAAATGCTAGTGGGATGGTTTGTATATCAAAATGTAGAGTATTTCTGGCCACACAAATTGAGGCTTAGGCATTTTTCTCTAGCTTTTACCGTTTTCGCGCCACAGAGCTGAGCAAATCTCAAAACTATGAATTTTCATGCATTTTCTTGGTTTAAACTCGGTAGCGTCAAATTGAGGCTTAGGCACTTTTCTCTACCTCTTACTGTTTTCGCGCTACAGGGCTGAGAAAATCTCAAAACTATGAATTTTCATGCATTTTCTTGGTTTAAACTCGGTGGCGTCTTTATTTAAAATGCTAGCGGGATGGTTTATATATCAAAATGTAGAGTATTTCTAGCCCCACAAATTGAGGCTTAGGCACTTTTCTCTAGCTCTTACTGTTTTCGCGCCACAGAGCTGAGCAAATCTCAAAACTATGAATTTTCATGCATTTTCTTGGTTTAAACTCGGTAGCGTCTTTATTTAAAATGCTAGTGGGATGGTTTATATATCAAAATGTAGAGTATTTCTGGCCCCACAAATTGAGGCTTAGGCATTTTTCTCTAGCTCTTACTGTTTTCGCGCTACAGGGCTGAGCAAATCTCAAAACTATAAATTTTCATGCATTTCATGCATTGGGATGGTTTATATATCAAAATGTAGAGTATTTCTGGTCCCACAAATTGAGGCTTAGGCACTTGTCTCTAGCTCTTACTGTTTTCGCGCTACAGGGCTGAGCAAATCTCAAAACTATGAATTTTCATGCATTTTCTTGGTTTAAACTCGCTAGCGTCTTTATTTAAAATGCTAGTGGGATGGTTTATATATCAAAATGTAGAGTATTTCTGGCCCCACAAATTGAGGCTTAGGCACTTTTCTCTAGCTCTTACTGTTTTCGCGCTACAGGGCTGAGCAAATCTCAAAACTATAAATTTTCATGCATTTTCTCGGTTTAAACTCGGTAGCATCTTTATTTAAAATGCTAGCGGGATGGTTTATATATCAAAATGTAGAGTATTTCTGGCCCCACAAATTGAGGCTTAGGCACTTTTCTCTAGCTATTACCGTTTTCGCGCTACAGGGCTGAGCAAATCTCAAAACTATGAATTTTCATGCATTTTCTTGGTTTAAAGTCGGTAGCGTCTTTATTTAAAATGCTAGCGGGATGTTTTATATATCAAAATGTAGAGTATTTCTAGCCCCACAAATTGAGGCTTAGGCACTTTTCTCTGGCTCTTACTGTTTTCGCGCTACAGGGCTGAGCAAATCTCAAAACTATGAATTTTCATGCATTTTCTTGGTTTAAATTCGGTAGCGTCTTTATTTAAAATGCTAGCGGGATGGTTTATATATCAAAATGTAGAGTATTTCTGGCCCCACAAATTGAGGCTTAGGCACTTTTCTCTAGCTCTTACCGTTTTCGCGCTACAGAGCTGAGAAAATCTCAAAACTATGAATTTTCATGCATTTTCTTGGTTTAAACTCGGTAGCGTCTTTATTTAAAATGCTAGTGGGATGGTTTATATATCAAAATGTAGAGTATTTCTGGCCCCACAAATTGAGGCTTAGGCACTTTTCTCTAGCTCTTACTGTTTTCGCGCTACAGGGCTGAGCAAATCTCAAAACTATAAATTTTCATGCATTTTCTCGGTTTAAACTCGGTAGCATCTTTATTTAAAATGCTAGCGGGATGGTTTATATATCAAAATGTAGAGTATTTCTGGCCCCACAAATTGAGGCTTAGGCACTTTTCTCTAGCTCTTACCGTTTTCGCGCCACAGAGCTATGAATTTTCATGCATTTTCTTGGTTTAAACTCGGTAGCGTCTTTATTTAAAATGCTAGTGGGATGGTTTGTATATCAAAATGTAGAGTATTTCTGGCCACACAAATTGAGGCTTAGGCACTTTTCTCTAGCTCTTACCGTTTTCGCGCTACAAGGCTGAGCAAATCTCAAAACTATGAATTTTCATGCATTTTCTCGGTTTAAACTCGATAGCGTCTTTCTTTAAAATGATAGATGGATGGTTTATATATCAAAATGTAGAGTATTTCTGGCCCCACAAATTGAGGCTTAGGCACTTTTCTCTAGCTCTTACCGTTTTCGCGCCACAGAGCTGAGCAAATCTCAAAACTATGAATTTTCATGCATTTTCTTGGTTTAAACTCGGTAGCGTCTTTATTTAAAATGCTAGTGGGATGGTTTGTATATCAAAATGTAGAGTATTTCTGGCCCCACAAATTGAGGCTTAGACACTTTTCTCTAGCTCTTACCGTTTTCGCGCTACAGGGCTGAGCAAATCTCAAAACTATGAATTTTCATGCATTTTCTCGGTTTAAACTCGATAGCGTCTTTCTTTAAAATGATAGATGGATGGTTTATATATCAAAATGTAGAGTATTTCTGGCCCCACAAATTGAGGCTTAGGCACTTTTCTCTAGCTCTTACCGTTTTCGTGCCACAGAGCTGAGCAAATCTCAAAACTATGAATTTTCATGCATTTTCTCGGTTTAAACTCGCTAGCGTCTTTATTTAAAATGCTAGTGGGATGGTTTATATATCAAAATGTAGAGTATTTCTGGCCCCACAAATTGAGGCTTAGGCACTTTTCTCTAGCTCTTACCGTTTTCGCCCTACAGGGCTGAGCAAATCTCAAAACTATGAATTTTCATGCATTTTCTTGGTTTAAACTCGGTAGCGTCTTTATTTAAAATGCCAGCGGGATGGTTTATATATCAAAATGTAGAGTATTTCTGGCCCCACAAATTGAGGCTTAAGCACTTTTCTCTAGCTCTTACCGTTTTCGCGCTACAGGGCTGAGCAAATCTCAAAACTATGAATTTTCATGCATTTTCTTGGTTTAAACTCAGTAGCGTCTTTATTTAAAATGCTAGCGGGATGGTTTATATATCAAAATGTAGAGTATTTCTGGCCCCACAAATTGAGGCTTAGGCACTTTTCTATAGCTCTTACCGTTTTCGCGCTACAGGGCTGAGCAAATCTCAAAACTATGAATTTTCATGCATTTTCTTGGTTTAAACTCGGTAGCGTCTTTCTTTAAAATGATAGATGGATGGTTTATATATCAAAATGTAGAGTATTTCTGGCCCCACAAATTGAGGCTTAGGCACTTTTCTCTAGCTCTTACCGTTTTCGCGCCACAGAGCTGAGCAAATCTCAAAACTATGAATTTTCATGCATTTTCTTGGTTTAAACTCGGTAGCGTCTTTATTTAAAATGCTAGTGGGATGGTGTGTATATCAAAATGTAGAGTATTTCTGGCCCCACAAATTGAGGCTTAGACACTTTTCTGTAGCTCTTACCGTTTTGCGCCACAGAGCTGAGCAAATCTCAATACTATGAATTTTCATGCATTTTCTTGGTTTAAACTCGGTAACGTCTTTATTTAAAATGCTAGTGGGATGGTTTATATATCAAAATGTAGAGTATTTCTGGCCCCACAAATTGAGGCTTAGGCACTCTTCTCTAGCTCTTACTGTTTTCGCGCTACAGGGCTGAGCAAATCTCAAAACTATAAATTTTCATGCATTTTCTCGGTTTAAACTCGGTAGCATCTTTATTTAAAATGCTAGCGGGATGGTTTATATATCAAAATGTAGAGTATTTCTGGCCCCACAAATTGAGGCTTAGGCACTTTTCTCTAGCTCTTACCGTTTTCGCGCCACAGAGCTGAGCAAATCTCAAAACTATGAATTTTCATGCATTTTCTTGGTTTAAACTCGGTAGCGTCTTTATTTAAAATGCTAGTGGGATGGTTTGTATATCAAAATGTAGAGTATTTCTGGCCACACAAATTGAGGCTTAGGCACTTTTCTCTAGCTCTTACCGTTTTCGCGCTACAGGGCTGAGCAAATCTCAAAACTATGAATTTTCATGCATTTTCTCGGTTTAAACTCGGTAGCGTCTTTCTTTAAAATGATAGATGGATGGTTTATATATCAAAATGTAGAGTATTTCTGGCCACACAAATTGAGGCTTAGGCACTTTTCTCTAGCTCTTACCGTTTTCGCGCTACAGGGCTGAGCAAATCTCAAAACTATGAATTTTCATGCATTTTCTCGGTTTAAACTCGGTAGCGTCTTTCTTTAAAATGATAGAGGGATGGTTTATATATCAAAATGTAGAGTATTTCAAGCCCCACAAATTGAGGCTTAGGCACTTTTTTCTAGCTCTTACCGTTTTCGCGCCACAGAGCTGAGCAAATCTCAAAACTATGAATTTTCATGCATTTTCTTGGTTTAAACTCGCTAGCGTCTTTATTTAAAATGCTAGTGGGATGGTTTATATATCAAAATGTAGAGTATTTCTGGCCCCACAAATTGAGGCTTAGGCACTTTTCTCTAGCTCTTACCGTTTTCGCGCCACAGAGCTGAGCAAATCTCAAAACTATGAATTTTCATGCATTTTCTTGGTTTAAACTCGGTAGCGTCTTTATTTAAAATGCTAGCGGGATGGTTTATATATCAAAATGTAGAGTATTTCTGGCCCCACAAATTGAGGCTTAGGCACTTTTCTCTAGCTCTTACCGTTTTCGCGCCACAGAGCTGAGCAAATCTCAAAACTATGAATTTTCATGCATTTTCTTGGTTTAGACTCGGTAGCGTTTTTATTTAAAATGCTAGTGGGATGGTTTATATATCAAAATGTAGAGTATTTCAAGCCCCACAAATTGAGGCTTAGGCACTTTTTTCTAGCTCTTACCGTTTTCGTGCCACAGAGCTGAGCAAATCTCAAAACTATGAATTTTCATGCATTTTCTTGGTTTAAACTCGCTAGCGTCTTTATTTAAAATGCTAGTGGGATGGTTTATATATCAAAATGTAGAGTATTTCTGGCCCCACAAATTGAGGCTTAGGCACTTTTCTCTAGCTCTTACCGTTTTCGCGCCACAGAGCTGAGCAAATCTCAAAACTATGAATTTTCATGCATTTTCTTGGTTTAAACTCGGTAGCGTCTTTATTTAAAATGCTAGTGGGATGGTTTGTATATCAAAATGTAGAGTATTTCTGGCCACACAAATTGAGGCTTAAGCATTTTTCTCTAGCTTTTACCGTTTTCGCGCCACAGAGCTGAGCAAATCTCAAAACTATGAATTTTCATGCATTTTCTTGGTTTAAACTCGGTAGCGTCTTTATTTAAAATGCTAGTGGGATGGTTTATATATCAAAATGTAGAGTATTTCTGGCCCCACAAATTGAGGCTTAGGCACTTTTCTCTAGCTCTTATCGTTTTCGCGCTACAGGGCTGAGCAAATCTCAAAACTATGAATTTTCATGCATTTTCTTGGTTTAAACTCGGTAGCGTCTTTATTTAAAATGCTAGCGGGATGGTTTATATATCAAAATGTAGAGTATTTCTGGCCCCACAAATTGAGGCTTAGGCACTTTTCTCTAGCTCTTACCGTTTTCGCGCTACAGGGCTGAGCAAATCTCAAAACTATGAATTTTCATGCATTTTCTTGGTTTAAACTCGGTAGCGTCTTTATTTAAAATGCTAGCGGGATGGTTTATATATCAAAATTTAGAGTATTTCTGGCCCCACAAATTGAGGCTTAGGCACTTTTCTCTAGCTCTTACTGTTTTCGCGCTACAGGGCTGAGAAAATCTCAAAACTATGAATTTTCATGCATTTTCTTCGTTTAAACTCGGTAGCGTCTTTATTTAAAATGCTAGTGGGATGGTTTGTATATCAAAATGTAGAGTATTTCTGGCCACACAAATTGAGGCTTAAGCATTTTTCTCTAGCTTTTACCGTTTTCGCGCCACAGAGCTGAGCAAATCTCAAAACTATGAATTTTCATGCATTTTCTTCGTTTAAACTCGGTAGCGTCTTTATTTAAAATGCTAGTGGGATGGTTTATATATCAAAATGTAGAGTATTTCTGGCCCCACAAATTGAGGCTTAGGCACTTTTCTCTAGCTCTTACTGTTTTCGCGCTACAGGGCTGAGCAAATCTCAAAACTATAAATGTTCATGCATTTTCTCGGTTTAAACTCGGTAGCATCTTTATTTAAAATGCTAGCGGGATGGTTTATATATCAAAATGTAGAGTATTTCTGGCCCCACAAATTGAGGCTTAGGCACTTTTCTCTAGCTCTTACCGTTTTCGCGCCACAGAGCTGAGCAAATCTCAAAACTATGAATTTTCATGCATTTTCTTGGTTTAAACTCGGTAGCGTCTTTATTTAAAATGCTAGTGGGATGGTTTGTATATCAAAATGTAGAGTATTTCTGGCCCCACAAATTGAGGCTTAGACACTTTTCTCTAGCTCTTACCGTTTTGCGCCACAGAGCTGAGCAAATCTCAATACTATGAATTTTCATGCATTTTCTTGGTTTAAACTCGGTAGCGTCTTTATTTAAAATGCTAGTGGGATGGTTTATATATCAAAATGTAGAGTATTTCTGGCCCCACAAATTGAGGCTTAGGCACTTTTCTCTAGCTCTTACTGTTTTCGCGCTACAGGGCTGAGCAAATCTCAAAACTATAAATTTTCATGCATTTTCTCGGTTTAAACTCGGTAGCATCTTTATTTAAAATGCTAGCGGGATGGTTTATATATCAAAATGTAGAGTATTGCTGGCCCCACAAATTGAGGCTTAGGCACTTTTCTCTAGCTCTTACCGTTTTCGCGCCACAGAGCTGAGCAAATCTCAAAACTATGAATTTTCATGCATTTTCTTGGTTTAAACTCGGTAGCGTCTTTATTTAAAATGCTAGTGGGATGGTTTGTATATCAGAATGTAGAGTATTTCTGGCCACACAAATTGAGGCTTAGGCACTTTTCTCTAGCTCTTACCGTTTTCGCGCTACAGGGCTGAGCAAATCTCAAAACTATGAATTTTCATGCATTTTCTCGGATTAAACTCGGTAGCGTCTTTCTTTAAAATGATAGATGGATGGTTTATATATCAAAATGTAGAGTATTTCTGGCCCCACAAATTGAGGCTTAGGCACTTTTCTCTAGCTCTTACCGTTTTCGCGCTACAGGGCTGAGCAAATCTCAAAACTATGAATTTTCATGCATTTTCTCGGTTTAAACTCGGTAGCGTCTTTCTTTAAAATGATAGATGGATGGTTTATATATCAAAATGTAGAGTATTTCTGGCCCCACAAATTGAGGCTTAGGCACTTTTCTCTAGCTCTTACCGTTTTCGCGCTACAGGGCTGAGCAAATCTCAAAACTATGAATTTTCATGCATTTTCTCGGTTTAAACTCGGTAGCGTCTTTCTTTAAAATGATAGAGGGATGGTTTATATATCAAAATGTAGAGTATTTCAAGCTCCACAAATTGAGGCTTAGGCACTTTTTTCTAGCTCTTACCGTTTTCGCGCCACAGAGCTGAGCAAATCTCAAAACTATAAATTTTCATGCATTTTCTTGGTTTAGACTCGGTAGCGTTTTTATTTAAAATACTAGTGGGATGGTTTATATATCAAAATATAGAGTATTTCTGGCACCACAAATTGAGGCTTAGGCACTTCTCTCTAGCTCTTACCGTTTTCGCGCTACAGGGCTGAGCAAATCTCAAAACTATGAATTTTCATGCATTTTCTCGGTTTAAACTCGGTAGCGTCTTTCTTTAAAACGATAGATGGATGGTTTATATATCAAAATGTAGAGTATTTCTGGCCCCACAAATTGAGGCTTAGGCACTTTTCTCTACCTCTTACCGTTTTCGCGCTACAGGGCTGAGCAAATCTCAAAACTATGAATTTTCATGCATTTTCTCGGTTTAAACTCGGTAGCGTCTTTATTTAAAATGATAGCGGGATGGTTTATATATTAGAATGTAGAGTATTTCTGGCCACACAAATTGAGGCTTGGGCACTTTTTTTTTCTAGCTCTTACCGTTTTCGCGCCACAGAGCTGAGCAAATCTCAAAACTATGAATTTTCATGCATTTTCTTGGCTTAAAGTCGGTAGCGTCTTTATTTAAAATGCTAGCGGGATGTTTTATATATCAAAATGTAGAGTATTTCTAGCCCCACAAATTGAGGCTTAGGCACTTTTCTCTGGCTCTTACTGTTTTCGCGCTACAGGGCTGAGCAAATCTCAAAACTATGAATTTTCATGCATTTTCTTGGTTTAAATTCGGTAGCGTCTTTATTTAAAATGCTAGCGGGATGGTTTATATATCAAAATGTAGAGTATTTCTGGCCCCACAAATTGAGGCTTAGGCACTTTTCTCTAGCTCTTACCGTTTTCGCGCTACAGAGCTGAGAAAATCTCAAAACTATGAATTTTCATGCATTTTCTTGGTTTAAACTCGGTAGCGTCTTTATTTAAAATGCTAGCGGGATGGTTTATTTATCAAAATGTAGAGTATTTCTGGCCCCACAAATTGAGGCTTAGGCACTTTTCTCTAGCTCTTACCGTTTTCGCGCTACAGGGCTGAGCAAATCTCAAAACTATGAATTTTCATGCATTTTCTTGGTTTAAACTCGGTAGCGTCTTTATTTAAAATGCTAGCGGGATGGTTTATATATCAAAATGTAGAGTATTTCTGGCCCCACAAATTGAGGCTTAGGCACTTTTCTCTAGCTCTTACCGTTTTCGCGCTACAGGGCTGAGCAAGTCTCAAAACTATGAATTTTCATGCATTTTCTTGGTTTAAACTCGGTAGCGTCTTTATTTAAAACGCTAGCGGGATGGTTTATATATCAAAATGTAGAGTATTTCTGGCCCCACAAATTGAGGCTTAGGCACTTTTCTCTAGCTCTTACCGTTTTCGCGCTACAGGGCTGAGCAAATCTCAAAACTATGAATTTTCATGCATTTTCTTGGTTTAAACTCGGTAGCGTCTTTATTTAAAATGCTAGCGGGATGGTTTATATATCAAAATGTAGAGTATTTCTAGCCCCACAAATTGAGGCTTAGGCACTTTTCTCTAGCTCTTACTGTTTTCGCGCTACAGGGCTGAGAAAATCTCAAAACTATGAATTTTCATGGATTTTCTTGGTTTAAACTCGGTATCGTCTTTATTTAAAACGCTAGCGGGATGGTTTATATATCAAAATGTAGAGTATTTCTGGCCCCACAAATTGAGGCTTAGGCACTTTTCTCTAGCTCTTACCGTTTTCGCGCTACAGGGCTGAGCAAATCTCAAAACTATGAATTTTCATGCATTTTCTTGGTTTAAACTCGGTAGCGTCTTTATTTAAAACGTTAGCGGGATGGTTTATATATCAAAATGAAGAGTATTTCTGGCCCCACAAATTGAGGCTTAGGCACTTTTCTCTAGCTCTTACCGTTTTCGCGCTACAGGGCTGAGCAAATCTCAAAACTATGAATTTTCATGCATTTTCTTGGTTTAAACTCGGTAGCGTCTTTATTTAAAATGCTAGCGGGATGGTTTATATATCAAAATTTAGAGTATTTCTGGCCCCACAAATTGAGGCTTAGGCACTTTTCTCTAGCTCTTACTGTTTTCGCGCTACAGGG
Organism: Lordithon lunulatus; assembly: GCA_963942505.1. Lineage (NCBI taxonomy): Eukaryota > Metazoa > Arthropoda > Insecta > Coleoptera > Staphylinidae > Lordithon > Lordithon lunulatus. The sequence continues at coordinate 48,648,304 of OZ012672.1, read as the reverse complement.
CTGAGAAAATCTCAAAACTATGAATTTTCATGCATTTTCTTCGTTTAAACTCGGTAGCGTCTTTATTTAAAATGCTAGTGGGATGGTTTGTATATCAAAATGTAGAGTATTTCTGGCCACACAAATTGAGGCTTAAGCATTTTTCTCTAGCTTTTACCGTTTTCGCGCCACAGAGCTGAGCAAATCTCAAAACTATGAATTTTCATGCATTTTCTTCGTTTAAACTCGGTAGCGTCTTTATTTAAAATGCTAGTGGGATGGTTTATATATCAAAATGTAGAGTATTTCTGGCCCCACAAATTGAGGCTTAGGCACTTTTCTCTAGCTCTTACTGTTTTCGCGCTACAGGGCTGAGCAAATCTCAAAACTATAAATGTTCATGCATTTTCTCGGTTTAAACTCGGTAGCATCTTTATTTAAAATGCTAGCGGGATGGTTTATATATCAAAATGTAGAGTATTTCTGGCCCCACAAATTGAGGCTTAGGCACTTTTCTCTAGCTCTTACCGTTTTCGCGCCACAGAGCTGAGCAAATCTCAAAACTATGAATTTTCATGCATTTTCTTGGTTTAAACTCGGTAGCGTCTTTATTTAAAATGCTAGTGGGATGGTTTGTATATCAAAATGTAGAGTATTTCTGGCCCCACAAATTGAGGCTTAGACACTTTTCTCTAGCTCTTACCGTTTTGCGCCACAGAGCTGAGCAAATCTCAATACTATGAATTTTCATGCATTTTCTTGGTTTAAACTCGGTAGCGTCTTTATTTAAAATGCTAGTGGGATGGTTTATATATCAAAATGTAGAGTATTTCTGGCCCCACAAATTGAGGCTTAGGCACTCTTCTCTAGCTCTTACTGTTTTCGCGCTACAGGGCTGAGCAAATCTCAAAACTATAAATTTTCATGCATTTTCTCGGTTTAAACTCGGTAGCATCTTTATTTAAAATGCTAGCGGGATGGTTTATATATCAAAATGTAGAGTATTTCTGGCCCCACAAATTGAGGCTTAGGCACTTTTCTCTAGCTCTTACCGTTTTCGCGCCACAGAGCTGAGCAAATCTCAAAACTATGAATTTTCATGCATTTTCTTGGTTTAAACTCGGTAGCGTCTTTATTTAAAATGCTAGTGGGATGGTTTGTATATCAAAATGTAGAGTATTTCTGGCCACACAAATTGAGGCTTAGGCACTTTTCTCTAGCTCTTACCGTTTTCGCGCTACAGGGCTGAGCAAATCTCAAAACTATGAATTTTCATGCATTTTCTCGGTTTAAACTCGGTAGCGTCTTTCTTTAAAATGATAGATGGATGGTTTATATATCAAAATGTAGAGTATTTCTGGCCACACAAATTGAGGCTTAGGCACTTTTCTCTAGCTCTTACCGTTTTCGCGCTACAGGGCTGAGCAAATCTCAAAACTATGAATTTTCATGCATTTTCTCGGTTTAAACTCGGTAGCGTCTTTCTTTAAAATGATAGAGGGATGGTTTATATATCAAAATGTAGAGTATTTCAAGCCCCACAAATTGAGGCTTAGGCACTTTTTTCTAGCTCTTACCGTTTTCGCGCCACAGAGCTGAGCAAATCTCAAAACTATGAATTTTCATGCATTTTCTTGGTTTAAACTCGCTAGCGTCTTTATTTAAAATGCTAGTGGGATGGTTTATATATCAAAATGTAGAGTATTTCTGGCCCCACAAATTGAGGCTTAGGCACTTTTCTCTAGCTCTTACCGTTTTCGCGCCACAGAGCTGAGCAAATCTCAAAACTATGAATTTTCATGCATTTTCTTGGTTTAAACTCGGTAGCGTCTTTATTTAAAATGCTAGCGGGATGGTTTATATATCAAAATGTAGAGTATTTCTGGCCCCACAAATTGAGGCTTAGGCACTTTTCTCTAGCTCTTACCGTTTTCGCGCTACAGGGCTGAGCAAATCTCAAAACTATGAATTTTCATGCATTTTCTTGGTTTAAACTCGGTAGCGTCTTTATTTAAAATGCTAGCGGGATGGTTTATATATCAAAATGTAGAGTATTTCTGGCCCCACAAATTGAGGCTTAGGCACTTTTCTCTAGCTCTTACCGTTTTCGCGCTACAGGGCTGAGCAAATCTCAAAACTATGAATTTTCATGCATTTTCTTGGTTTAAACTCGGTAGCGTCTTTATTTAAAATGCTAGTGGGATGGTTTGTATATCAAAATGTAGAGTATTTCTGGCCACACAAATTGAGGATTAGGCATTTTTCTCTAGCTTTTACCGTTTTCGCGCCACAGAGCTGAGCAAATCTCAAAACTATGAATTGTCATGCATTTTCTTCGTTTAAACTCGGTAGTGTCTTTATTTAAAATGCTAGTGGGATGGTTTATATATCAAAATGTAGAGTATTTCTGGCCCCACAAATTGAGGCTTAGGCACTTTTCTCTAGCTCTTACTGTTTTCGCGCTACAGGGCTGAGCAAATCTCAAAACTATAAATTTTCATGCATTTTCTCGGTTTAAACTCGGTAGCATCTTTATTTAAAATGCTAGCGGGATGGTTTATATATCAAAATGTAGAGTATTTCTGGCTCCACAAATTGAGGCTTAGGTACTTTTCTCTAGCTCTTACCGTTTTCGCGCCACAGAGCTGAGCAAATCTCAAAACTATGAATTTTCATGCATTTTCTTGGTTTAAACTCGGTAGCGTCTTTATTTAAAATGCTAGTGGGATGGTTTGTATATCAAAATGTAGAGTATTTCTGGCCACACAAATTGAGGCTTAGGCACTTTTCTCTAGCTCTTACCGTTTTCGCGCTACAGGGCTGAGCAAATCTCAAAACTATGAATTTTCATGCATTTTCTCGGTTTAAACTCGGTAGCGTCTTTCTTTAAAATGATAGATGGATGGTTTATATATCAAAATGTAGAGTATTTCTGGCCCCACAAATTGAGGCTTAGGCACTTTTCTCTAGCTCTTACCGTTTTCGCGCCACAGAGCTGAGCAAATCTCAAAACTATGAATTTTCATGCATTTTCTTGGTTTAGACTCGGTAGCGTTTTTATTTAAAATGCTAGTGGGATGGTTTATATATCAAAATGTAGAGTATTTCAAGCCCCACAAATTGAGGCTTAGGCACTTTTTTCTAGCTCTTACCGTTTTCGTGCCACAGAGCTGAGCAAATCTCAAAACTATGAATTTTCATGCATTTTCTTGGTTTAAACTCGCTAGCGTCTTTATTTAAAATGCTAGTGGGATGGTTTATATATCAAAATGTAGAGTATTTCTGGCCCCACAAATTGAGGCTTAGGCACTTTTCTCTAGCTCTTACCGTTTTCGCGCCACAGAGCTGAGCAAATCTCAAAACTATGAATTTTCATGCATTTTCTTGGTTTAAACTCGGTAGCGTCTTTATTTAAAATGCTAGTGGGATGGTTTGTATATCAAAATGTAGAGTATTTCTGGCCACACAAATTGAGGCTTAAGCATTTTTCTCTAGCTTTTACCGTTTTCGCGCCACAGAGCTGAGCAAATCTCAAAACTATGAATTTTCATGCATTTTCTTGGTTTAAACTCGGTAGCGTCTTTATTTAAAATGCTAGTGGGATGGTTTATATATCAAAATGTAGAGTATTTCTGGCCCCACAAATTGAGGCTTAGGCACTTTTCTCTAGCTCTTATCGTTTTCGCGCTACAGGGCTGAGCAAATCTCAAAACTATGAATTTTCATGCATTTTCTTGGTTTAAACTCGGTAGCGTCTTTATTTAAAATGCTAGCGGGATGGTTTATATATCAAAATGTAGAGTATTTCTGGCCCCACAAATTGAGGCTTAGGCACTTTTCTCTAGCTCTTACCGTTTTCGCGCTACAGGGCTGAGCAAATCTCAAAACTATGAATTTTCATGCATTTTCTTGGTTTAAACTCGGTAGCGTCTTTATTTAAAATGCTAGCGGGATGGTTTATATATCAAAATTTAGAGTATTTCTGGCCCCACAAATTGAGGCTTAGGCACTTTTCTCTAGCTCTTACTGTTTTCGCGCTACAGGGCTGAGAAAATCTCAAAACTATGAATTTTCATGCATTTTCTTCGTTTAAACTCGGTAGCGTCTTTATTTAAAATGCTAGTGGGATGGTTTGTATATCAAAATGTAGAGTATTTCTGGCCACACAAATTGAGGCTTAAGCATTTTTCTCTAGCTTTTACCGTTTTCGCGCCACAGAGCTGAGCAAATCTCAAAACTATGAATTTTCATGCATTTTCTTCGTTTAAACTCGGTAGCGTCTTTATTTAAAATGCTAGTGGGATGGTTTATATATCAAAATGTAGAGTATTTCTGGCCCCACAAATTGAGGCTTAGGCACTTTTCTCTAGCTCTTACTGTTTTCGCGCTACAGGGCTGAGCAAATCTCAAAACTATAAATGTTCATGCATTTTCTCGGTTTAAACTCGGTAGCATCTTTATTTAAAATGCTAGCGGGATGGTTTATATATCAAAATGTAGAGTATTTCTGGCCCCACAAATTGAGGCTTAGGCACTTTTCTCTAGCTCTTACCGTTTTCGCGCCACAGAGCTGAGCAAATCTCAAAACTATGAATTTTCATGCATTTTCTTGGTTTAAACTCGGTAGCGTCTTTATTTAAAATGCTAGTGGGATGGTTTGTATATCAAAATGTAGAGTATTTCTGGCCCCACAAATTGAGGCTTAGACACTTTTCTCTAGCTCTTACCGTTTTGCGCCACAGAGCTGAGCAAATCTCAATACTATGAATTTTCATGCATTTTCTTGGTTTAAACTCGGTAGCGTCTTTATTTAAAATGCTAGTGGGATGGTTTATATATCAAAATGTAGAGTATTTCTGGCCCCACAAATTGAGGCTTAGGCACTTTTCTCTAGCTCTTACTGTTTTCGCGCTACAGGGCTGAGCATATCTCAAAACTATAAATTTTCATGCATTTTCTCGGTTTAAACTCGGTAGCATCTTTATTTAAAATGCTAGCGGGATGGTTTATATATCAAAATGTAGAGTATTGCTGGCCCCACAAATTGAGGCTTAGGCACTTTTCTCTAGCTCTTACCGTTTTCGCGCCACAGAGCTGAGCAAATCTCAAAACTATGAATTTTCATGCATTTTCTTGGTTTAAACTCGGTAGCGTCTTTATTTAAAATGCTAGTGGGATGGTTTGTATATCAGAATGTAGAGTATTTCTGGCCACACAAATTGAGGCTTAGGCACTTTTCTCTAGCTCTTACCGTTTTCGCGCTACAGGGCTGAGCAAATCTCAAAACTATGAATTTTCATGCATTTTCTCGGATTAAACTCGGTAGCGTCTTTCTTTAAAATGATAGATGGATGGTTTATATATCAAAATGTAGAGTATTTCTGGCCCCACAAATTGAGGCTTAGGCACTTTTCTCTAGCTCTTACCGTTTTCGCGCTACAGGGCTGAGCAAATCTCAAAACTATGAATTTTCATGCATTTTCTCGGTTTAAACTCGGTAGCGTCTTTCTTTAAAATGATAGATGGATGGTTTATATATCAAAATGTAGAGTATTTCTGGCCCCACAAATTGAGGCTTAGGCACTTTTCTCTAGCTCTTACCGTTTTCGCGCTACAGGGCTGAGCAAATCTCAAAACTATGAATTTTCATGCATTTTCTCGGTTTAAACTCGGTAGCGTCTTTCTTTAAAATGATAGAGGGATGGTTTATATATCAAAATGTAGAGTATTTCAAGCTCCACAAATTGAGGCTTAGGCACTTTTTTCTAGCTCTTACCGTTTTCGCGCCACAGAGCTGAGCAAATCTCAAAACTATAAATTTTCATGCATTTTCTTGGTTTAGACTCGGTAGCGTTTTTATTTAAAATACTAGTGGGATGGTTTATATATCAAAATATAGAGTATTTCTGGCACCACAAATTGAGGCTTAGGCACTTCTCTCTAGCTCTTACCGTTTTCGCGCTACAGGGCTGAGCAAATCTCAAAACTATGAATTTTCATGCATTTTCTCGGTTTAAACTCGGTAGCGTCTTTCTTTAAAACGATAGATGGATGGTTTATATATCAAAATGTAGAGTATTTCTGGCCCCACAAATTGAGGCTTAGGCACTTTTCTCTACCTCTTACCGTTTTCGCGCTACAGGGCTGAGCAAATCTCAAAACTATGAATTTTCATGCATTTTCTCGGTTTAAACTCGGTAGCGTCTTTATTTAAAATGATAGCGGGATGGTTTATATATTAGAATGTAGAGTATTTCTGGCCACACAAATTGAGGCTTGGGCACTTTTTTTTTCTAGCTCTTACCGTTTTCGCGCCACAGAGCTGAGCAAATCTCAAAACTATGAATTTTCATGCATTTTCTTGGCTTAAAGTCGGTAGCGTCTTTATTTAAAATGCTAGCGGGATGTTTTATATATCAAAATGTAGAGTATTTCTAGCCCCACAAATTGAGGCTTAGGCACTTTTCTCTGGCTCTTACTGTTTTCGCGCTACAGGGCTGAGCAAATCTCAAAACTATGAATTTTCATGCATTTTCTTGGTTTAAATTCGGTAGCGTCTTTATTTAAAATGCTAGCGGGATGGTTTATATATCAAAATGTAGAGTATTTCTGGCCCCACAAATTGAGGCTTAGGCACTTTTCTCTAGCTCTTACCGTTTTCGCGCTACAGAGCTGAGAAAATCTCAAAACTATGAATTTTCATGCATTTTCTTGGTTTAAACTCGGTAGCGTCTTTATTTAAAATGCTAGCGGGATGGTTTATTTATCAAAATGTAGAGTATTTCTGGCCCCACAAATTGAGGCTTAGGCACTTTTCTCTAGCTCTTACCGTTTTCGCGCTACAGGGCTGAGCAAATCTCAAAACTATGAATTTTCATGCATTTTCTTGGTTTAAACTCGGTAGCGTCTTTCTTTAAAACGATAGATGGATGGTTTATATATCAAAATGTAGAGTATTTCTGGCCCCACAAATTGAGGCTTAGGCACTTTTCTCTACCTCTTACCGTTTTCGCGCTACAGGGCTGAGCAAATCTCAAAACTATGAATTTTCATGCATTTTCTCGGTTTAAACTCGGTAGCGTCTTTATTTAAAATGATAGCGGGATGGTTTATATATTAGAATGTAGAGTATTTCTGGCCACACAAATTGAGGCTTGGGCACTTTTTTTTTCTAGCTCTTACCGTTTTCGCGCCACAGAGCTGAGCAAATCTCAAAACTATGAATTTTCATGCATTTTCTTGGCTTAAAGTCGGTAGCGTCTTTATTTAAAATGCTAGCGGGATGTTTTATATATCAAAATGTAGAGTATTTCTAGCCCCACAAATTGAGGCTTAGGCACTTTTCTCTGGCTCTTACTGTTTTCGCGCTACAGGGCTGAGCAAATCTCAAAACTATGAATTTTCATGCATTTTCTTGGTTTAAATTCGGTAGCGTCTTTATTTAAAATGCTAGCGGGATGGTTTATATATCAAAATGTAGAGTATTTCTGGCCCCACAAATTGAGGCTTAGGCACTTTTCTCTAGCTCTTACCGTTTTCGCGCTACAGAGCTGAGAAAATCTCAAAACTATGAATTTTCATGCATTTTCTTGGTTTAAACTCGGTAGCGTCTTTATTTAAAATGCTAGCGGGATGGTTTATTTATCAAAATGTAGAGTATTTCTGGCCCCACAAATTGAGGCTTAGGCACTTTTCTCTAGCTCTTACCGTTTTCGCGCTACAGGGCTGAGCAAATCTCAAAACTATGAATTTTCATGCATTTTCTTGGTTTAAACTCGGTAGCGTCTTTATTTAAAATGCTAGCGGGATGGTTTATATATCAAAATGTAGAGTATTTCTGGCCCCACAAATTGAGGCTTAGGCACTTTTCTCTAGCTCTTACCGTTTTCGCGCTACAGGGCTGAGCAAGTCTCAAAACTATGAATTTTCATGCATTTTCTTGGTTTAAACTCGGTAGCGTCTTTATTTAAAACGCTAGCGGGATGGTTTATATATCAAAATGTAGAGTATTTCTGGCCCCACAAATTGAGGCTTAGGCACTTTTCTCTAGCTCTTACCGTTTTCGCGCTACAGGGCTGAGCAAATCTCAAAACTATGAATTTTCATGCATTTTCTTGGTTTAAACTCGGTAGCGTCTTTATTTAAAATGCTAGCGGGATGGTTTATATATCAAAATGTAGAGTATTTCTAGCCCCACAAATTGAGGCTTAGGCACTTTTCTCTAGCTCTTACTGTTTTCGCGCTACAGGGCTGAGAAAATCTCAAAACTATGAATTTTCATGGATTTTCTTGGTTTAAACTCGGTATCGTCTTTATTTAAAACGCTAGCGGGATGGTTTATATATCAAAATGTAGAGTATTTCTGGCCCCACAAATTGAGGCTTAGGCACTTTTCTCTAGCTCTTACCGTTTTCGCGCTACAGGGCTGAGCAAATCTCAAAACTATGAATTTTCATGCATTTTCTTGGTTTAAACTCGGTAGCGTCTTTATTTAAAACGTTAGCGGGATGGTTTATATATCAAAATGAAGAGTATTTCTGGCCCCACAAATTGAGGCTTAGGCACTTTTCTCTAGCTCTTACCGTTTTCGCGCTACAGGGCTGAGCAAATCTCAAAACTATGAATTTTCATGCATTTTCTTGGTTTAAACTCGGTAGCGTCTTTATTTAAAATGCTAGCGGGATGGTTTATATATCAAAATTTAGAGTATTTCTGGCCCCACAAATTGAGGCTTAGGCACTTTTCTCTAGCTCTTACTGTTTTCGCGCTACAGGGCTGAGAAAATCTCAAAACTATGAATTTTCATGCATTTTCTTCGTTTAAACTCGGTAGCGTCTTTATTTAAAATGCTAGTGGGATGGTTTGTATATCAAAATGTAGAGTATTTCTGGCCACACAAATTGAGGCTTAAGCATTTTTCTCTAGCTTTTACCGTTTTCGCGCCACAGAGCTGAGCAAATCTCAAAACTATGAATTTTCATGCATTTTCTTCGTTTAAACTCGGTAGCGTCTTTATTTAAAATGCTAGTGGGATGGTTTATATATCAAAATGTAGAGTATTTCTGGCCCCACAAATTGAGGCTTAGGCACTTTTCTCTAGCTCTTACTGTTTTCGCGCTACAGGGCTGAGCAAATCTCAAAACTATAAATGTTCATGCATTTTCTCGGTTTAAACTCGGTAGCATCTTTATTTAAAATGCTAGCGGGATGGTTTATATATCAAAATGTAGAGTATTTCTGGCCCCACAAATTGAGGCTTAGGCACTTTTCTCTAGCTCTTACCGTTTTCGCGCCACAGAGCTGAGCAAATCTCAAAACTATGAATTTTCATGCATTTTCTTGGTTTAAACTCGGTAGCGTCTTTATTTAAAATGCTAGTGGGATGGTTTGTATATCAGAATGTAGAGTATTTCTGGCCCCACAAATTGAGGCTTAGGCACTTTTTTCTAGCTCTTACCGTTTTCGCGCCACAGAGCTGAGCAAATCTCAAAACTATGAATTTTCATGCATTTTCTTGGTTTAAACTCGGTAGCGTCTTTATTTAAAATGCTAGTGGGATGGTTTGTATATCAAAATGTAGAGTATTTCTGGCCCCACAAATTGAGGCTTAGACACTTTTCTCTAGCTCTTACCGTTTTGCGCCACAGAGCTGAGCAAATCTCAATACTATGAATTTTCATGCATTTTCTTGGTTTAAACTCGGTAGCGTCTTTATTTAAAATGCTAGTGGGATGGTTTGTATATCAGAATGTAGAGTATTTCTGGCCACACAAATTGAGGCTTAGGCACTTTTCTCTAGCTCTTACCGTTTTCGCGCTACAGGGCTGAGCAAATCTCAAAACTATGAATTTTCATGCATTTTCTCGGATTAAACTCGGTAGCGTCTTTCTTTAAAATGATAGATGGATGGTTTATATATCAAAATGTAGAGTATTTCTGGCCCCACAAATTGAGGCTTAGGCACTTTTCTCTAGCTCTTACCGTTTTGCGCCACAGAGCTGAGCAAATCTCAATACTATGAATTTTCATGCATTTTCTTGGTTTAAACTCGGTAGCGTCTTTATTTAAAATGCTAGTGGGATGGTTTATATATCAAAATGTAGAGTATTTCTGGCCCCACAAATTGAGGCTTAGGCACTTTTCTCTAGCTCTTACTGTTTTCGCGCTACAGGGCTGAGCAAATCTCAAAACTATAAATTTTCATGCATTTTCTCGGTTTAAACTCGGTAGCATCTTTATTTAAAATGCTAGCGGGATGGTTTATATATCAAAATGTAGAGTATTGCTGGCCCCACAAATTGAGGCTTAGGCACTTTTCTCTAGCTCTTACCGTTTTCGCGCCACAGAGCTGAGCAAATCTCAAAACTATGAATTTTCATGCATTTTCTTGGTTTAAACTCGGTAGCGTCTTTATTTAAAATGCTAGTGGGATGGTTTGTATATCAGAATGTAGAGTATTTCTGGCCACACAAATTGAGGCTTAGGCACTTTTCTCTAGCTCTTACCGTTTTCGCGCTACAGGGCTGAGCAAATCTCAAAACTATGAATTTTCATGCATTTTCTCGGATTAAACTCGGTAGCGTCTTTCTTTAAAATGATAGATGGATGGTTTATATATCAAAATGTAGAGTATTTCTGGCCCCACAAATTGAGGCTTAGGCACTTTTCTCTAGCTCTTACCGTTTTCGCGCTACAGGGCTGAGCAAATCTCAAAACTATGAATTTTCATGCATTTTCTCGGTTTAAACTCGGTAGCGTCTTTCTTTAAAATGATAGATGGATGGTTTATATATCAAAATGTAGAGTATTTCTGGCCCCACAAATTGAGGCTTAGGCACTTTTCTCTAGCTCTTACCGTTTTCGCGCTACAGGGCTGAGCAAATCTCAAAACTATGAATTTTCATGCATTTTCTCGGTTTAAACTCGGTAGCGTCTTTCTTTAAAATGATAGAGGGATGGTTTATATATCAAAATGTAGAGTATTTCAAGCTCCACAAATTGAGGCTTAGGCACTTTTTTCTAGCTCTTACCGTTTTCGCGCCACAGAGCTGAGCAAATCTCAAAACTATAAATTTTCATGCATTTTCTTGGTTTAGACTCGGTAGCGTTTTTATTTAAAATACTAGTGGGATGGTTTATATATCAAAATATAGAGTATTTCTGGCACCACAAATTGAGGCTTAGGCACTTCTCTCTAGCTCTTACCGTTTTCGCGCTACAGGGCTGAGCAAATCTCAAAACTATGAATTTTCATGCATTTTCTCGGTTTAAACTCGGTAGCGTCTTTCTTTAAAACGATAGATGGATGGTTTATATATCAAAATGTAGAGTATTTCTGGCCCCACAAATTGAGGCTTAGGCACTTTTCTCTACCTCTTACCGTTTTCGCGCTACAGGGCTGAGCAAATCTCAAAACTATGAATTTTCATGCATTTTCTCGGTTTAAACTCGGTAGCGTCTTTATTTAAAATGATAGCGGGATGGTTTATATATTAGAATGTAGAGTATTTCTGGCCACACAAATTGAGGCTTGGGCACTTTTTTTTTCTAGCTCTTACCGTTTTCGCGCCACAGAGCTGAGCAAATCTCAAAACTATGAATTTTCATGCATTTTCTTGGCTTAAAGTCGGTAGCGTCTTTATTTAAAATGCTAGCGGGATGTTTTATATATCAAAATGTAGAGTATTTCTAGCCCCACAAATTGAGGCTTAGGCACTTTTCTCTGGCTCTTACTGTTTTCGCGCTACAGGGCTGAGCAAATCTCAAAACTATGAATTTTCATGCATTTTCTTGGTTTAAATTCGGTAGCGTCTTTATTTAAAATGCTAGCGGGATGGTTTATATATCAAAATGTAGAGTATTTCTGGCCCCACAAATTGAGGCTTAGGCACTTTTCTCTAGCTCTTACCGTTTTCGCGCTACAGAGCTGAGAAAATCTCAAAACTATGAATTTTCATGCATTTTCTTGGTTTAAACTCGGTAGCGTCTTTATTTAAAATGCTAGCGGGATGGTTTATTTATCAAAATGTAGAGTATTTCTGGCCCCACAAATTGAGGCTTAGGCACTTTTCTCTAGCTCTTACCGTTTTCGCGCTACAGGGCTGAGCAAATCTCAAAACTATGAATTTTCATGCATTTTCTTGGTTTAAACTCGGTAGCGTCTTTATTTAAAATGCTAGCGGGATGGTTTATATATCAAAATGTAGAGTATTTCTGGCCCCACAAATTGAGGCTTAGGCACTTTTCTCTAGCTCTTACCGTTTTCGCGCTACAGGGCTGAGCAAGTCTCAAAACTATGAATTTTCATGCATTTTCTTGGTTTAAACTCGGTAGCGTCTTTATTTAAAACGCTAGCGGGATGGTTTATATATCAAAATGTAGAGTATTTCTGGCCCCACAAATTGAGGCTTAGGCACTTTTCTCTAGCTCTTACCGTTTTCGCGCTACAGGGCTGAGCAAATCTCAAAACTATGAATTTTCATGCATTTTCTTGGTTTAAACTCGGTAGCGTCTTTATTTAAAATGCTAGCGGGATGGTTTATATATCAAAATGTAGAGTATTTCTAGCCCCACAAATTGAGGCTTAGGCACTTTTCTCTAGCTCTTACTGTTTTCGCGCTACAGGGCTGAGAAAATCTCAAAACTATGAATTTTCATGGATTTTCTTGGTTTAAACTCGGTATCGTCTTTATTTAAAACGCTAGCGGGATGGTTTATATATCAAAATGTAGAGTATTTCTGGCCCCACAAATTGAGGCTTAGGCACTTTTCTCTAGCTCTTACCGTTTTCGCGCTACAGGGCTGAGCAAATCTCAAAACTATGAATTTTCATGCATTTTCTTGGTTTAAACTCGGTAGCGTCTTTATTTAAAACGTTAGCGGGATGGTTTATATATCAAAATGAAGAGTATTTCTGGCCCCACAAATTGAGGCTTAGGCACTTTTCTCTAGCTCTTACTGTTTTCGCGCTACAGGGCTGAGAAAATCTCAAAACTATGAATTTTCATGCATTTTCTTGGTTTAAAGTCGGTAGCGTCTTTATTTAAAACGCTAGCGGGATGGTTTATATATCAAAATGAAGAGTATTTCTGGCCCCACAAATTGAGGCTTAGGCACTTTTCTCTAGCTCTTACCGTTTTCGCGCTACAGGGTTGAGCAAATCTCAAAACTATGAATCTTCATGCATTTTCTTGGTTTAAACTCGGTAGCGTCTTTATTTAAAATGCTAGCGGGATGGTTTATATATCAAAATGTAGAGTATTTCTAGCCCCACAAATTGAGGCTTAGGCACTTTTCTCTAGCTCTTACCGTTTTCGCGCTACAGGGCTGAGCAAATCTCAAAACTATGAATTTTCATGCATTTTCTCGGTTTAAACTCGGTAGCGTCTTTCTTTAAAATGATAGAGGGATGGTTTATATATCAACATGTAGAGTATTTCAAGCCCCACAAATTGAGGCTTAGGCACTTTTCTCTAGTTCTTACCGTTTTCGCGCTACAGGGCTGAGCAAATTTCAAAACTATGAATTTTCATGCATTTTCTCGGTTTAAACTCGGTAGCGTCTTTATTTAAAATGCTAGCGGGATGGTTTATATATCAAAATGTAGAGTATTTCTGGCCACACAAATTGAGGCTTAGGCACTTTTCTCTAGCTCTTACCGTTTTCGCGCCACAGAGCTGAGGAAATCTCAAAACTATGAATTTTCATGCATTTTCTCGGTTTAAACTCGGTAGCGTATTTCTTTAAAATGATAGAGGGATGGTTTATATATTAAAATGTAGAGTATTTCTGGCCCCACAAATAGAGGCTTAGGCACTTTTCTCTAGCTCTTACTGTTTTCGCGCTACAGGGCTGAGCAAATCTCAAAACTATAAATTTTCATGCATTTTCTCGGTTTAAACTCGGTAGCGTCTTGATTTAAAATGCTAGCGGGATGGTTTATATATCAAAATGTAGAGTATTTTTGGCCCCACAAATTAAGGCTTAGGCACTTTTCTCTTGCTCTTACCGTTTTCGCGTTACAGGGCTGAGCAAATCTCAAAACTATGAATTTTCATGCATTTTCTCAGTTTAAACTCGGTAACGTCTTTATTTAAAATGCTAGCGGGATGGTTTCTATATCAAAATGTAGAGTATTTCTGGCACCACAAATTGAGGCTTAGGCACTTTTCTCTAGCTCTTACCGTTTTCGCGCTACAGGGCTGAGCAAATCTCAAAACTATAAATTTTCATGCATTTTCTCGGTTTAATCTCGGTAGCGTCTTTCTTTAAAATCATAGAGGGATGGTTTATATATCAAAATGTAGGTATTCATTTGTGTTATCGAATTTATTGCTGGGAATTGTGGGGTGCATCCGCGGGCCCATTATCAATTCGCCATACCCGTCGCGCGAAAATGCGTGGCGAATTTTATTTTGCAAACTTCCAATCCCAGCGCCACGTGCATGAGCGTGACGAAATAAATTCCGGCCCGGAATAGACATGGCAATATAAGTTTGCGGATAAATCACGGAGTGAACATGGGAGAATTTCATTATTTATATTAAATGCGGGAATGTTTTTCCTGCTTATTACATAAATTCTGAAATGGATTTATTGCGTGGTTCTATAAACTATGAGCCTGCATGCAGACAGTTTTATATTTATATAATGAAACACAAAATCATCAACTTTTGCATATAATATAGTTTAATAAAAAAAAAGGGTTGGAATAAAGAAATTTAATATGATATTGCTTGAATTAATCCAATCGAACGCAAAATAAACTGATCCCTCATTAATCCTGTTTTAAAACGACCCATTGTTGTCCAGCACAGTTTTAAATGAACGCAAAAAAAGCATTTTATTATAATCGAAAATTTCATCCGCCGCGTAAAATAAAACCGGCCAATCTGCCCTCATAAAATCCACCAGTAAAAGCGGCTTTGATTACACGCATCTATTAAAAATAATGAAATTATCTCGTATTACCGGAGGGGTTTTATGCGTGAAGATAATAGCAGCGCGTGTGCGGTAATTATTTCCCATAAAAATCGCGCTATCGGTTCCGCAATTAGCGCAAACCGGAAATATAGCCGGTCACGTGCCGTGGATAATAAAGGGCCTTATCTTTATTTTCGGTGGGAGCCCCCCCGATATTATCGATGGATTTCAAGGGCCATTGTCTGATTCATTCCGAAGGGTGATTTATTGCGGCGACGTCGCCGGAATAATTCACGATTAATAAAATTATACGCGCTCCTCAATTGGTTTTGCCCTATTGGGGAAATAATTCGTCTAATACTGAACATGAGTAGAATTTTATTAATTCACCATAACATACTATTGCGGACATGCTTTTTTGTATATAAATTTAATTTGATCAGCTATTTTCTCGGCGATCATAACCGTGGTGGCAGCTGAATTTCCTGAGAGGGTGGCTGGAATGACGCTGCCATCAACAACACGTAGATTTTTCACACCATGCACCACCAAATCAGCGTCGACGACGGAGGTCAATGGGTTGACACCCATCCTACTTGTACCGATACCATCAGCTTCACCAAACGCAAAGATTTTCATAATACATATCCATTTGTCCTTTAGGGTGCGCTTTCTATTGCATTGTGGTATATTAGGTTTAACCAGTTTAGCACCAATATCCTTGAAAGCTTGAGTATCTTCTAAACGCTTCGCGAATTTGATTCCCTCATACAAATCATTTATATCACTGTTTGCATCTAAGTATTTAGGGTTAATACGTGGATGGTCAATAGGGTCTGTTGATTTCAACTTTATCCATCCTTCGGATTGAGTATGTAATAGTGTTACAGTCACTAGTATAGATGTTTCATCAATACTTTCCAACTCGCTTTGAATCTCGCGTTTGTAATTACGCAACTTTGCCCGGATTTCAGTTGAATAGAAAGTATATGGCACCCCAAATGTTAATGATATATCAGGACGGTCATTATATTTTCCGCGCACATTTGCAAAAAGTACTTCATGGTCAATAGGGGTGGTTAGTTTACCTACTCCGCTACAATAATCTAACAAATCTTGCTCGAAGCTAGTTGGTTCATATGCACATGAATCCGTATTGAAGGTAAGTGTTAGCGAGATTGAATCACGGAAATATTTACCAACTGGTAAATCAGCAATGACTGGTATTTTGAATTTAACGAGCTCCTCTTTCGGGCCTATTCCAGACAACATTAGCAATTGAGGGGTGTTAATAACGCCACCTGATAAAATTAGTTCTTTCCTAATATTAACTGAAAATGTGGTTCCATTGGCAAGGAATTGAAGGCTTTGTACGTTTTTCTTTTGATCAAAAACAATGTGTGTTGCTAAGGCATGTGATATCACGTGGAGATTTGGACCGGCTCCATCAATGTAAGCTGTTGCAACACTATGCCGCACACCATCCAGGGTGTTCACTTGCATTCTGGATGCTCTTAACTGTATCAGCTCATTGTAATCTCCTAGAGTGGCACCGATTCCAACAGCTGCATCCAAAATGTTACTGGTTAGTGGTGGTTCTTGTGATGGATACGATACAGCCCATGGTCCATCCATTCCGTGGTACTTGCAGTTGAGACCTTCAATTTTCACTTGTTCAGCTTTTTTGTAATAAGCTAGTACATCATCGTATGACCATCCTGATATACCCAAACCTTCCCAAACATCAAAATCTTGTTTATTTGCTCTAATATAAGCCATATTATTAATTGAAGTCTCCCCACCGATTACCTTAGCAGATTTATAAGAACATTGACAATCTTTCATTCCCAAGCAGGCGTTTTTTTGTGAGGTTGTTACGTAGCCGAAACTTTTATCGGATAATTCGGTGTATATGCTACCGCCTGGTATTTTAGTGAATGTAGATTCATCACAGCCTGCTTCGATTAGGAGGATGGACCATTTTTTTACTTCTGCTAAACGACTCGCCAGGACTGCACCTGCTGAGCCGCCGCCAACTATGACGAAGTCGTAGGTTCCAATATCTGAAATTAAGAGTAATTAGAAAATACGAAAATAGTTTATGTAAAATGCATTTTTTTTTACAGGATTTTAAGTGCAAAAAGTCATCAATTTATTTTTATTTCAGAATAATCTATTAAAAATATGCAAATTAAAGTCTATACAATTATGAGGCTTATTCTACCCTGTTAATAATTAATTTATTTTATAAAATAAATAAAAGTTATTTCGATACCGTTAGCCAGAGATGGGAAATCACCCATAAATCCCGCGGCGAGGACAGAGGGAAAAAACATTAAATCATATCCAAACAACTTCACATGTTTTGTATTTTTATATTGTTATATTTATATAGAATATGTAACTTTGTTGTTAAATAAATGCAAATTTATCATTTCAAAACTAGTACCTTTAAATCTGTCTGTCTGGCAGCCAACCCACCTCTCCTTTAGACTTGGACGCTGCCAGTTGTATGATATAGCAACATTTTCATCCCAAAGATTCTTGAGCTGTGCCTCGCATGGAATGGATATGGAATTAACACTGACGATACATACCAATGCCACCAGAATGTACACGAATATCATCTTTGAAGGCAATTTCGTGTCTATAACGTAGTAAGCCAGTTCACTCATTTATACTCTTTACATAATCAGTTGAATTGATTTTTCGTTTATTATCAGTAGCGTGGAAATTACTGTGAAACTGAGCTGATTAATAACAACGTGCTCTATCAAATATTTTGAATTTACACGAATGACACATAACGAGCAATATTGCTGTTTGGCCTGTTTGGGCATTTGTTCTTATTGTTATCTTTACTATCGCCCTTCCGGATAGTTCTGGATAGTTGGCTGGAGGGTAGCATAGCTACAGACACTTAGGCCCATTGTGAAACCTCCCTTTAAGGACGTTTACTCGTCCCACCAGTCAATTTTGCGTGCGAGCTGCAAAACTCTGGCGGGTGAGGAGTTGCAAATGCTGGCCATACTACGCCAGCACTACCCTAGTATTATATGTCTAGTATTTACTAGAGCTGGGCAGTGGCATATTACATCCTCTGCTGTTTCTAGTTCTTCATTTCACCCTCTACATAACGGGCTGTCCAACATACCCATCGTGTGTAGGTGTTTGTTTAACCGGCAGTGGCCAGTTAGGATGTTGGTCAATAATTTCAGATTAGTTCTAGATAAGTTAAGACGGGCACTATCACCCTTAGTAGCCTAGTAGATCTCCAGCCTCTTCTTAGCCAGCAGGTCGGTTGGTATGGGTGAGGCCAGTACCAGACGCTCGTAAGTAGGCGGCGTCTGGATTCGCCATCATTATGTACGCGCTATGCCTCAGGTATATAACATAGAAAATAACATTAAACGGAAACCAGATATGATGGTCGAGGCAAACCATCATATCTGTTCTATCTGGCTTCCGTTTAATGTTATTTTCTATGCTTCTCTAGTTTTCTCTGGATATTACCACGTTTTTAGATTTGTTTATATCTATATTCATGTTATTTTTTTGCTAATTCATTGGCTATCACTTCTATGGTTTGCTGTCTTTTGTTACTGCAACAATCATCATATCGTATGCGAACATAATTTCCGATATCTATGATTTTTTCTTTTGCAATAGTAGTATTCACCGTTAATCGGGAAACGTTACTACGAAGAATTGATCCGGGTAGCATATCATGGATGTTCTATAAGGCACAATAGTTGCGTGAAGGGCCATAGTGCACACAGCCTAGAAACGGGGGCTGTACTCACCGTAAAAGAAAATTTAAGTATAACGTGTATTTTGCTCCACTAAGAACAGTATTTTATACAAATTCCTTTATTTTGAGAATCAGTCGGTGTGTCCATCGGCCTGACGAATTCTGAGGTCCATATCTCCAGTTTTGCATAAGTCGCTGCCGCGCCATTATCTTGATAATTGTCTTCCATTGCGTACTTGCACTCATTTCCACAGAGGCTCGTAGATTTCTCGTATAAAGAGATTCTTAGGGAGGAATTTCTCGTAGTGTTTAGGTTGTCAAAAATTTAATTAAAGTTTTAATTTAGCTTAGTCAATTGGTAAGAAGTTAAATTACATGTAAATGCAAGTGATTAGTTTATTTAATTTAGCGGTGTGCTACCCAACACTAATCACACTGCGCCCCTGCACCACTGTCAGCTTACGCTTTGAATTATTTTCCATTGTATCTGTCCAAACCTCTGCTCCATAAAGCATTTTAGCGTGGACGACGCTGTTAAATAGTCTTCTTTTTTATTCCCTTATTTGGCACCAGGCATGCTAAAGCTGCTAAAAATAACTAGTTTTCCGGACATGCTCTGCATTCTTTAGCACATCGTCTCATCTGTACACCCAAGTACCTCACGGATCTGCTCCAGGGTATAATGGCCCCTTCGAACGTCAATGTAGGGGGGTTAAATGCGGGCTTGTGTGTTATAAGCACTGCTACAATCTTGTGTACTGATATCTCGAGGCATTACTATTTAGCCACATATTAGCTCGCTGTATAGCCTCATTTGCTAATACCTTCATGGTTTCCGTTGTATTGTCACACACTACCATAGCTACACCATCCGTAAACCCTATAATGCTTGACGACCCTGGTAGTTCAATGTTGAGTAGTCTCTCATATCTAACACTTCATAGAATCCAGACCTGTGGAATGCTAGCCGTGATGTATTCCATATGTCCATGCTCCGCATCATAGCAGTTTTTATCAGCAGTTCTTGTGCTTCACGATCCTTATCTAGGTTAGTAAACCTTTTTTTGTTCTCTGAGGTGGAATCTTTAAAAGGCACCCATACCTCCGACATCACTACAAGATGGTAGACATGGGTAGTGCTGGATTCACTCCGCGTTCTACCGGCTAAACCAAAACTCACGTTCTGTCCTTGTGGGTTTGACCGCCTTAAAGATACTTCTAAGCCCGCAGCACCGCCTATGTCTATTTGATTCATCGCGTCATTTGTCTAGTCCCGTTTGTCCGTATCTTCTTGCACTCCCGCAGGTCGTCTATGAATATCTCATATCCTCTGAGGCGAAATTAGTCACTGTCTCCCAGTGCTCGGGTATGTCGAGCATGAGGCTTCCAAATGCCTGTGGAATCAGTCCGTCTTCCCGTAGCTTCGTCTATACAGTGGCCCGCTCACGGCACCACAGCTGACATCTGTATATCGTATGTGTCACGTTGTCCGTCTCGTTTCAGTAACGGCACCTGTGAGTCAATCTTTTCAATCGTGTGTAAGTAGGATTGGAATATTCCATGTCTTGTTAGTAATTCTGTCGTTCTATGGTTTGCGGTGCCATGTTTCCTCTCCACCAGTAGTTTGATGTTGGGGAAGAGCGTCTTGGTCCACTTTTGCATGGCCTCCCAGACCTTCTTCCTAAGGTATCATGTGCCTTGTTTTTTATATGGGTTTCCGCCCTCTCTTCCACTATCAAGTCGCCTGGTGTCATGGCTGCGAGGCCCTCGACGTCGGTTGACGTTGTCCTATAGGCCCTGGTGATCGTTAGCGAGCCGATGCGCGGCGCCCTCCGAAGTCTTTCGGAGTTCCATCGGTTCCTCGTGACTGCAGCCGCGTAACACAGCTGGGCGCACTCTACCATGGCGAGTACCTTGCTCCTCTGGTTACCCGGGCCTCCGATGTTCGGGAGCAAACCAGTGCCTCATCAGTTCTGATGGCCTTGGTCACGGTTTGCAAGACTTGGGATAGTATTTGCCTCGAGGACCTTGCCGTGGTATTTCAGGAGGGATCGTTTGCCTAAAGATCTCGATTTCAGTGACTGCACTCTCTTTGTTGAGATCAGCGCGACCTCTTCTTAGCAACGGCGATTTTGAGGCCGTTGCTCATCATCCAAGCCGCCACGGAGTCTGCGGTCTGCTTCAACTAGTTGGCCGTCTCTCCCAAGTCGTGTCCCCGGGCCACTATTTCCATATCACTGTTGTCCCTTCCGGGACTGGTTCATGTAGAGCCCCGTCATATGCCAGGTTCCAGAGGAGGGTGCCTAGGATATTACCCTATGACACCCCACCTTCCACCTTCTGCCTTATTGCCCCTATCCCTGATTGGAACACCACTTCATTGTCTGACGGTACGCCCTAATTGCATAGAAATTTATGTATAAAAAAGCTTCTATCTTTATAAGGCTATCAACCGTGAAGCTCTTCCGCCGGTCAAGGTAGAAGCTCAGAGGAATTTAATCACCCGGTATTTACCTTAAACCTTCACACAAAACCTCTGAAAAACTGTGAAAGGTGATTCGCGAAAATTCTATCGAACTTAGGCTCCCCAATGCTCAGTACGAGACGGGCGACGTCTCTAAACACTTGGCCACTGAGCTGGGTGAAATTCATATATCAATTTTCTTTTGAGCATCGAACCTCCTCTAATGTTGGCGAGGGCCGGGGGGATACCGTTGTTCTTCAGCGGCTTCATGATGGTCACCTAGGGCAACGTTTTAATCGTGTTTAATCCCCAGGACCGGTTGACGAACCCCACGAGGAGAAGTCCGATGAAAACATCCTAACACAGAGGCCCACGACAGACTGTACGGACGAGGAAGTACAAGCGGTACTTGCCAACCTCCCAGGAAAAAAAGCGCCTAAGGAGTTGGTATCCATCGTGCAATGTTGTCTTGTTTTCCGCGGTCCCGCGTTCGTCTCCTCAATCAGTTTTCTGACTTCTAGGATGGCGTCGGTTATGGACCTACCCTTCCTTAAGTCATAATGCCGGTCGTGGAGACCCCGGCAGCACCGAAGGCTTCAGTAAGTCGGGTCACTATCAGACTCTCCGTGGGTTTGGCTAGTCCACCAAGGAAGCAGAACAGTCTGTAGGCATCAGAGTCGCTCAGCAGTTTCCCCCGATTCGGAATCAGAACAAGGCGGATGAATTTCCAGCGCTTCGGAAAGGTGCTGCAGGCAGGTGTTGGCGATATTCGTAAGTGCCTCCATAATTTGAGGTGGCGCTGAATTGGGTGAGTCCTTCTGGTCGCGGTGCTTTTTTCCCTGGGAAGTTGGCAAGTACTGTTTGTACTTTCTCGTCCGTACAGTCTGCCGTGGGTCTCCCTGTTAGAATGTCATCTTCGGTCCTCTCCTCTTGGCGTTCGTCAACTGGTCCGGGGGGAAATAAGGCAGTACTGTTTCCACGCCTCCAAGAACTGAGGCCTCCGGTCCAGGCGGGCGAGCGTAGGGGGTGTATTTTTGAGAAATCGCTATGAATATAGCGATCGAGAGACGTACGCTATTATTGCAAATGGTACCGATTTGAACCCTCACGCTTCGTGAAAGGTTCTGCCTATCTTTGACAGAACTGAAAGCTCGACAGTAGTTATGTTTTGACATTAATTTTTGTGTTCATTCTATTAGTTCCGCGCTATGATATATGTACGATATTTGACCGATCGCTATTACCATGCGCTATAATCGATCGGTCAAAAATCGTACCCCAGGTCTTCTTCATGACCGATTTATATGGTAGGCCCCAGGGATCCTCGTCTACATCTATGCAGAGCCGACGCCAGCATTCGTTTTGGTTCCTTTCAATCGCCCATCTGAACTTCCTCCGTAGTGCCCTGTAGCAGTCTTGCTTGGTTGTTGGAATGTCCTCGTTACCCTGTTGGCCTCCCGCCTCGCCTTGGCCACCACCTGGCACCACTAGTATGTCTTTCATCTTTCGTTTGGAGTCTAGTATTCAGGTCCTCGGTCATTACCCCCGAGTCACCGTTTGGTCGTGTCCTTGTCTGTGCCAGGGTGGTTATGAGAAGTTTTGGGTCCAGTTTCCTCTCTCCCACTTCTAGGTAGATGTTTGTAGTGGTTGGGTGGCTGGGCTGTCTATATCAAAGGTGGTCGCAATATAGTAGTGTTGAAAAAATGTAACAGCGATTATTCGGACTCTCAAGGCTAGATTGAGATTTCTATTTGAGAAAAGATTTTTCATTTTGACGAAAATTGCTCTTGCTATTTCTATAAGTTTGTTCACTTCTATGGTTTGGTCGTTATTGTCTTCAATACGTGTTCCTAAGTATTGGTAGCTTCTAACTCTTTTGTTTGTGGTGTTGTTTACTAGTATGATATATTATTAACATTGGTTTACTCTTACAATGCCTGCTAGCTGCGCTGTTGTGTCGCCCACCCCTGCCCAAGGTTAATGAACCTGTGGATAGTTCTGTATAGTTGGCTGGAGGGTAGCATAGCTATAGACACTTAGGCCTCAAAATAGGCCCATTGTGAAACCTCCCTTTAAGGCTACTCACTCGTCCCACCAGTCAACTCTGCGTGCTTGTAACAAAACTCTGGCGGGTGAGGAGTTGCCAATGCTGGCCATACAAATCCAGCACTCCCCTAGTATTAGATGCCTAGGGTTTACTAGAGCTGGACAGAGGCATATTACATTCCATTCCTCATTCCACCCTCTACATAACGTGCTGTCCACCAGACCCATCGTGTGTAGGTGTTTGTTTAGCCGGCAGTGGTCAGTTAGCATGTTGGTCAATAATTTCAGATTAGTTCTAGATAAGTTAAGGCGGGCCGTGGCTTCAATTTTACAAGGTTACCTAATTGCTACCTTTGATTGCTTGCAGCCCTGCGTTTCTCGTTATCTTACCTTGTGAAGAGCATGTGTCCTATGCTCTATTATTTTTTTCAGAGCACCTGCAGATAGTATTTCATCCTCTTGGTTTGTTAGAGGATGTAAGGATCCCTTCCTGGCAAGGTCACTTGCAATTTCATTCCCCTTGATGCCTTGATGGTTAGTGAAGCTAGTTAAAGGCAAGTAGTGGGCTTTATCATTGTTAGGACTTGTTCAGTGCGTTCTGGTACGCCTCTCATTTTTTACTACCTATAATGTGCTGACCAGTATTTTCTTTTTACTGCACACCACGCAGATCAAAGATTTGTATTTGCAGTTCTTCGCGATGTGGCCACCTTTTCCGAAAAATCATCATTTACTGGAATGGTCGGATTCGTTGCTATTCCGTGATATATGCCCATAACCTAGACATCGGTAGCAACTCAACACCTGTATCTTCTCTCTGTCGCCACACATAAGCCTGCCAATCTTATTTTATAACTACTAATTAGCTGGAGCAGTAACAATAGCGACCTGCGTTCCTCCCAATTTTCCCTAATATCGCTGAGCTTTATTTTTTCCATGTCAGCTTCACTTATCGCTAAGGGTAATAATTTGTCTTTTTACTTTTACATTGGTTTTATAATTTTCACGCGATTGTGAAAAATCGGTATGTCAATAAGATATATTATAAAAATATTCTCGATATTTAAAAAATCTTAGTTACCCTTAATCTATATTCGACTCAGGTTAACTGAGTTTTTTTTTAAATATCTAGAATATTTTTATAATTATTGATAACATTTTTTGAATGTTTTTTAAGGTAAAGTGTGATTTGGGTCACCGATATTTGTTTTCATTTGTTATCAAATAATCTGAATAATTAATAACAATTTTGTACAATATTTTCTAAACGTCGTGATAATTATTATGATATGTGATAATTACTATTCAAAATTTGAAAATCACAGATGGCAAACATGTACATCCACACATTAACACATGTTAACCCGAGGAATTTCCACCCAAAACTAATCAAAAGGGAGTCAAGTAAGATAATAACCACATGCAAAATTTGGTTCATAAATATGCAGTAGTTTTTTGCCCATTTTTTGACTTCCCTCTGGAAAATGTGAAGAAATTAATAATAAAATTGCTTAGAAAAATAATTAAATGAATTTTGTAATTTCAATTTTTTTTTATATATGTAAATAATAAAGATAATTTATCATTATATATAATAATGATTTAAAAATTAATAAAAACTTAATATTATATTATTTATAAATTTCTGAAGGAACAATAGATTGTATAATTAAATAATACGTGAATATGGGTAGCATTTATTCAGAATTATTTTTGGATAATAAAATACTTTATCAATAAAATAAAAATAAATTTAACTTGAGAGCACGTTTTAGATAAATAATTTTCTCCACACTAAATAAAGCACGTACGTTCCAATAGTTTGATACACACGCAAATTCTACAAAAACTCAAACATTAAAGTCCGCTCTTTAAATTTATTACTTTCACGGCCAATTTCCATTCGCCATATAAAAAGCGCGCAGTTCAATTGAAACGTGCAGAACCAGAATAATGTTTCTGGCTAACCTTTTTGCAGCTGCCGCGGTTCTGACCGTTTGCAGCTCGATACCTCCAGTTCATTATTATGAGAAACTTTGGGCTGACTACTATGCCACTTCGAATGCTTGGACGAGACCAACGGAGAAAACTGAGTGGAAAGGGTGTCAAACCGAAAAGATTGAAGGTAACTATAATGTTAATGAATCAGACTACTCAAATACACACATTTAGTGTTTTAAGAGTGATGGTTTATTTGTAATTGAAAACTCAGTTTATAAAAGTTTTCAATTTTTTTAATCCTTAATCATCACGCCTGAATAGCCAGGGATGTCTAAATCTCACGATAGGTCACATGGCCATCCTGTATTGACACAGCGTTAATGTTATGTCGTGACTTAGTTTTAACTCGTTTTTTGGTGGCCGACCGCGATTTAAGATTTACTTTTAAAGTAATACAATATTTACCAAATTTTGTACGTTTATGTGTATACAATATTGTGTAATGCAGACTCGAAGTCGCTTGATATCGTGAATGGACATAGTTTGGTTGGTCTTAAAACATTCGCCAAGACCAACCAAACTACGATTTCAAGCGACTTCGACTCTGCATTACACGATATTTTATAATACAATTAATTTAATTGATCTTGATTAATAGAAAACGCATAGCCGAGCGGTAAAACGCCGGACTTGTAACGTAGAGGCCCCGAAATCAAATCTCGGTGTCGAGCGGCTTGAATCTTAATTGGATTATCCGTTGGTCCCGTCGTTGGACAATTTGTGGGATAGTTTAGCCTAACTTTTACGAAGTTTGGGTTCCACGTAAAAGTTAGGCTAAACTATCTCATAGATTTCCCAGATAGCTCTCTAGTATGCTATAGAGAGCCATCTGGGCAATCGGAAAAAGTCGGAGACGCTACAAAACCATAGATAGATTTATAGAAAATTAGGAAAAAATACCAAAGATTCGAATGGATAAGTCGGTTGGTATTAAAACACTGTCTTGGCTTTTTAGATATTAATGATGTTGTGTAAACCTGTGAAAATAAAATATGCCAATAAAGATCTACATTTGGCAGTGCCGTTTTATATGTAAACTTTCTTAAAAGTGACTATAGAAACGAAGTTTGATGAAATTAACTGAATCTGCTGTAATACAATCCCGCTTCAATATTGAAAATACTTCCCAATGATGAACTTATTGTGTTGATTAGATTTAATCAGATCAAAATGATTTTGTTTCTAGACTTTGGTACATATGACATCATAATTCTGGGTGGTGGCACTGCGGGCGGAGTCCTAACCAAATGCCTTTGCGGAAACAACAAGGTGAACATTTTGGTACTAGAGGCAGGAGTGGACGAAACCGAAGCCTCTCGCATACCAGCTGCAGCCGTACAAACCCAAAACTCAGATAAAACATGGGGTTACCTCACCACCTCTCAAAAGAACGCATGCCAGGGCATGGAGAACTGCAAGTGCAGTCTATCCAACGCTAAATCTCTCGGTGGTCGTACAGCCGTTAACAACATGAACTACATCCGAGGAAATAAAGCCGACTATGATAATTGGCAAAAACTCGGCCTTGCTGGATGGTCCTACGCAAACGTTTTGCCCTTATTTACTAGAGGTGAAGGCGCAAGTTTACCATTTACGGAATGCCATTACCACAATGAGCATGGTCTTTGGAGTGTTACATTCCCTAAACCACAACCGCCTCTAACAGATGATATAATAAATGCGAATGTTGAGCTAGGTGCGGCTGTATTAGACTACAATGCAGCAGAACAATTAGGCGTATTCCGTACCGAAGTAAACACATATAGAGGCAAACGCCACAGCACCAATCAAGCATATATTCGTGAAAGCAGCAACAAAGAAAACGTAAAAATCGTCACGAGAGCACTAGCAACTAAAATAGAGTATAATAAAGATCGCAAAGTTGAAAGCGTAGTTTTCGTACATAATGGCGCTACACATCGTGCTTACGTAAACCTTGAGGTTATAGTTAGTTTAGGATCTGTTAATACACCACAACTTCTACTCCAATCCGGTATTGGTCCAGCTAATGATTTAGCAAAATTAAATATTCCATGCGGTGCTGATTTACCGGTTGGCAAAAATTTCCGCGATCAATTCGCTTACAACCTTTATTTTAAAACTGACAACTGTTCAATAGCCCGAACTACCTTCGAAGAGGATTGGACGGCTTATATTAACGCACAAGGAATACTAACTACACCAATAGGCCACGAGGTTTCATTTGTGGACGTTTGTGGCGAGGGCAACGGTTGTCCTGATGCCCAGTTGACTTATACCATCCCATACCTATTCAACACCCCAAAAGTAATTCGAAAATTAGAGAACTATAAAGCAGACGCTGAAAGGGCATTAAAATGTTTAGACGAAGCCATAATACAAGTGACAGTCACTTTATTGCATCCCAAATCAGCTGGTACAATTAAACTAAAAAGCGCTGATCCAATAGCCTTCCCTGTAATCGACCCCAATTACCTGGCAGTACCTTCAGATGTAGATGATTTGTATGATGCCATTCAGTATGCGAAAAAACTGTTAGATACCAACTCGTTTAAAAAATTGGGCGCAAAATTGATTAATGTTACTTTGAACAAATGCAAAAATATACGGGACGCTAAGAAACGCATGGTTTGTTTGATTAGAAATTTGGGTGTTAGCGGTAAGAATCCAAGTGGATCGTGCCGGATGGGCTATGATAAATCAAATTCTGTAGTCAACAGCGAGTTGAAAGTGCACGGGTTTAAAAATCTTCGCATTGCTGACAGCAGTGTTTTCCCAACTACGATTTCCTCGAACGAAAACGCAGCTGCCATTGCGATGATTGCGGAGAAATTAGCGGATCTTCTTAAGAAAAATCATAATTGTATATAGACTGTTATTAGGGGTACTAAGGAAATAAATATTGTTTGTGGTTTATTTGGAGTTTGTTGTAACCCGAGGTGAAATCAATTTTGTTTGGTATACTAATTATAATTGCGTTGTGTAAAACAATTTAGTATTGTATTTTTCAAATACAGACATTTTGTCTACATTGCTCTCCAATAAAGAATAACACACGCTAATTGTGTTATCGTACGCCTCTAAAAGTTTCAGCATTTATTGCCAATATAATAATCAATTATTAACAACTCAAATAAACTTATTCTTTCGATGATTTCCGACGCCTAACGTGATACCTCGATGAAAGGTGTTCAAAATATCACACTTACACCCTAGTCCTCCGTGTAGTACTCAGTGGTATTCCCGAAACGTTATCTGCAGAAGACGTACTGGAAGACGTCAAAATGCAGAGTTTCCCCGTGATCTCGGCCCACCAGATGGGCCAAATATCTAACTCTCGCGTGTTCCCAATGGTAATGCTAACATTACCATTGACTCCAACTGGAAGAACTATCTTCCAGCTTACAAACATCTTTACGTTTCACCGCCTCAAAACACACAATTAATAAAATGTGTATTTTTAGAGTTGTTTGTCTATTTTTAGCCTTTCTGCACTGGGATCAATGCTGATCTGTGCTTTACTCTACTTTTATTGTACTTCTAGAAATTCCGCATCTCGGACGAAGTTTAGTATGTCCCCAAGAGGCTTTCTTCTCAGCTTCAGGATCTTTACATTAACGTTCCCAAGACTGGCAAGCCTTTTTTGCTCAAGTGCTGGGCATGTGTACAGTATGTGTTTGGCAGTTTCAATGTCCGAGTCATATAGTCTGCAAGGCAGTTTTGTCTACTTTGTCTAGTTTATTTCGATTATATTTATTCAGACAGTGTTTTCTTAGGATACCTGTGACAGTTCAGTAGTTAATGAGCAATTTGGCTTGCCTTTCTGAGTGTATGTACAGTAGTGTAGCTTTGCCTCCTCCTCCCACTTTTGGCTAAGTTGCCTGTAGTAGTCTCTTGAGAGCCCGCATGTTGGCTCTGGTCCCATAAGAGGAGACTGAGCCCGGTTTTTGGTGAGTGCGAATTCGTTTCCCTGAATGCCCTCGTATCCAGGTACCTAGATCAGAGTGAGTATTATCCTTTTCGCTAGTAGTTCAGGGTTTTTCTATAGCCAGCAATTTAGCGTGCCTTTGTGAGTGTAACTACAGTAGTGCTTTGCTTTGCCTCCTCCTCCCACTTTTGGGTAAGTTGCCTGTAGTGGTCTCTTGAGAGCCCGCATGTTGGCTCTGGTCTCATAAGAGGAGCCTCAGTTATTGGCGAGTGCGTTAGTGAATTCGTTTGTCTGAATGCCCTCGTATCCAGGCAGGTATCTATATCAGAGTGAGTATATTCCCTTTCGATAGTTGCGTCAGGGTTTTTCTATAGCCCCAGATCATTTTGGAGTCATAGTTATAAACTTTTAGCCTCCTTAAAGCTGCCTGGCTATCTGTAAAGATATAGAGTCGCACTCCCATGAGTTATCTGTCTAGGCAGATTTATCTACATCTCTAAAAATGACAAATGGTAGACGTCCAGGCCGTTGCAAGCTATTCTTCATATTCCAGGCTATATATGCCAAGTCCGGTACCTCCTGCGGTCTTCGATGCATCTGTATATCATATTATTGATTGTTGTTCCCTAAGCTGTGCGATTTTGCGAGTGCTACTCCGGCAGCCAGTGATCCCCACTTCAAAAGCCTCCTATAAATCGAATTCAACTGGCATGGGATCCATGGGATATGTTAGATTCTCCTATCCGACCTGGTACAGGACCTTTATGTGCCCGTGAAGAGGCACCTAGCCCTAGTCTGAGAGCACTGAGTAGACCTTCTTTTTCTTGTTTGTTTAATGCGAGCAGATCTAACAACACATCCATTGCTGCGATAAGAGTCGTGCGCATCGCTCCTGTAGCACTCAATTATGTAAGTCTTTGGAGCTGTTGCAGCCACTTTAATTTTTTTTCTTCTAGCGTATCCTTCTGCGCCGCGAGGATGGTTCTTTGGACAGTGACTAGTCTTTCCGGGTGGACCACACCCTTCCCTAGCATATTGTGGGAACAATATGGACAAGACAAAATAAATATGAAACAAACACATAAACACATGACACCTAATGTCAGGGTCCTGCAAAGGCTAAAAGGCCCACAGCGCCCAAGACTGCGGTGTGGAAAACCTCTGCACTAACCGGCAGAGGTAAAGTGGTAGTAGAAGCTAATAGACCAACTAATGCGCAACACTCCTGCAGATTAAGATCTGCAGAGGAGGCGCACCTGCTGTCGGATGAGGAGGTTATGAGAGATTCCTCAAAAAAGAAGCAAAAAGTTCTGTTAGAAAGCTGGAAGGAAGACCTGGACGCCAAATAAATGACCTTCATGTGAAACATCCTAAAAGCGGAGCTAAGGAGGAAGAGCACAGATCCCCAAAAAGGCCAGGTCTACTAGTACTTCGAACAGCATGCCAAAAGACAACATCTCGTTCAAAGTGGTTCTAGAAGCAGTGAAAGTAGTGGTGGTGCAAGACGGTTAGTCCTCTGTGCAGATGAAGCAGATGAAAGGCTAGTCGCCGTTCAGAGAGACTGATGGTTGCAGCACAGAAGGACATACCAGAAGGAGGACCACACTCAAGGTTCGCCATATACACCCGCAGGCCAGAATACTTAAGTCATGACCTGTACGGATCAGCTAACGGCGGATTGGCTAATGTCTCAACACTTCAGCCCATCTAGGGGGCAACACTGACAACTTTGGAGGCAGAGGACTTTGCGAAACCCTGTGAATGTAGATATAACATACCAAGTCTTTTCTAAAAACGATGTAAGTGATAAATCACGAACAGTGTACAATATGGGGCACTACCTCTACAGAGAAGGGGCAACTATGAACCTTCTCCATCGACACATCTCTCTACTTCGGCATGGGAAAATTAAAATTCTATTGAAGATCAGGGGACAAAATGAAGACGGGTAAACAGGGAAATCAGCGATCGACCAGTCGACCAGTTCAGAAGCCTAATCGCCCAGGCGCAGGCCAATGCGTGCATGGCGACAGAGGAAGCGGAAAAAACGGTCACGGCAGGACCTTCGCCGAGAGCAGAAATTCATGACACCACCTTCCAACTGATGGGGGAGAATTTAACAATCCAAATGAGGATCTGCTACCTGGCGATTACGCTAGAGTCGAATACCAACCAAACCCAGTAAGTGATGGGCCACGCGGAAGGCAGTTAGAATGGAAGCAGCTCTGTCGTCGCTGATGTCAAACAACAGGGGTCCGGGTGAGGTTGCTGGCGACGGTGGCACGCGCCCAACTACTAGAAGCAACAGCAGCTTGGGTCAGGGCAACCAAGACTCAGCGCAATGTACGCGGCTAAGGAGGGCACTACGCACCAGCGCTCTTCGAATTACGCGGTCCTATCGCACCGCCTCGACGAAGGCGCTGGCCGTGGCAATTCCAGCCGACTCTCTGCTGGAAGAGTGGGCAAAAATCTAGACGGCAACCAAGGGAGGTGCTGACCCTAAGGAAGCCAATATAGAAGCCAGAAAACGCGCAATTGAGAGATGGCAACGTAGCTGTGATGAGACCATGCATGCTAAAATAACAGGGATGATCATCCCAAAAATCGAACCATGAGCGAACCGGACACATGGAGAGCTGGATCCCTGAACCACACAGATACTATCCGGGCATGGCCTATATCAAACATATCTGTTCCTGATAGGAAAGGCTCCAACGGCCAGATACTCTTACTGTCGTGGGACAGATGATTCAGATTATACTATTCTTTAATGCCAACGCTGAACGGGCTCGAGATAGGGGAAGCCACTCCCAGAGAACTGGGAAAAATATTCTGGAGAGCAACGCGATGTGGGAAGGAGTGACCAAGTGACCAAAGTCACGAATACCGTAATGAAGCAGTAGTATACGGACGAGGCGGTCCGTAGCGCAGTGGTCTAAGGCGATGGTCTGAAGCCACTGCGCACGGAACGTTGGTGGTTCGAATCCACCGCTAGCCGGAAACAGCACAAAGAATTTACTCAGCTAGCATATCATGGATGTTGTATGAGGCACAATAGGTCCGTGAAGGGCCGCAGTGTACACAGCCTAGGGGCGGGGGCTGTACTCACCGTAAAATAATACGGACGATTGGCGTCGATAATACTGGACTAACCTAAGACAAACTAGGCAGGTCAAGAGACTGAACTGGCCGACGCGAAACGGACCAGTGGCTTGGAGTGCCTCGAAGCGGGCAAGCCCCGAGTAACAGAATGTGAGTTTTGGTTTTAGTTGGTAGGCGACTCTCAGAACTCGGGATAAATCCTACACTACCAATGTCTCTAACACCTCGTGGTAATAGTTAGGCATGGGTATCTTCCCCCTCACAGGACAAAAAAAGAAATAAGGAACTCTACAGAATAATGGAGGGGATCAGGACATTACAGGCGCATCACATAACGAAGATTCGATCAAGAAGGGATAGGCCTGGCTCTAATACAAGAAGCCACACGAATTAAGAGTTGCAGGCCTAAACCCGCAACAAGATATTAATTTTCGGTTCTCGTTTCTCGGGTCTCGGTTCTCGGTTCTGGGGTCTCGGGTCTCGGTTCTCGCGTCTCGATTCTCGGTTCTCGGTTTTCGATACCTTAGAAAACTGTCTCGGTTCTCGGTTCTCCGTTTTGGGGTCTCGGGTCTTGGTTCTCGGGGTCTAGGTTCTCGGGTCTCGGTTCTCGGGTCTTGGGTCTCGGTTCTCGGTTTTCGATACCTTAGAAAACTGTCCTCGGTTCTCGTATTTAGTATTAAGTTCTCGATTCCTGAATGTAGGTTCTAATGAATTTTTGGCGGGCAGTCATATAGTGATGAAAAATTAGTTATCACGTGTTTACATTTTCAATAGCATGTTGGATTATGTAATATATTAATAAATAAAATGTATATAGGTAGATATTTTTAACTATTAGTATTGTGTATATTGATTTATTGAAATGGCAAGTACCTAATATAAATAACTTTAAAAACACCACTGATTAATATTAGTTTGATGACATTATTGAGCCATTATTGAGTGCTATTATATAAATTATTTACAATTGATTGTTACGATGTACACAAAATAATTGAAAACATCGCTATCAACATACTACGGTAATTATCTGTTATCACTAAAAACAGTATACGTGCTTAGTTACTATAGCGATGTCACAGTGAACGAATATATTTACATACTCGGAATAACAACTAACTGTAAGAAAATCAAGGTAACAATCTCTGAGTGTATATATAAATAACATACATTCTTTACAGCCAACAATGATAATGACTCCATAAAAATTAATACATACTCAGGATTTTTAACATTGAATATTGATAATCTGACGACCACAAATGGCTTATTAATCAGGAGTCCTAAAGGTGCTTATACAGCGATAAAACATATGCATTTTGTATGAGCTTGTTGATAACACACGTTATATATTTGTTTTAGGACCATATTTTTAGCCAGTGTGCACGAGAAATTGAACTTGTCATGTCGTTTCTCCGCTGCGCCTTGTTGCTCGCGGGCTTCATTTGGGCGTCTAATTCGTATTCAATAAATCAAAAGGTTGAGTATTATAAGAACTTATGGGAGAAAAATATAAACGAATCATTGGAATGGAAACGACCGCAGTATAACCATGAGTTTAAGAATAAGAATCCATGGTACTGCAAAGGTGAGGTGCATAGAAATATATTTAAATCCTACTAATCCTAAATCCTAAAGCATTCTTAACATTTCTTTCATTCATTATCCTTCTTGTACTTATTATATTAATGTATAGCATATATTATACTATATATAGTTTACTACATATGATGTTCAAACGCGCATTCATAAGTTTCCCTCCTCTCCTTTTGTTTTCCTATCTTTTCACACCTTCAGGACCACCTCCACTGGTAATTGCTTCTCTCTTACGCCGCCTGTATCACCCAATCCCGCCCTCTTCCCAACTGCCTCTACTATGTACTACCGTTGATTGAAGTATTTATACTTAACAATACTTCAATCAACGGTACTACCCGGTAGTACAGGTCTTTTCCCTACACTCCCACCATTTGTTCCCATTACACCCGCTATGTTACAGACACCTACCCTGCTCTTGCCCTATTCATCCTCGCCTACTCCATCCACACTGGACTCTTTCCTCACCGCCTTTAAGCCATTCAGTCCTTTTTTTGTCGGACAGTCCCTCTACCAAACCTACCACTCAGAAGGATTCTTTAACTTCCAGTACCTTCCTATTATGTAGAACATTTCGCCTAGTAGTTCTATAAGTGTTTTCAACTCAATAAATATTTTGTTTTAGAATATGGTGGTAATTTCGATTTTGTAATCGTCGGAGCTGGAGGTTCTGGGGCGGTACTAGCAAACAGACTTTCAGAAAGAGAACACTGGCGTGTTCTACTAATTGAAGCGGGCGGCGATGAATCAGATTTCTCATTAATGCCCGGTGGCTATTTAACAATGCAAAATTCAAAATTAAACTGGGGCTACTTAACAACCCCCCAAAAACACGCCTGCAAAGCCATGATTAACAATCAGTGCCCCATCGGTAGAGGCAAAGCATTGGGTGGAGAAACCGCCCTTAATGAAAACACGTATGTAAGAGGTAATAAACGTGATTTCGATAATTGGGAGACGTTGGGTAATAAAGGCTGGTCTTTTGATGATGTTCTTCCATACTTTATAAAAATGGAGAACATGTCCGGTTTTAATGGAGATGCGGGATACCACGGCGTTGACGGACCTTTAAGTGTAACATACGCGGTGCCACCAACAGTGATGCAGGATAATATTTTAGGAGCCCACAGGGAGTTAAATTACAGAACATTGGATTACAATGGAAAGGAGCAACTGGGGGCATCACGCATGCAAGTTAACACGCAATACGGAAAACGCCATAGCACCAATCAAGCCTACCTACAACCTATATTAAACACTCGCTCAAATCTTGTAGTAAAACGCCACACATTTGTCACTAAAATTACATACACTAGCAAAAACCGCGCTAAAGGCATCAATTTTATTAATAACAACATCTGCTACCATGTAACCGCATCGAAAGAGATTATAATATCAGCCGGTACTATAAACAGCGCACAATTACTAATGCTCTCAGGTATTGGCCCTAAAGAAGAACTTAAGAAGCATAAAATACCTCTAGTAGCCGATTTACCGGTTGGGATGAACTATGAAGATCATATTGCTCTAATGAATGTAGCCTTTAATACAAATTACACAGTTCCACAAAATACCCTAGATCAAGACTTTCGTGATTATATAAACGGCCGTGGAAGAATGGCTTCACCAGTTGCTCTTCAAATAGGTTTTAGAACACTGGGAAAATCCAATACCGCAATGGAAATGATGCACAGTCTACAAGATAATTACAATAATGGTATGGTTGTTAAAAAGCAGACCAATTGGAAGGATGAAATGTTTTTCGGCGCAGCACGAATTGATAGCAATGCAATTACAACACATGTGGTGCTGCTACATCCTAAATCACGTGGAACTGTAACGTTGAAATCTAAAGATCCGTTAGATTATCCACTTATAAATCCTAATTATTTAAAAGAGAAGGATGATGTTGATATGCTTGTAAAAGCTGTTGAGAGTGTGCTAGAGTTGTTAAATACTGACTCTATGAGGGCTATTAATGCGACTTTAGCTGACAACTCAATACCTCCGTGCAAAAATTTAACCGGGTCTGACTTTTGGAGATGTAAAATACCTTACGCGGCTACTAGTTTTTATCATTCAATTGGAACGTGTAGAATGGGCAATGATACTAGAAATTCAGTGGTGAATCATCATCTGCATGTACATGGATTTGTTAACTTGCGGGTGGTTGATGCTGGCGTGATTCCTAGCAGTACGTCTGGCTCAACTAATCCTTTAGCGACGATGATTGCTGAGAAGATTTCGGATGAAATTAAGAAAACATATTCTTAGGAATATTTATGTTTCCTAATGTTGATTCAATAAAATATTATATGGTTTATTCTTTGTTATAAATGTATACTGTATGTTATTACTATATACATGTGTATGAATTATTTCATGTGTCATTCACAATTAGAAAAAACACCACTAAATAAAACAATCCTATAAGCTATCGGCTATCAGGTCATTCTGCCGTGTATTGGCGTATTTATATGTGAGTGTGAATGTTAGGACTAGCTACTTCAGAAAATCGTTCCCGAGTTTTCTAACTTGTTACTTGTAGCCCAACTACAAATGGTACCAACTACCCGAGCCGGGATTCGAACCCATACGTGAAGCGTCGGTGCTAAATATTATTCCTATATAATGGATATTGGAGGAATCAATACACGCTTGTCTCAGTTGCAATGACACTTTTGACTGAGAAACTGTTTTTATGACCGTTCGGGATTTCCAAAAGCCTGGGGAATCTGTAATCACTCGTTTTAAACGTAACTATCAAAGTCGGTAAGAATAATGCAGACAATTCACGATGTGAGCTCGAAAAATTATGGAATTTCGGTTTACTATCCTTAAAAACGCTCAATATTATACATTTAAAATTCTTAAATCTTTGATTTTTAATCATTTTTTATAACTCATTCGATTAATTTAAAACAGCTCGTGCATTAAAAAAATTCCTGCAGACTTTATTTTTGAGTGAAAATTGTCAAAAAATGGTTTATATTGAGTCCAATTAAATATAGAATGTAAAATAATATCATTAATTTAAATTTCTTAAATTGTTGATTTTTTATCATTTTTTATAACTCAGTCGATTAATTTAAAGCAGCTCATGCATTAAAAACATCCTGCAGACTCTATTTTTGGGTGAAAATTATCAAAAAACGGCTTATATTGAGTACAATTACATATAGAATGTAAAATAATATCATTAATTTAAATTTCTTAAATATTTGATTTTTAATCATTTTTTATAACTCATTCGATTAATTTAAAACAGCTCGTGCATTAAAAAAAATCCTGCAGACTTTATTTTTGGGTGAAAATTATCAAAAAATGGCTTATATTAAGTCCAATTAAATAAAGAATGTAAAATAATATCATTCATTTACATTTATTAAATATTTGATTTTTCATAATTTTTTATAACTCAGTCGATTAATTTAAAACAGCTCGTGCATTAAAAAAATTCCAACAGACTTTATTTTTGGGTGAAAATTATCAAAAAATGGCTTATATTAAGTCCAATTAAATAAAGAATGTAAAATAATATCATTCATTTACATTTATTAAATATTTGATTTTTCATCATTTTTTATAACTCAGTCGATTAATTTAAAACAGCTCGTGAATTTAAAAAAATCCTGCAGACTTTATTGTTCGGTGAAAATTATCAAAAAATAGCTTATTTTGAGCCTAATTAAATGTAGAATGTAAAATAATATTATAAATTTAAATTTCTTAAATCTTTGATTTTTTATCATTTTTTATATCTCAGTCGATTAATTTAAAACAGCTCGTGAATTAAAAAAAAATCCTGCAGACTTTATTTTTGGGTGAAAATTATCAAAAAATGGCTTATATTAAGTCCAATTAAATAAAGAATGTAAAATAATATCATTCATTTAAATTTTCATCATTTTTTATAACTCAGTCGATTAATTTAAAACAGCTCGTGCATTAAAAAACTTCCTGCAGACTCTATTTTTGGGTGAAAATTATCAAGAATGGCTTATATTGAGCGCAATTACATATAGAATGTAAAATAATATCATTAATTTAAATTTCTTAAATCTTTGTTTTTTAATCATTTTTTATAACTCATTCGAGTAATTTAAAACAGATCGTGCATTAAAAAAATTCCTGCAGACTTTATTTTTGGGTGAAAATTATCAAAAAATGGCTTATATTAAGTCCAATTAAATAAAGAATGTAAAATAATATCATTCATTTAAATTTATTAAATATTTGATTTTTCATCATTTTTTATAACTCAGTCGATTAATTTAAAACAGCTCGTGCATTAAAAAAAATCCTGCAGACTTTATTTTTGGGTGAAAATGATCAAAAAATGGCTTATATTAAGTCCAATTAAATAAAGAATGTAAAATAATATCATTCATTTAAATTTCACAAATATTTGATTTTTGATCATATTTTATAACTCATTCGATTAATTTAAAACAGCTCGTGCTTTAAAAAAATTCCTGCAGACTTTATTTTTGGGTGAAAATTATCAAAAAATGGCTTATATTAAGTCCAATTAAATAAATAATGTAAAATAATATCCTTCATTTAAATTTATTAAATATTTGATTTTTCATCATTTTTTATAACTCAGTCGATTAATTTAAAACAGCTCGTGCATTAAAAAACATCCTGCAGACTCTATTTTTGGGTGAAAATTATCAAGAATGGCTTATATTGAGTGCAATTACATATAGAATGCAAAATAATATCATTAATTTAAATTTCTTAAATCTTTGATTTTTAATCATTTTTATAACTCATTCGATTAATTTAATACAGCTCGTGCATTAAAAAAATTCCTGCAGACTTTATTTTTGGGTGAAAATTATCAAAAAATGGCTTATATTAAGTCCAATTAAATAAAGAATGTAAAATAATATCATTCATTTAAATTTCACAAATATTTGATTTTTGATCATATTTTATAACTCAGTCGATTAATTTAAAACAGCTCGTGCATTAAAAATATCCTGCAGACTCTATTTTAGGTTGAAAATAATCAAAAATTGGCTTATATTGAGTGCAATTACATATAGAATGTAAAATAATATCACTAATTTAAATTTCTTAAATCTTTGATTTTTAATCATTTTTTATAACTCATTCGATTAATTTAAAACAGCTCGTGCATTAAAAAAAATCCTGCAGACTCTATTTTTGGGTGAAAATTATCAAAAAATGGCTTATATTAAGTCCAATTAAATAAAGAATGTAAAATAATATCATTCATTTAAATTTGATTTTTGATCATATTTTATAACTCATTCGATTAATTTAAAACAGCTCGTGCATTAAAAAACATCCTGCACACTCTATTTTAGGGTGAAAATAATCAAAAATCGGCTTATATTGAGTGCAATTACATATAGAATGTAAAATAATATCACTAATTTAAATTTCTTAAATCTTTGATTTTTAATCATTTTTTATAACTCATTCGATTAATTTAAAACAGCTCGTGCATTAAAAAAAATCCTGCAGACTTTATTTTTGGGTGAAAATTATCAAAAAATGGCTTATATTAAGTCCAAGTAAATAAAGAATGTAAAATAATATCATTCATTTAAATTTCTTAAATCTTTGACTTTTTTGTCATTTTTTATAACTCAG
This sequence comes from Lordithon lunulatus, assembly GCA_963942505.1. Lineage (NCBI taxonomy): Eukaryota > Metazoa > Arthropoda > Insecta > Coleoptera > Staphylinidae > Lordithon > Lordithon lunulatus. The sequence goes on along the minus strand of OZ012672.1, from coordinate 48,608,908 downwards.
TCGATTAATTTAAAACAGCTCGTGTATTAAAAAAAATCCTGCAGACTCTATTTTTGTGTGAAAATTATCCAAAAATGGCTTGTATTGAGTGCAATTAAATATAGAATGTAAAATAATATTATTAATTTGACTTTAATAAATCTTTGATTTTTGATCATCTTTTATAACTCAGTCGAGTAGGTAATTTAAAACAGCCCGTGCATTCAAAACATCCTGCAGACTCTCTTTTTGAATGAAAATTATCAAAAATGGCTTATATTGAGTCCAATTAAATAAAGAATATAAAATAATATCATTCATTTAAATTTCTTAAATCTTTGATTTTTTTTCATTTTTTATATCTCAGTCGATTTATTTAAAACAGCTCGTGCATTCAAAAAAATCCTGTAGGTTTATTTTTGGGTGAAAATTATCAAAAAATGGCTTATATTGAGTCCAATTAAATAACGAATGTAAAATAACATCATTTATTTAAATTTCTTCAATTGTTGATTTTTGATCATTTTTTATAACTCAGTCGATTAATTTAAAACAGCACGTGCATTAAAAAAATTCCTGTAGACTTTATTTTTTTGTGAAAATTATCAAGAAACGGCTTATATTGAGTCCTATTAAATAACGAATGTAAAATAATATCATTCATTGAAATTTCTTAAATCTTTGATTTTTGATAATTTTTTATAACTCAGTCGATTAATTTATAACAGCTCGTGGAATAAAAATCTTCCTGCGGCCTTTTTTTTGGGTGAAATACAAAACGAACTGACGGACGCTACTAGGGGCTTAGTATGCATAATGGTGGCCAAGCCGCTAGTTACAGAACCTGAGTTTTGGTTTACTCAATTGGCGTCACGACCAAAACGCAGGGTAAATCCGACACTACCCATGCCTAACACCTAGTGGTGATAACGGAGGCATGAGTGCATGGAATATGCCAACTCAGACGAAAAAAGATTAAGAACGGGTGGCTTTCCAGGACCTATACCACTGCGCCCACTTAGCTTTTGTGGTTCCTGGTGTATCTTAAAGGACTTCTATGAGCTGGCTACCAAACTGAAAAACCTTGATGTTGGTTACTTCAATATAAGGATGGTCGTGGTGTGCCGTTTCCGAGTTCGTTGGGTCGCACTGTGGATAGCGCATTGCAGTGAAATAGTATATGCTCTGCGGTCTCTTCTTCTCACTGGCAGAATGTACATAGGGATTCTTCTGCCAGGCATATCCATGCTATGTGATTGTTAAGCCTGCAATGATCTATTAGGAGGCCTACTGTCATTCTGACGGTGTTCCTGTCTTGGGTTTGTAAGTAAGTCCTTCGGCGTATAATGAATTCTCTTGCATGTCTCTGCCCATGTCTTTGTGATGGCTTTTGAAACACTGCAATAGGACTCCGGGACGATTAAGGGTTTGGATGTTAGCCACAGGGTCATTAAGTGTTTCAACCCCGTTTTCCCCCGCAAATTCTACTGCACCTACCTAGGGTTATTGTAGCTTGCGTATGGTTTATGTGTGAGTTCCATGTGCATTTTTTTTTAAATTTTAAATCTGGCACAGTTATTTTAAAAAATTGCAACAATGCCTGATAGAAAGGTAGAAGGTAAAAAGGTTGAATTTATATTTTTGTCTGATTTGAAAGTATATTTTGATATTACTCGCCAAGATACACGTATGTCCGCGCCGGGTCCGGATTTAGTTGATGGGAATGTTGAAGAATAAATGGATATGTAGAGTACACAGCCCTCGAGAGTATGCCTAATAATAATCAGCAGAAAGTTTTTAATGATTAAACGTTATATATTCGTAAATTTAAGACATTTCGCGGCTACTAAAGAATCTCCGCTTAGTAGAGTTGCCATATTATAAGTGGTGAAAAATATTTAAAATAGAGTGCATGGAAAGGCTAATCATTTTAATTATCAAAAACAAAATTATATCTGTATAGGGCTATCAGCCGCGAGGCTTTTCCGCCGGCGAAGGGAGAAGCTCAGAGGAGTATCACCTGGTATTTAACTTGACAGAAAACCTCTGAAAACTGTGAAAGGTGATTCGCAAAAATCGAACTCTGGCTCCCAAATGCTCAGTACGAGATAGACGATGCCTCTAACCAGTCGACCGCTGAGTTGGGTGTTTTAATTATCTTAACACAGATTATAAAAAGAAAAGTTGTATATTCCCACCACTCGTACGTGAGCTGTAACACACTGTACAGTCTTAGCGGTGGCTCCGAAAAGACACCCTGGAGATATCCGCCAACATTTAAACTTCTCAAGACGAATTACCCCTCTAGGAAGCAAAATATACATATTTATTTACGCCGGCGCCTCCCCGCCCCACAGTGTTTCCCTTAACAAACTTCCCGCGTGCGTAATCATTGAAATTGCCCCCAAGGATTATGCCAGTTTATGTAAGGTTCGCCGATTATCAAACATCTTCTAATCTTGTAATTATACGTGAGATCAGGTCGACGGCGGTTGACGTCACCGTATTTCAACTGTAATTTAACGCTTATCTGGGACGAAGTTTACACGTCCTAATGCCGGCTGCCCGTTGTCTGGAACAACGGAGCCCGCCGCCGCCCCCACACCGAGAGCGCGCATATATTTACGTTTTCGATTGCCGCCCTGCAAAATCCGTTTAAATAATGCCGGTGCAATTAGAAGCGATGGCGTCGTGCGGAATGCTGAGACGTCGCGAGAAATTACGGACAACAAATTGTGGAAATTTAGTCGGGCGGGCGAATTCGCTCATGTTTAAATGCTATATAAGCTTGTGCGGCAAACAATGTCTTACATTGCAAGTTGTAGATAAAATCTAAAACGTTACAATGTTTCATACGATCTTGTTTTTTAATAATACTATTTCATAGATGTATTCGCCAACATCCCATAAACTTTATAGGTCCAATAAGCTATTGAATGGACAAATCACAAGCGTTATTCAAGGTGTTTGCTATTTTATTATACAATTTCTGTCACAATGACGTTTAATTGTGATAGAAATTTCCAATAATAAAATATCAAACACCTTGAATAACGCTTGTGATTGGAGCTTTGATGACACCTTTTGTTTGATTATTCAGTGTTTTCAATAGAGATAATCTAAAGTAACTTCATTTCCTAAATAATGTTTACTATAACAACGAATGATTTCAATAACTATTCATACATTTATGGAACGTTGGTGAATACGGTGGATAAGTCATGCAATTTTATTGTCTTCAAAATTCATTAAAAATTACGGATTAAACTCATTATTGGGAATTATACTATGCAAATACATTTTCAACCTTCCACCACAGTATTTAAATTTAATTAGCATTAATATAATCCGTATGAGTATATAGCAGCTGCATTTCAATAGTTTGTTAAAATGTGCCGGCCTATGCCCGTCCCGCAATAATTACCAATTCATCCCATTAATTATTTCGGCCTAATGCCGGATTTCACTGCTTGCATAATCTATGGCCACTCATTAATTAAGTAGTTATGTCAACTAAATATATAGGTGTTGTCCATTACGCGCTAATTCAATCAATCACCCCGCCAACAGCCACAAAACGGCGTAGGTGATTACAGGTACATGCTCGTATCTTCACCGGATCGAACGGGGGTGTGCGGGGGATGTATTGTAAGATGAGGCGAGCAATTAGAGGGCGGCAACCGATGGGAGTTTACGTAATGTCTCATTTGAGACGACGGTTATTATAATAATTACGTATTTAATAGATACGTATCGTATTATAAGACATACAACTCAATTATGCAAGAATTAAATATGGCAAGTTATAATTCATCGCTGTTAAACAACACCCACGTAATTATTACGTGGGGCTATACACAATTATAATGAGTTTGCTGCTCGTTAAGGATTTGTAGCGTGGATGTTGCAAATCTATGATTATAAATTTTGCAAATTAAGGTTAGTTTATACTGAAATTAAATTATCTAGGGGTTTACACCACACGATTTTTCGAATAAATGATTATTTGTATAAAGACATGGAAGAGAGCTGCGTAAAAAAGTCTGAAATGCGTTGTTTTTAATTAATTTGGACAATGTTTGTGGGGGAAATAAATATTTTTCAACCTGATAGGGCAATAACCTTTTTAACCAAATGCTAAACATGTATTTATTTTGTTTACATAGTGAAATTAAAACGCTCATTTGAAGACATGGAATCAAAAAAGAACAGATTGACGATTTCGAGCTTTATGTATATTTTCACCACCAAAAAATCAAATTCAATTTGCTTCTTAATTTTTTATTCAAGAAACCTCGTCGCATAGTCTTCCATTTGTATTTATATCGTACGTCCTGCCCCCGAAACCCCTATTATTCTTCACCCGCCTTTTTCCGATTGTGCTTTTATCCCGGCGGCGTGGTTGCGGATTCGAAAAAGGACACTGAATAAAACATTGGACGCGTTAATCCCGCGTCAATATTACCCGAACCATCAATCACGTCTCCGAATGAAATCGAAATTCACGGCGCGATTATGATTTTTTTTGTGTGCGCGTCCCTTTAAATTAGAAAAAGCGCTCTTGGTGCCTGTGTGCGTGTGCGCCGCCATCCCCGGATTTCCAGCCGGAATCGTGCATTACCGTAAACAGCGGTCCGTCATTAAGCAACTTGTCCATTAGTATGATGCCGATGATCCCCGGATAAATCCTACATCCCTGCGGACCCATCGCCGGAACCGCCACAATTTCCGGCCGGGTCTAATTATTGCGTATCATTACGGGCATCAGCAGTAATTATCTTATTATATGTTTGGAATGTAGAATAAGCATTGGTAATATTACTATGGCTAATAAGCTAATGAAACTATATTTCTGAATCAAATAAACTAAAACTAAATGGTTTTTAAGGCGACTGCACAATACGCTCACGTTTCAAATGAACTCGGGTTATCAAGTCATATTATATATCAAGTCATATTATGAATTTTGATACGATATTATTTATAAATCACCTACTAGATCAGTTCTTAACCGGTGCTCTGCGAACTCGTTGCAAGTGCTCACTGCTATATGTGATTGAATCTTTGATTTTGGTACACCGTGAGTTTTTCGTATGATCAAAAGTGCTGTCTGACTTCAAAAAGGGTAAGATCACTGGTATATATGAAGGTTTTTAGTGTACGAGCTGTTTTAAATAAATCGACCTAATTATAAAAAATGATACAAAATTAAAGATTTATTAAATTTAAATTTAGAATATTATTTTACATTCTGTATTTAATTAGGCTCAAAATAAACTATTTTTTGATCATTTTCACTAAAAAGTAAAGTCTGCATGAAGGTTTTTATTATACTAACGGTTTTAAATTCATCGACTCTGTTATAAAAAAAAGATCAAAAATTAAAGATTTAAGAAATTTAAATTAGTGATATTACTTTGCATTCTATATTTAATTGGACTCAATACAAGCCGTTTTTTGGTAATTTTCATCTAAAAATAAAGTCTGCAGAAAGGTTTGTATTGCACGAGCTGTTTTAAATTAATCGACTGAGTTATAAAAAATGATAAAAAATCAAAGATTTGAGAAATGTAAATTAATTATATTATTTTATATTTAATTGGACTCAACATAAGCAATTTCTTGATAATTTTCACCCAAAAATAAAGCCCGCTGGAAGGTTTTTATTGTACGAGCTGTTTTGAAATAATCGACTGAGTTATAAAAAATGATATAAAATCATAGATTTAAGAAATTTAAATGAGTGATATTATTTTACATTCTATATTTAATTGGACTTACTATAAGCCGTTTTTCGATAATTTTCACCCAAAAATCATATCTGCAGACATTTTTTAATGCACGAGCTGTTTTAAGTTAATCGGCTGAATTATAAAAAATTATAAAAAATCAAAGATTTAAAAAATCTAAGTTTCTGATATTATTTTACATTCTATATTTAATTAGGCTCAGACTAAGTTACTTTTTAATAATTTTCACGCAAAAATAAAATCTGTAGGAAGGTTTTTTATATACAAAAGTTAATCGAGTTATAAAAAATGATAAAAGATCAAAGATTTAAGAAATTAAAATTAGTGATATAATTTTACATTCTATATTTAATTAGACTCAATATAAGCCGTTGTTGATAATTTTCACACAAAAATAAAGTCTCCAGGATTTTTTTTAATGCACGAGCTGTTTTAAATTAATCGACTGAGTTAAAAAAAATGATAAAAAAAAACAAATATTTCACAAATTTAAATGAATTATATTATTTTATATTCTATATTTAATTTGACTGAATATAAGGTATGTTTTGATAATTTTCACCCAAAAATAAAGTCTGCAGGATTTTTTTTTAATGCACGAGTTGTTTTAAATTAACCGACTGAGTTATAAAAATTATTAAAAATTCAAAGATTTAAGAAAATTAAATGAGTGTATTATTTTACGTTTTATATTTTATTTCACTCAATATAAGCTTTTTTTTTGATAATTTTCACCGAAAAATAAAGTCTGCAGGAAGGTTTTTATTGCACGAGCTGTTTTAAATTAATCGACTGAGTTATAAAAATTGATCTAAAATCAAAGATTTAAGAAATGTATATTAATGATATTATTTTACATCTATATTTTATTTAATTGGACTCAATATAAGCCATTTATTGATTTATTTTCACCCAAAAATCAAATCTGCAGGAATTTTTTTAATGCACGAGCTGTTTAAAATTAATCAGCTGTTATTTAATAATAATTATAAAAAAGGATTTAAAAAATCTAAATTGCTGATATTATTTTACATTCTATATTTAATTAGGCTCAAACTAAGTTATTTTTGATAATTTTCACGCGAAAATAAAATCTGCAGGAAGGTTTTTTATATACGATTTTTTTAAAGTTAATCGACAGAGTTATAAAAAATGATAAACGATCAAAGATTTAAGAAATTTAAATTAGTGATATAATTTTACATTCCATATTTAATTGGACTCAATATAAGCCACTTTTTGCTAATTTTTACGCACAAATAAAGTCCGCAGGTTTTTTTTTAATGCACGAGCAGTTTGAAATTAATCGGCTGAGTCAAATCAAAGATATAAAACATCTAAATTTCTTATATTATTTTACTTTCTATATTTAATTAGGCTCAAACTAAGTTACTTCTTGATAATTTTCACGCAAAATTAAATCAGCAGGAAGGTTTTTTTCTATACGAATTTAATCGACAGAATTATAAAAAATGATAAACGATCAAAGATTTAAGAAATTTAAATTAGTGATATAATTTTATATTCTATATTTAATTGGCCGCAATATAAGCTGTTTTCTGAAAACTGTCACACAAAAATAAAGTCTGCAGAATTTTTTTTAAATGCACGAGCTGTTTTAAATTAATAGACTGAGTTATAAAAAATGATAAAAAAAACAAAGATTTAAGAAATTTAAATTAACTATATTATTCTACATTCTATATTTAATTGGACTTAATATAAGTAATTTTTTGATAATTTCATCCCAAAAATAAAGTCTGCAGGGTTTTTTCAATGCACGAGCTGTTTTAAATTAATCGACTGAGTTATAAAAATGATAAAAAATCAAGGTTTTAAGAAATTTAAATTAATGACATTATTTTACATTCTATATTTAATGGGACTCAATATAACCAATTTTTTGATAATTTTCACCCAAAAACAAAGTCTGCAGGAAGGTTTTTATTGCACGAGCTGGTTTAAATTAATCGACCGAGTTATAAAAAATGGTATAAAAAATCAAAGATTAAAAAAAAAAATTCTGATATTATTTCACATTCCATATTTAATTAGGTTCAAAATAAGATATTTTTTAATAATTTTCACCCAAAAATAAAATCTGCAAGAAGGTTTTTATTATACGAATTCTTTTAAGTTAATCGACTGGCCCATTTTTTGATAATTTTCACCCAAAAATAAAGTCTATAGGAAGGTTTTTATTGCATGAGCTGTTTTAAATTAATCGACTGAGTTATAAAAAATAGTATAAAGAATCAAAGGTTTAAAAAAAAATAATTTCTGATATTATTTCACATTCTATATTTAATTAGGCTCAAAATAAGCTATTTTTTGATAATTTTCACCCAAAACTAAAATCTGCAGGAAGATTTTTATTATACGAATATTTTAAGTTAATCGACTGACTTATAAAAAATGATAAAAATTCAACAATTTAAGAAATTTTAATTTCTGATATTATTTTATATTCTATATTTAATTTGACTTAATATAAGTAATTTTTTGATAATTTTCACTAAAAAATAAAGTCTGCTGGAAGGTTTTTATTGCACGAGCTGTTTTAAATTAATCGATTGAGTTATCAAAAATGATAAAAAATCAAAGATTTAAGAAATTTTAATTAGTGATATTATTTTAAATTTTATATTTAATTTGACTCAATATAAGCTATTTTTCGATCATTTCCACCCAAAAATAAAATCTGCAGGAATTTTTTGTAATTCACGAGCTGTTTTAAATTAATCGATTGAGTTATAAAAATGATTAAAAAAATCAAAGATTTAAGAAATTTATATAAATTATATTATTTTACATTCTATATTTAATTGGACTCAATATAACCAATTTTTTGATAATTTTCACCCAAAAACAAAGTCTGCAGGAAGGTTTTTATTGCACGAGCTGGTTTAAATTAATCGACTGAGTTATAAAAAATAGTATAAAAAATCAAAGATTTAAAAAAAATTAATTTCTGATATTATTTCACATTCTATATTTAATTAGGCTCAAAATAAACAATTTTTTGATAATTTTCACCCAAAAATAAATTCTGCAGGAAGGTTTTTATTATACGAATATTTTAAGTTCGACTGACTAATAAAAATGATAAAAAATCAACAATTTAAGAAATTTTAATTTCTGATATTATTTTATATTCTATATTTAATTAGGCTCAAAATAAACAATTTTTTGATAATTTTCACCCAAAAATAAAATCTGCAGGAAGATTTTTATTATACGAATATTTTAAGTTCGACTGACTTAATAAAAATGATAAAAAATCAACAATTTAAGAAATTTTAATTTCTGATATTATTTTATATTCTATATTTAATTTGACTTAATATAAGTAATTTTTTGATAATTTTCATTCAAAAATAAAGTTTGCTGGAAGGTTTTTATTGCACGAGCTGTTTTAAATTAATCGATTGAGTTATCAAAAATGATAAAAAATCAAAGATTTAAGAAATTTTAATTAGTGATATTATTTTAAATTCTATATTTAATTTGACTGAATATAAGCTATTTTTCGATCATTTTCAACCAAAAATAAAATCTGCAGGAATTTTTTGTAATTCACGAGCTGTTTTAAATTAATCGATTGAGTTATAAAAATGATAAAAAAATCAAAGATTTAAGAAATTTATATAAATTATATTATTTTACATTTTATATTTAATTGGACTCAATATACGTCATTTTTTTGATATTTTTACCCAAAACTAAAGTCTGCAGGATTTTTTTTTAATGCACGAGCTGTTTTAAATTAATCGACTGAGATATAAGAAATGATAAAAAAATCAAAAACATAAGAAATTCAAATTAATGATATTATTTTACAGTCTGTATTTAATTGGACTCAATATAGTCCATTTTTGATAATTTTCACCCAAAAATAGCGTCTGCAGGATTTTTTTTAATACACGAGCTGTTTTAAATTAATCGACTGAGTTATAAAAAATTATAAAAAATCAAATATTTCAAAAATTTTAATTTCTGATATTATTTTATATTCTATATTTAATTAGGCTCAAACTAAGCTATTTTTTAATAATTTTCACCCAAAAATGAAGGCTATATCAATGATTCTTCTGCTCCGAGAAATTAAAAAAGCCGAAATTGATTGTTGGCTCATCTACTGTCTGTGATTATGACTCTTTGAACTCGGTTCTCTACGAGTTTTTCTTATGATTAAAAGTGCTTCCTGACTTCAAAAATGAACCACTGTACTAGATACTCAATCTTATGAGAGTTTGCGAGCCTTTGTGACTTATAGATGGACTGCCATCTTTGTATTATAGATGGTAGCCCATCTATAGGTCACTTGTATGCTTTAGTATAGAATAATACATTGCGTTGCATGATTGTTGTATACCATACTACTCGGTTTATATACTCATAATTGTACACGTATGTGTGTACACGAAGTTATGAAATTTCAAAATTGATTTTATTTGTATGTGTTATGTATCTGTATGCATAACACATACAAATAAATATATACAAATCCCTTTTTCAGGGCATTCACATGAAATACCTATCTCTTTTTCTCTATGACTATTCCCATCATATTTCAGAGTTGATATGTATGAAGTTGCTGCTATAATCAAAATCACAAACCGAACGTAACAATTGTCGTAAATGGCACTATCTGGACATCCACACTAAATCTCGGTGGTAGCTACAGTAGTGCAGCAATTTTGCGTGGATGAAGAAAAATTATGTTTACAATTTATGACACCCTGACCCCAATTTGTTTTAGCTGCAAAATGGTCATTTTGAAAACGCTCATATTGCACTGTATGTCGATAACTAAGAGATAGAGAGTTGTAGTTTGTTGCATTCGCTTCAGCTCGATGGTTTCTATGCGGGGAGCTATAGTTTTTGGGGAAACCCGCTAGATTTTGCATGGTTGAAGAAAAATTACTGTAATGTCCTGGCAATAATTAGTTTTACCTGCAAAAAGGTGTTTTGAAAATGCCTATATTACACTGTATTTCCAATTTTTGATACCATTTCAAGAGTATAAGGCAGAAAGGGGGAACGTCAGTGTAACTCTAGAAAACCAAATTTCATGAAATTCTTGCAGACTTTATTTTTGGGTAAAAATATCAAAAAATGGCAATAATTAGTTTTATCTGCAAAAAAGGTGTTTTGAAAATGCCTATATTACACTGTATTTCCAATTCTTGATACCATTTGAAGAGTATAAGGCAGAAAGGGGGAATGTCATAAGTTACACTGACATTCTCCCTTTCTGTCTTGTACTCTCATGTCTCCCTCTACGCAATCCCCCCATCTTTTTCGTTTTCTTTTTCTATCACGTGTCGTGTCGAGGTTTCTGTTCATCTTTTTTTGGTAATTCGATCATGTACCATATTACATGTCTTAGTCTTACTGATCTACTTGTCCCAATTGTTGATTCCCCACCACAGAACTCTTTCAGTTCGTAGTTCATCCTTATTCTCCAAGATTCTTCTACTTTTACTGGTCCAAAGATTGACCTTTGTATTATGCGCTTGAAAATCTTTTACATGTTCTGTTGTGTCGCAAGCCATAGGCTGCTACTGCACGGAATTTTTTTTTGTATACTCGGAACTTTGATGTTTTATTTAGCAATAAGCTACGGAAGAGGTGCTTATTAACTCAGTTCTCTTGTTTATTTGAACTTTTCGTTTTCGTTTATCACTATGGGCTGGTACGGGCTTATTGTCTCTTGTCCTATTTGCCGTATCCCATGCGCACAATTCTACCTCGGCCCTTACAACCGGCGGCACACGACCGCAAGATCTGAGCGATACTGCACGCCACGGGGTCGACTAGCAATGCTAAACCATGCTAAACGAAATCGCTTTTACTCAGTTCTCGTTTACTTGAAAATCTTTTTACTATGTTAAATATAAACTGTTAAAAATACACTTTACTGAAAATCTAATAAATCAGAAATAATTCGACATATTCCTGGCATATCCCTCCTCACTGTCGTGTCGATTACACAACGTAGTTTAGTAACGCTAATTCCCCCTGATGTTAATTGACACTAATGCCCCGTGTACTAAACACGTAATTTAAATATAGCAGGATGCCAATTAGATATAATGTGTCGCCCACAGGACACGCACGAGATTTTCCCTGAGGCCTAACCCCGCCTGCGTATCACACATGTGAATCACGCCCGTCAACCGCAAGCCATCATTAATCAATCACACAGCCTAATTTTAGTCACCAAATCGTTGGGGATATCGCGCCAACCGATTCTTCGCAGCGGCGGCAAGTCATGATTATGCCACGGAAATAAACGACTGTATCGCTGTTTACAAGCTCCCTGTGCAGAAATATGTTTTTGTCAGATTTGGGTTACACATTTCACGTGCATGCAATCCTGCGGCTGAAATGCATGAAAATACAGCGTCGGGAAGATTTTAAAAACGCACTCGGGGAGAAGGTTTTTTTCTTCTTCTCCCTTTGTACCAATATAATAACATCCCTGTCACAGGATTCGATATAGCTAATGATGGATCTGTTTTATTGGAAATCGCCCCTACTGAAATCAACTAAAGTACAATCATTCTGGTGGCCTGGCAATTATTTGAGCAGCAGCTGTTTGAAGATTATTTCAGGCCACCACCGGTGAATTTAATACACTTGTATGTTATGAAACTATCTGCAACAAGAAGAAATAATTATTTATTTGTTATTTTTCAGAGAGAAATTATTGTTGGTTTATTTAAAAGATTTGAACATGTAAAGTTTGTTGTGGCAAAGCAACTAAAGCACAATCATTCATGCCACCATGGCAATTATTTGAGAAGCAGCTGTTTGAAGATTATTGCAGGCCACCACCGGTGAATTTAATGCACTTGTATGTTATGAAACTATCTACAACAAGAGGAAATTATTATTTATTTGTTATCTTTCAATGAGAAATTACTGTTGGCTTAATGAAATGATTTGAAAATGTAAAGTTTGTTGTGGCAATGCAACTAAAGCACAATCACTGGTGGCATGGCAATTATTTGAGAAGCAGCTGTTTGAAAATTATTGCAGGCCACCACCGGTGAATTTAATGCACTTGTATGGTATGAAGCTGTCTGCAACAAGAGGAAATTATTATTTATTTGTTATCTTGCAGAGAGAAATTATTGTTGGTATATTTAAAAGATTTGAACATGTAAAGTTTGTTGTGGCAAAGCAACTAAAGCACAATATTTCTGGTGGCATGGCAATTCTTTGAGAAGCAGCTGTTTGAAGATTATTGCAGGCCACCACTGGTGAATTTAATGCACTTGATATGAAACTATCCACAACAAGAGGAAATTATTATTTATTAATTATTACTTATTCTTGGCTTATTGAAAAAACTTTGAAAATGTAAAGTTTATTGCGGTAAAGAGTTCAGTATAAAATCTCACAGAGAAAGTGAGAATATAATTAAATAAAACATAAACATTGTAACTTTATTTTCTGTTTAATCCTTACCAACCCAACCAATTCATCTATTTGTCTATAGATGAATTAGTTGGTCACATATCTATTTGCGTTAAAAGTGAGAAACAAAATTCCTCCATATTATATCTTATATATTTATCTTTTTTAAATGTTTTTTATTGCTGTTTATTTATATACTCCGTTTATTTGTTTACTTTTCTTATCTGGGGGTCCTGTAATCCTATGTAAGTGCACACGTTCTTTTGTACCATCAGTTATCGGGGAAAATGTCTAGAGCTTAGGCGAAACGTTGTTTTGAATAATAAATTAAGTGATAAAAAAGTGAAATACAATAGTATGATTCATATCCTTTTTCAAAATGTACAGTTGTTTACAGTTTATCTGTTCCTATTTGTCTACAATAACAAACTTTACTTGTACAAATCTTTTTTAATGGGATGGAAATAATATAGTGTATAAGTGTTAAATTTTTTACTTACGTCTAACCCGAACTGAACAGACAAACAGTATCATTTGAAATATACTGAACTAGGATAGAAATAAATATACAAATACATACGATATATAAAATATATAACAGTTAATTTAAAAAGCAGAAGAATACTTAAGCAGGTTTACAATTGTATGCTATTCCCAATTTTCCATCATCAGCAACCTTAATTTAAAGAAAATTGACACAATTTTTCCTTATTTAATGAAATACTATATGCTAGGTTGATATTTAGTCATAAAAAAATAAATAAATCTGATAAATGTGAACCGTACTGACAAGCAATGAATAGCTTGATGCCCTTCCTCGATTTTACGACCCTCGTATCGCTTTCAAACTAACGACATTAAAATTTTCCATTTAAATAATTTTAATATTCCGTTTATTTGAACCGTACCAAATTCAGTTTGAAGATTACCCTTATTTAAATTTTCGATTATGGGGGAACATCGGACGCTCTAATATAAAAAGTAATTTAATTATCTCTCGCTCTCTACTCCGTCCCCGCAGGAGGAATATGTAAATCGAATCGCCCGGCACTGAGTCACAAAGGCGATAAGGATTTTGGGCCCATATGGGGTTCCGAAATTGTACAATCTGATAACCGCCAAGTATGCAGGTTTGCGCCCATCTGTACATACAATACCCGCATCGCTGTTAATTATTCGAATGATATAACCATTAAGTGGCGGCGATGGTATCTCTCGCGCGCCGGGGCGTTTATTTTTTTGCGAGTAAATTGATCTCTGTGTGCGCGCGAGGGCTGGAGAGAGAAATGACCGGCGCTGCCCGAGGTTGCGGCTACAATTAAAAACACATTTATCACCCCCCAAACACCACCATGTTAGCGCATCCGTTTGCTACTACAAAAGGGAGCAGAAAGAAATTACTGCGAAACAATAAAAACGGAACGAAATTAACGTCCGATGCTAGTTTCTTTCGCGTTGAATTAATTTGGATTATCCGTCAATATCGAATATCGTTTTAATTAAAATTGATTGCTCCGTTTTGTGCGTTCGCCGAATTCAATAAGTCCCGCGGGGACTTTTTTCGCGTTTGGCACGATTTCTCGTTAGCAGATAAAGAATATTCGCATTTCAAAAGGTTTATTTAATGCGAACCATTTCATTTGAGCCGCGCCAAAGCAATTTGCTAGCCTTCTTCAGCGCGCGCGGGCTTGAATTAGTATTTCAGGGGCGTTTTCCATGCAACCGACGAACAAATATCCGATTAAGGGATATCGCCTCCCGATATTTGCCCGCTCTTAAATTCGCTCGCCCAATTTCCGGCCGCTCTCTCTAAACTTCCTGGGCTTTGATTCTCTTGTAATACGGTCCCTCTCGTTACGGGAATAAATGTGGAAAATAAAGAAACGAGCGGACCAGAGTTTCCTTAATGATTTACCCAAGGAGCTGGAAAGTAGGAAGTACGCGCGGCTGTTTTCTTTTGAAATTTAGTTATGTGTGGTGCCGACTGGTAAATCCGAGTAATGAACATGTATATTTTTATTATTTTTATAGTGTACTATTTAGTCGCTGCAAATAGCTCATTATGGCTGAGTTGTATAAGTTATATAGGAATACAGGTAATTCACCTATAGAATTGTAAGAAATACTTCTATCTTTCTAGCTATCAGCTCGACGGTTTTTTCGAGGATAAAGGGAGAGACTCAAATAAGTGTAATCACCTGGTATTTACCTTAACTTCCGAAAAAAAGCCTCTGAAAACTGTGAAAGGTGATACCCGAAACTTCGCCTAAAATGACCCACTAGTTCGACGTTGTTTACCCACTAGTTCGACGAAAACCGTTGACATTTGAATCGCCAATTGATAAATATATGGAACGTTGGTGAATACGGGGGATATAGTATTCAAGATTAAGAAATAATTTTGCCTAGCTGCGAATATGTTATTTTCTCGTAAGATATTTCATTTGCATATACATACACACACATACTTTAATTAAAAATTTTCAGCCACAATTACATTCGCCGCCGGCGCAGTTTGCGTTTCATCAAAAGAATGATATGCGCTCAAATGGCGACGTCTTCTCCGCGTCTACGTGCAATTTCAGCAGGAAAACAGACAATATAATTGTGTATTCTTGTACGCTCGCGAACACCAAGTTCCGAAATGAAGTTCCAACCAATTAGCAATGCAATGCGCTGGGGTATCGTTCGACATGAACATTGTTCGCCACCCTTTGGGCCCGAGCGCAACCACCAGCCCTCTCCAACTATTAAAACTTACTTACGGCCCTCCTGGAGGCGACGGCGAGGCCTTTTAATGCGCGCATTCGACACGGCCGGATGTCTTTGTAACCAGACGATGGATTTTTACGAGTTTCGCGTTTCGAAAATAAACTTTCATTAATCTTTACGAGGGCGCCCCGCCACGCCCGGCCGAAATAATTCCTTTGTTTCGCGAAGAATAACGGGCGCAATTTAGTGTCGGTTAAGTGCCTTCTTAAAATGCTCATTTTACAAATTAAAACTTCACGAGGACGCTGCTTATAAACATCACGCGCATAAAGAACCATGTAATTGTGTTGGAGCATGCGTGAAAAGTGAAAAATTAACTGTGCCTGCAATTAATGTTTTATAGCTGTTATATTATTATCCTTAGTGATGTTTAAATTTGGTTATAGTCAGTTTAAAGCACTGTAGAAGAGATAATGTTAATGTTACCGTATTTTATTGGAATAGACATTAGATATATAAATATTCCCCTACTACGATGTTTTATCGATACCGTTAAAACGTGCTAGTAACATCCTGCAAGATATGGGACTGAATGATAGAGAAATCCGATTCACAGCTAACCTGTGTTGGAATCAGAAAGCTGCCATTAAAGAGGAGGGCGAGATGATGGAAGAAATATCGATCCTACAAGAAGAAGAGTCCTATAAGGTTGTGTCCTTTTGCCTTTGTTACTCAATATGTACTCAGAATAAGGCAGCTTACACGATCAATAATACTGTCAATATTTTAGATTAATGACAGTATTACTGTATGTATAACATGTTTAAAATGTTCATTATTCTAAAATATTGACAGTATTACTTATCATGTGATGTATAGTAATGATACAATGAAGAGAATACAGATGTTTATTAAGATAATTGATTACTTGATAAATATAAAAGGAGGATTGAAGCAAATACTGACAGTACTGGGACTGACAGTATTATTAATCGTGTAAGGTATGGGTGTTTTGGGATGTGCTCGAAGGAAGTCATATGGGTGTAATTATTAATGGAGTCGTAATGAATAGCCTTAAGAATTCAGATGACTTCCACGAAGGAACACACCTTCTCGTGGTGTGGGGGCCCAGTGAGGAGACATCCGCAAACCGCTCTGCTATGAGGTTACATAGCAGCGACCAGGATGGTGTCGCATTGTTGAAATGTTCCGGGGCTCAAAACATCTCCTTGCGTGATGAGCCTCCCTACTAGAGTCACTCACAGCTTAGAACTATCGGCCTCCCTTGGCCAACTTTACAGCCGCGACGCTATTAGGTATCGAGGGCTAGGGCTGAACCTACATTCTACATCTATGCAGCCCACCACAACTCCTTCCGTGAGTGGGTTGGGCCTTCTAGAGTCATTTCACACCTATGAACTGTTGGCCTGCCTTGGCCAAACTCTTCGCCACACTTGGCGTTTTCCGACAACGAGGCTATTAGATATCGAGGGCTCGGGGCTGACACTACTTCTACTTTCATCCTTAGTCCAATCAAGGGCCTGGAAGAGACGGTGCTCCAGAGAACGTGGAAGCAGTGAGGCTAGTAGACTAGGACTGCAGGATGGCCGAAACTGGTAACAAGAAGAAGGTAAGAGGGGTTGTGATAGAACTGCGTGAACATAACATTGAGCACGAGGAAGTGGCCACAGTAACACGCACCACGAAGGTCAAAAATGGCAATGGACCTGTTATAAAGACCAAATAGTTGACACACTACATCATTTGCGACCACGTAACCAAGAACAGGTACATCACCTAACGCAAATCTTCTTATTGATAACAACTATATTGAAAAGGTAACCAAGTACAAATACCTAGCCACTTGGATAACAAAAACTAACGAGCAAGCAGTAGAAATCAAGTCCAGAATAGAGATTGCTAGAACTGCCTTCCTCAAAATGAGAGATCTCTGCTGTGATTGCGATTTAACGTTAGACCTTCGTGTTAGAATGGTAAGATGCTACATATTTCCAATTCTACTGTATAGTATGGAAGCATGGACACTGAACCAACACCTCAGCGACAAACTCCAAGCTTTTGAGATGTGGACGTATCGGAGAATCTCATGGGCGGAGAACCCCTTGAATGTCTAGGTCCTCACAATAATGGGGAAAGACCTAGAAATTCATCACATGATAAAGACCAGAAAGCTGAAATATTTGGGACATACCATGCGAGGGGATAAATATAATGTACTGCAGCTAATTATATAGGGGAAAATAGCAGGCAAGAGAAGTGTGGGAAGACGTAGAATATCCTGGATGCGGAACCTAAGAGACTGGTTTGGCTGCACCTCTAAAGATCTTTTCAAAGCTGCTGTTTCAAAGATCAAAATAGCCACGATGATAGCTAACCTCCGAGTAGGAGATGGCACGTGAAGAAGAAGAAGAAGAAAGAACAAGACGATAAACTCAATCTATGATGGAGCCTTTCGAGTAAGACAAATCTCCGAAACAGTCAATACCAATACCAAGACACCGTTAGTGGAAGCCCCGATGGTACCCTCGGCTGATTGCAGGAAACTGTGGGAACAACAGTTTTCAGGGTCAGCAGCCAGCATGGCCCTAGTGGAAAGAGACGAGTCACGAACTGACCAGCACAACAACAAACTTCTGCCAGAAGGGAAGAACAGACAGCTGAAGAGACAAGAAGAAGACATTAAAGTCAGTTCAGCCGAGAGACACGCAGACCTAGTCTGAAGCGTCCGAGAATCGGATCTAGGGATATATAAGAGAGGAGAGAAGCTATAAGGAAGCGGTGCAAAGCATCTACAGGCCAGAAGAGACCTATAGAACAATTACCTTGGTCAAGGGTAAAGCGGCCAAGCCCATCGAGAGAACGGAAAATGACCATCTCCGCATAAGAATCAAGGGAAGTGGTTCACAAGTTGACAACTATAAGAGAACATCTCAGACAAGGCCGCAGGCGCAGAAACGAGAATTAGGAAACCAGGAGTGGCACTCGTACTCAAGGGAGTAGATGTCCTTACAACTAGATTAGAGGTGGAGGCGGCTCTTAAAACAGTACTAGATGAGGAGGACGAAATCGGAGAGCCCCGACCGACTCGAAACTTTACCCAAGACATAACCATCACGACGAACGAGCGAGAGGCGGTGAAGCTTACCAACACCAAGTTTAAGGTGGGACTAATACAGTGCAAAGCAAACTGCAGGGAGGAACTACCTGGGGACTGCACCCGTAGTTGGATGGACAGGTATCGGGTCGCGACATGCACTGAGGAAGATCGCCGGAGAATTTACTTCAAGCGTGGAGAACCACCAGGCGCGGCAGTGCAGGAGCGCGGTTCCCCACTGCGCGCTGTGCTAAAAGGATGGGCATGCAGTGGGAGGCCTGCGATGTCCTATCAATCGGAAGGCAATGGAAGAACGTAAAATACGGGACGCTGGCGGAGAGGGCCAACCTAGCACCGAATGAGCCCCTGCACACCACCATATAGCAGACAAACGTCGGCAGAGGTAGACACCCTACCAGCAACTGCTCGCCTCTGCGACGTGAAGAGTGGCCCACGCGATTGTCCTCAGCGAGCCGAACAATGCCATAACTAGACTACTCGTGGGTGACGGATGGACCCATGGGGGATGTCGCAATCAAGATACTAGGCGACTACCATGGGCTTATCACGTGCCATGGTTCACCCACGAAGAGGATCGCGTGGGTGAAGCTACTGGACTACACTGTATTACACGCCAAATTGTGGCCAGGCGAACGCAAAGAAGGGCTGGACTGACTGAAGCAGACTATACGAACCGTTGGGGGGAATAGATCGTCGTGGGGGATGACCTGAACGCCAAGTCGCCAGCATGGGGATGACCCACCTCCGATACCAGATGAGATGAAATGATGGCGATGGAGATGGCAGCTGCATGGGGGAGGGGGGTGCTGTCTATACACAGACCTTCGTGAGACGCGAGTCGGCATCTATCGTTGATGTACCTTTCGTGTCCATACCACTGGGGAGAGAGTACGAGACTGCGGATTGGGAGTGATGGACGAGGGGTCACTGAGTGAGATAAGTAATACACACCATCCAAACCAATGTAGTGGTCGCATATCCCTGACCCTAAGATCGTGATCCACCCCCACAACCGAAGAAATACCGAGAGCGACAATAGAGGAGGCACACAATCAACAAAGCGACAACCCAGACAAAATGGCGGAGGAAGTGAACTGGCGACTTATCTAGAACTAATCTGAAATAATTGACCAACATCCTAACTGACCACTGCCGGCTAAACAAACACTTATACACGATGGATCTGGTGGACAGCCCGTTATGTAGAGGGTGCAGTGAAGAACTAGAAACAGCAAAGCATGTAATATGCTTCCGCCCAGCTCTAGTGAACACTAGGGATATAATAATAGGGCAATGTTGGCCTAGTATGGCCAGCATTGGCAACTCCTCGCCCGCCAGAGTTTTACAGCTCGCACGCAAAATTGACTGGTGGGTCGAGTGAGCAGCCTTAAAGGGAGGTTTCACCATGGGCCCATTTTGAGGCCTAAGTGTCTGTAGCTATGCTACCCTACATCTAACTATCCAGAACTATCCAGAACCGGCGATTTCGAGAGGCATGCCTGCAGGCAATCCCAATCAAGCAGAGTAACTCAAGGAAAACACAGGTGGGACGAAACCCTACATTCGGGGTTTCATCCCCCAAATGGAGCCGGGGATGGAACGTCAGCACGGTGAATTATAGTGGGAGCCCCGATGATACCCTCGGCTGATTGCAGGAAACTGTGGGAACACCAGTTTTCAGGGTCAGTAGCCAGCATGGCCCTAGTGGAAAGAGACGAGTCATGTACTAACCAACACAACAATAAACTTCTGCCAGAAGGGAAGATCAGACAGCTGAAGAGACAAGAAGAAGACATTAAAAAACTATCCAGAACTATCCAGAACCGGCGACTTCGAGAGGCATGCCTGCGGGCAATCCCAATCAAGCAGACTAAACCAAGGAAAACACAGGTGGGATGAAACCCCGAATGTAGATCATCCCCCATATAGAGCCGGGGATGGAGAGTCAGCACGGTGAATTAGTCCACGCAACTGCTATCCGGGCACAGTGTATTTCACACATATCTGTACCGGCTAGGGAAATCCGTAACGGCAAGGTACCGATACTGTAGTGGTACCGATGGTCCAAAGCACAAGTTGTACCAATGCCAGGGATGGGACCATGAGCGAGCCTTCCTATGGCTCGAATTGGGAGAAGCAATCCCTAGAGAAATAGGAATACGAATAACAGTCAGAAATGGGGGGCAGCAATGAGGTTTCGCCAGACCGTGATGAAGCAGAATTACAGTGACCATCTGGCACAGTGACGTGACGTGACACACGCCAGACTATGGATTGACGAGACAAGAGACAAGACCTACAAACTGAAGTGAGATGGCGCAAAAGTCTTATAGTGCCTCCGAGGCGGGCAAGCCCCGTGAGGTTAAGTTTTAGTCGGTAGGCCCGCCGGGGAGAATTCGTGGTGAATCCACTACTCACTCCTCTAACACCAGGAGATGGTAGTGATGCGTGGTTGTCTTTTAGTCACAAGTTTAGATATTCTGCAAATTCTCTAGGATTTCATTATGCGAACCAGCAGTACTATCGGCCTGAGAATTAATACTAAGAAAACCAAATGGCTGATTATTACCAAATACTCAATTACTGATGATGATATTATTCCAATTGTAAATGAAACTGTAGGGAAAGTCTCAACTTATAAATATGTAGGGTACAACATATATGATAAATGGGAAAACACTCGTGAGGTTCAAAGCAGAATCGACCAGGCAAGAAGATCATGCCGGAAGATGTACAAGATTCATACTAGATGTGACTTAAAAATTGGGCTACATCTCCGCCTACTTCGATGCTATGTATTCAGCGTTTTTTATATGGTGAGACGAACTGTAATAGACGCCATGTGCAGAAAGTTGAGACGTACGAAACAATCAAACTAAAGTACTCAATACTATTAAGAGAAGAAAGCTGGACTATTTCAGCCACATTTTGAGAAACAACAAATAACATGTATTACAAACCATCACACAGAGAGAAAAATGATGGTAGGTCGCAGAAGTATATGATGGCTTAACACCTACGTCAGTGGTACAGTACAACAAGATCATGTCGTGATTACCGAGGTCCTTGGAGGATAAGGCACAAGAAGTGTGTAAATGGCTGGTAGAATCACATTTTTTAGTAGAATAATGCTCGCCCGCACATAGCAGCCATCAGCTAATAAAGTCATATCAGGACTGTCAAAAAATCTGTTTTGTATTCATTGATAGTACGGTACTTTATTATTCTGGTCCTCTAGATCTTCATATCAATCGCCATTAGAATATGATGGGTGTTATAATAAGAAAGCTACCGCTCCCTACTAACACCACTAACACTAGTGGAAATTAGATGTAAAATTCACGAAGTTTGGCTAGAAATACCCTCATATATGGACATATAGGCGGATATTGATAACATCATGTCTAGCCTACGTCGACGTATTAATGACTGCTTTGAAAATCGTGGTGGTCCCACACATTATTAATTGTTATTCGTTTATTGTTTGATTTTTTGATCATCGATATATTTTGCTGAGACCATCAAATAACAGAATTTGATGGTCTCAGCAAAATATATCGATGATCAAAAAATCAAACAATAAACGAATTAAACGATTTTAATAGACTAGCAGAATTTGATGGTCTCAACAAAATATATTGATGATTAAAAACCCAAAAATAAATACTGATTTTTTTTAAAAGACAGTATATAATTAGATAAAACATATACATTAATTAGTAAATGCGGGTGTCAAACAAAAAAGCATTAACACAGTCTGCTTTATTAATTTAATAACCACCACAACCATGTGTCCCATAAATTTTCTCAACTAAAATTTACGAGACCTTCATAAATTCTTCTTCACACTATACCAGGATAACGATTCCAGTTACTCGGTACACACTAATTGATTTTTACAGCATACTGCACGCACAGCTGCCATTAAAACTACAAACAGTTTCACACATTTAAGCACTTGCCGTAATGACGTCGGTGCAAAAGCAAACTTTAATTAATATCGACGGACGAATGCCTTATCTTAATTAAGTCGGAACGGTTATTTTAACGATTATTTGCATGGCGCCGTTCTGAATCTCGCGCAGCATATTTGTTTTGATTAAATTCGAGATACAAAAGTCGACGCTTCGCAAATGAGACGGCGATGGCTTATTGAATCGCGCGCGCGATAACGAAAGGATTCCGATTTTCCCAAAGTTGGAAATAAGAGCCATTAGAACGGTCGTATTTCCGACGTGAACTATACAAATTGCTGTAAATATTTTAGAAGAGCGAGAGCGCGACTTGGGGAATATGGAGTGTGCAGCGACGTCGCGCGTGATTTAAAAGTGACACCCCATTTACTCGCGCCCAAAAATGAATTTCGGGACGCACCCTCCCTATGGCTCTATGTATATGTATAAAATAGTGCTGAATGATTTATGCGGGACGGGCCGGGCGGTCATTACGCGCCCGGGGGCAAGTTTAGAGTCTTATGGCCGCGAGACGGGGGTCGTTTGTTTCTGCATCTCGGCTCCCTTTAACTGGAATCAATGGCGCGCTCCGTCTTTACTGCCGAATTAGTTTTAGCTTGGAGACTTCCCCCATGGATGCAGTTACGGTGTGGTATTTCTTTTGACACCCCCGATTCGCTCGATCTGCATTGCTTTTGTGTTTTCGCAAGCTTTCAGAATACTTTATGGTACTACTTTTTTAGTTTTTCTATTAGAAAATGAGTTGTAATAAAACCACAATAATATAGAGTTTGTTTTTATGGACACTATAAGCATAAACTTATTGTTTATGCACTGACTTCGTGCAATTGCAATTAAGCAAGATTTTTATCTTGATTAATTCCAATTGCACGACAAGTGATTACTTGAGACAGTAATACAATAATCACATGCAATAACTTTCTATAGTAGACTTGACGTGACACACGCCAGGCCATGGATTGACGAGACAAGACCTACGAACTGATGTGAGATGGCGCGAGGGTCTTAGAGTGCCTCCGAGGCGGAAAAGCTCAGTTATATTAGGTTTTAGTCGGTAGGCCCCACGGGGGAGAATCATAGGTGAACCCGACACTACGAATGCCTCTAACACCAAGAGATGGTAGTGTGGCGTGGGTATCTTTTGAAGATTTCCTCCTCACAGGACCAAAAAAGGTATGCACATGAATAGTCTTATTAGCCACAAGTTTAGATATTCTGCAAATTCTCTACGATTGCAATATAACACACGCAATAACTTTCTACCGTTCTACTTTTTTTTAGTATAACTCTGATAATACAAAATTATTTTTTCTGTCATTCATCTGTCTTCATTCTTCCTTTATTGTAGATCTGTTGTTGAAATATAGTGTTTTAAAACTTTATAATCACTTTATTTCGCAACCATCTTTATATCCCTATATATGAGCCTGTGAAAATAAAATTGTATAAAAATAATACATAGGCGATTATAAACTATAAGGAAAACCCCTAGTTTTTCCTTATAGATTATAATAATTTATAATAGGCGATTATAAACTATAAGGAAAAACTCTAGTTTTTCCTTATAGTTTATTATCGCCTATGTAATATTTTTATACACTTTTATTGTCACAGCCATGTCAACTGTTGTTATACTATATTTATTGACATGTTGAACAATGCTACAAAGACAGTAAATTGTTCTACAGTACGACGAGTGTAGAAATTAGGATTTTTTCCTTGTAGTTTATAATAGTTTATAATAGGCAATTATAAACTATAAGGAATAACCCTAGTTTTTCCTTACAGTTTATAATCGCATATGTAATATTTTTATACACTTTTATTCTCACAGCCATGTTAACTGTTGTTATACTTTATTTATTGACATGTTGAATAATGCTACAAACACAGTAAATTGTTCTACAGTACGACGAGTGCAGAAATTCGGATTTTTTCCTTATAGTTTATAATAGTTTATAATAGGCAATTATAAACTATAAGGAAAAACTCTAGTTTATAATCGCATATGTAATATTTTTATACACTTTTATTCTCACAGCCATGTCAACTGTTGTTATACTTTATTTATTAACGTGTTGAACAATGCTACAAACACAGTAAATTGTTCTACAATACGACGAGTGTAGAAATTCGGAGGTCCTTAATTATCTAGAGCAGGGGTCGTCAATCTGCGGCTCGCAAGCTCCTTGAATCCGTATGACTCCTCAGAAATAAAATTGAAAATAATATATATTAATATGTATTATATAAAATTAAAATTAGATCTTTTAGATTTAGATTAGAGTAAGGACGAATAATGATGGCTGGATCGATGATGAGATACTGAGCTTGATGAAACAAAGGGATACAATATATAAAAGAATGAAATAGGAAAACAATGGAGAAGGTAGTACACTCCCACAAGAATTTTAGAAACTATAAAACTTAATAAATAATTCCATAAAGATTAAGAAGAAATATTATTTCTCAAACAAGTTTAAGGACAGTGGAAATAACCCCAAAAAAATTGGAATGTAATAAACGATGCTATGAACTATACGAAAAATGAGAAAAATAACATAAATTCATATATAGTGCACCATGGGAAAATTTGTGAGGGCGACTTGACCAAAGGTGAGGCCTTAAATAACCATTTTACGAACATTACAGTACATGCGTTAAGACAAAGTAATAAACCAAAATATAATCAGACCAAAACATCAATAAAATAGAATGATAAGTCAATTTTCCTAGGTCCTTGCGATGAGGAGAAAATTTCCGAACAATATTTCAACTCAAAAATAATACAACACCTGGAACAGATGATATAACAGTCAAAGAAAGTCCAGGTAATCTAATTATCAGCTTAATATGTAGACTTTCAAAAACAATGTTTGAAGATGCGGTATTTCCGACTTCATTAACAAGGAGTAAAATTATTCCCATATACAAAACAGGAAGTAAAGAATCGCCACAAAATTATCGACCAATTTCTCTTCTTAGTATATTCTCAAAAATAATAGAAAAAGTAATAAAGAAGAGGCTAATAAGCTTCATACGAACTACAGTTGCTTTTGATAAGCATCAATACGGCTACCAGGAGAAATCAAGCGCACAATCAGCTATAGCTGATTTCACAACATATATTCTAAATGAAATGGACAGTGGAAACTATGTGGCAGCAGTCTTCGTTGATTTTTCTAGAGCGTTTGATACTGTGGATAACACTATTATGATTGACAAATTAGAAGGTCTTCGTATACGAGGGAAACCTCTGATAAACTGATTAAAAGCTGCATAAGTGACAGACAGTAGTGTACTTGTGTACAAACAGTGATTTCCAAGATATAAAATATGGTTTGCCACAAGGGTCAGTACTTGGGCCACTGTTATTCTCGCTATACATTTGGGATATACAACAAATTGGCCTAAAAGGTCGTTACTTCACTTTTGCGGTTGATACAGCCCTGGTGTATAGTGTTAAAAAACACGTAAATATTAGTGAGACAATTAACCAGGACCTAAAGATCTTCAAGGCTTGGATTGACACGAATTATTTATTCATAAATTGTGATAAGACTGTTTATATGACATTTTCTTTCAGAGGCGCTCATAGGATCAATGTCTTATTAGACAATGTAAAATTACAAATTTTAGCGGAATATAAATATCTAGGCTTATGGATAGATAATAAATTTCAGTGGGAAAAGATGATTAAGCATATATGTAAGAAAATATTACCTGTAATAGGTACAATATACCTGTAACCAACTGTTAACGAATAGCGCAAATAACCATATTTATCATGCATATGTGTACAGACACCTAAACTATTTAATAGCAACATGGGGCTCCTGCAGTGGTTATATGTTGGATAGGCTTCAAAGATTACAGATCAAAGCTGTAAAAGAAATTTATAAACTATCATTATTAACTCCAACGGAACAGTTATACACTCAAAATAATTTGATGAAAATTAATGAAATAAAAATAATTCAACAATGCACACACATGCATAAAATTATGAAGCTTGCGTATAAATGTAATGTTAACCTTGTAACTGGTAATGATATCCATGGCATATCCACCAGACAATCTAGAAAATTAAGAATGTTTAAATGCTATACTTCGAAGGCGTATAATTGAACATATAATAACTGCATCAGTGAATATAACAAATTAAATCTTGATATAAAAAAATCTACAACTATAAAACAATTTAAATATAGGGTAAGAAAAAATATGTAGATGATTAAGGTTTCTTGTATTATGATTCTCTGTTAGGTTATTCTTATTCTGATTTATTTTATGATCTACTGATTCTGTATATATTTTTTCAATTACGTTTTCTCTGTTATTTTATTTTACCTTAATTGTGATTTATTTTTCTTTATAATTAGATTATTATTTTCGGTAAAGTGTAGGTCCTGGGCACCAGTTTTTGTACTGCTTACAGGCACCATGAAGAAGTTAAATAAATAAATAAGTAAAAATAAATTTGTGGCTTTCCCAAGAAAAAACAAAAAAAATGTGAGGGATATATTTGGCCTCAAAAGTTTGCCCATCCTAGAGGGGTATATGATATGCTGTTAAAATTACGCCATTCGGAAACTAAAGAATTCCATAGTCATTGACTACACAAAAGCTTTTGATACAATTAATCACTCAAAACTTTTATAAACATTAGAAAACATGGGCATAAGAGGAATGGCAGTTTGCCCATCCTAGAGGGGTATATGATGTGCTGTTAAAATTACACATTTCGGAAACTAAAGAATTCCATAACGATTTCTATATATACTATATTTAGTTATGCACATGCGTACCTTTTTTATAATTATTATATTAGAAGTTAACAAATGTAAAACAATTACACCCAAAACTAATGGTACATCTGATAATCCACATTAATCCGTATGATAATTTAAACATTTATCGGTTTATTATATAATTCAAGCAAAACTACAATCGAAATGTGATATTTGATATTTTACTATTTAACCTTCAGGACAACTTTTTTACGTACAGATTTTTGTATTAATTTGCATTTCTTTCTGGAGATGAGCAGTATAAAAAGACACGATTACATTCACTTTATTATCAGTCGCCGATAGCAACTAATACACAGCAATCATGAAAGTAGTAAGTAGTTATATATTTATTTAATTGTATTGTCGTTAAAAAAAAATCAAAATTGAATTTCAGTTTACTTTAACTTATGAACAAAGTTTCTATTAATAGAATAGCGGGTCTAATTTATTACAGCTGTTTACTAATAGGAGTGACATGTAATTACAACTTTTTCTACAATCGTTTGTTGATTTGATGTGAATAAGTAAATAATATAAAGTTATTTTCTTCAAACTTACACCATAGTGTACGGTGCGAGTATATATATATATATATATATATATATATATATATATATATATATATATATTATATATATACATATACTCGCGGTGCGAGTGATATATTTTATAATTAATTATTTACGATGAACGCGACCTTTAACAAAAATTAACTAGCATATTTAAATTATCAAATATCAAAAATCGCACGGTACAAATTTGTTAATTGGACGACTTTTCAATTTTTGTTCACATTTTTTGGTTAACTTATATATTTTTGGTAATCAAAACTATTTCAAAACGTGGGCAAACCACCAATCACCTTGAAATTTGGACTACAAATGTATTTTAAAGTTAGCTACAATAATACGTATTCGGCTTAATTTTATATTAATTAGTTTCCCTGTTATTATAAATTCATTTCTTGAACAACTTTTGAGCTAAGAAATTGTCTTGTCTAAAACGACCTTTATGTATATTATTATTATGTATATTTTTATTATGTGTATTATTATTATGTATAAATTTGAAGCAAAATAGTATAATTGATTTTGTATTTGTTTAGATCATTGCCTTAGCTTTTTTGGCATTCGCCTCAGCATCTCCCCCAGCCATTCATGGAGAACCAACAATCCCAATTGTCCGTCAAGAATCTGATGTAAGTTTCGATGGCACATACCAACACTCATTTGAAACCGCTCATGGCATCAATGTACAAGAACAAGGAGTAGTTAAGAACGCCGGCAGCAAGGAACAGGCTTCTGAAGTAACCGGATCATTCGAATACAGTTCACCTGATGGCGTTAAATACACCGTACAGTACATCGCCAACGAGCATGGATACCAACCCCAAGGCGATCATTTACCAGTAGCCCCAGCTATCCCAGCATATATTCAAAGGTCTTTGGACTGGATTGCTGCCCATCCACAACAAGAAGAAAAGGCTGTTTACAAGAAACACTAATTGACAACCGAGTTATGATACTGTTCTTGATTTTTTAAATGTAAATTGTAAACAATGTGTAAATAAAGCAAATTAATTCAGAAACAATTTCTACTAACTAGGGGAAAATGATTTAAAATCTCTTACATCACCATTATATGAATAAACAGAAAACATTTAATGCGGTAAAGCCGAACAAGTGATGAAAAATAAAATTAAAATTGTCTTATCGATATCCTATCACTTGAGCCCGTTGGATAGACAATTTCGAACCAAATAAAAAATCTTTATACAATTTTACCCTCAAATGTAAAACATTTATACTTTATTTTAATTTAAAGTGGTGTATAATATACCCACTTTGTTAGATAATATGATGAACCAACCATCAACTTCAACTGGTGTACCCCGCAATTATGCAAGATTTAATGAATAATATGCTCAAGATTCAATAAGCGGTATAAGAATTTTTTCTTTAAAAACCGGAATATTCGTAATTTTTTTTTCCGGGCAGATATCTACCAAAACTTAAATGATTTACTTGAAATAGTAGATAGTCTTTATTTGTTTAAAGAAGTATAAATGTGCGATTTATACTTCTTTTATTGCAGCAATTGTTGCAATGGGCCACTAGTATGATAATAATAATAATAATAATATATATATATATATATATATATATATATATATATATATAAATATATATATATATATATAAATATATATATATATATATAAATATATATATATATATATAAATATATATATATATATATAAATATATATATATATATATAAATATATATATATATATATAAAATTTAATGACTGTTATTATTGCCAAATGTGAGGCTATATATTTTATATTTTTTTACATATTTGTAAATGCAAATTCTCTAAAAAAAATTTTCACCGGAGGGTGAAATTTTTAGAGAATTTGCATTTTTATATATATATATATATATATATATATATATATATATATATAATATATATATATATATATATATATATATATATATATATATATATAATGATAATAATGCTAACTACGGTATACACTGAATTCGCTTTTATATATTTTATATATGCAGTCACTCTGCAACTGTACTGGCCAACCTTAAAGACACCACCAACCTTTAATCGGTTACAACTGAAATTAGTGAATTAGTGGTGATTTTGAATTGCATTAGAGGAGGCTTGATCCTAAAATATTAGGTTTATGGTTGTGAAATAAAGCGGAAATGATTTTAAAAAAAGATTTTTTTCCCCAGAATGAGAATGATGTGAAGCATTCCAGCAAGCGCCTTTCAAACCCCGATAACTGCTATTGTGCGATAAGTGTTTATTGTAGTTTAATGATGTACCCGGGGGCGGCGCTGGCGGCGTTAGTCACACTTTCAGGATGCGGGGGAGAATGGAACCGGATCCGGAAACCGGTGTCTACTGTATATATATTTCAAACAATAAGTCATTGCGGGCACATACGATACAACACATAAATTACACTTGTGTTAAATGGACGCCCTTGGATGTTATTTATATAATAACGCACTTGTATTTTATATGGCCGCCCCCCAATACAATTGGAAATTGCCACCGCGTTATAAGCCACGCGTTTACATATAGAAATGGGTAGCATTGAATTAGTTCCGCATTGTTTGATTGTGCTAGTTGCAAGAAGAGCCACAATGGGTAGTTATGATTGGGGAGAGCGATTACAACTGTATATTTATGTTTTAATAATATTTATTTATTTTCACAACAACACAATTTATTCCAAACGAACCTTTCAAAAAAGTGTATTTCAAACCGAAAAGAGATACGAATTTCTAGTTTTCAAAATTCGATTCAGACGGCTGGTATTTATATCAGGTAAATATATTTAACTCTCCTTAAAGATTTTTTTTTACATTTAATACAAAAAAAGACGCTTTGCAGGTACCTCTACCCCTTCGTTACTTATTTTAGGTGTCGAAATGATACACAAACCAATCGAAGACAGTTATTTATGTACCAGTACGAGAAGTCGAACAAAGGTGACATGTTATCGAAGAGTCTGAATAAATTGAAATATCTTACGCTGAAGAATCTGATCGGAGTAGCTCCAAAATGACTAGAGCTTAGCCGAAATTAGTTGCAAAGTGTAGCTGAAGTGTGATAAAAAACAAAGTAAAAAAAACTATTATAGAAATTATACCGTTTTGGCAGTAAAGCCGAAGAAGTGAATTGTGAAAATTAAAATTCAAATGACTGTGGACTGCGGAGTTTATGATATCGTACGTTGGACAAGAACAAGACGTCAAGAATGGAACTAGCACGTACTAAGAATGGCTGATGACGGACTAGCCAAGGAAGCCGCAACATCAATACCAAACACAAGGAGGCCCCTTGGACGACCTCAAAAGATGGAAAGATAGCTGGACGTCTATATCACAGGAGGCACAATAGTTGGCAATTAACAGGACTAGTCCTACATTAAGAAGAAGAAGAAGAAATTCAAATGGTCCAATCAAGATCAACTTTATCACATTGGATAGATAATTTTCAACCAAATCAAAAATCTTTGTACGAGTTTTCTCTAAAACAAAAGATAAACCCAACGAATTTAATTTGAAAAGTGATAAAAATCAGTAACATTGCCAAAACTATTCTCCGTTGCGTCAAAGCAGGAGTCATCATAACACTGACATGATACTCAAACTAAGTCATTTGATTGGAAATATAGTCTTGATGGCAGGGAAAATGTCGAGATTGTTTCAAATTGAATCTGAAAAGATACAGGTCTTGGAAACTTTTTGAAACTTTGAAAATTTTATATCATGATAGAAGTGGTTTTTGGTTTTACTTTGTAGGTCCTTCATTTCCAAGGAGAAAAAGATAAAAATATTGTTATGAAATGTATACCCTTTTGGCGCTAAAGTGCTGAAAAATAAAATAAAAATTGTCCAATCAAGATGAACTTTAGGCTATTGGATAGACAATTTTGAACCAAAAAAAATCTTAATAATAGTTTTATTTATACTATATGGATTATTTAACTTACACTTGTTATCATTTTTATTGAAACAAACTGTTAATAGGAAATATAGCTTTTTAATAATTCAAAATAATAGTATTTTACCTGTATTTTATATATTATAAATCATTTGTTATTAATATTATTAATGTATATACCATAGATTTGTTTTATAAACAAAATGCATATGAAAATAGAGTAATAGCAGTTATTTTTCTTCAATAAACTGCGGTTTATATATTTATTTGAAACACTCTAAAAATTAAATAACCGGGCATTTAAAATTAAGCGTTTGTTGATTTATTTTAATTGAAAGCGCCGCAATTGAAAGCACCGCGAGCGCACACGGTACGTACGTTTTAATATTTTTCAATAATTTACATTTTTTAATTAAATTTCGATACAATCGCGTGCGTTTTGTGCGCCATATTCGAAATCAAATTAAAATAACAATTCCGTTCGGTTGCGCGAAATATATAAATACATATCTGCACGCTGAAAATGTTGATTTTTGTTAATTGTACCCGGCGATGATTTTTTTTTTCTAAATAATTTACATTCGGGCGCCGGGGATGATTGATGCGCACTGTTTGAGCGCCCCCCGACGAACGAAGTTATCCAATTACATTACCATTTGCCGGAATGCGGCGGCCCGTGTCTGCGCCATAAGCTGCGAAAGTAAACCTCCGGAGGCTAATTAATGAAATAATGTCCATCCCGAAACAAAAGAGAATCCCGGAATGGGTGCATGCAGTATGTATGTAATTAATAAATTTCGTTTGACCTGTACATCACACGTTTCATCGGGCATTAATAAAATGGTAATTAATAACAGTGCAACATCACGGGCATATTCCGCAGGGGGGTCACGGAGACATCCGTCCTACCGGCATTAGTTAATTAAGCTAATTGATGGGCGGTCGCCGTTTCCGATGTCGCACCGCGGTGGTATGCATTTCAATTCAAATAATGGTTCTAAATTAATTCAATTGCAAAATGTTAGTAGGAGTTGGCACATTGGTTAATGTTGATATCACTAATTAATTAAAATCGTATTTACTTAAAAAGATACCAAAATATATCATTGTTATAGCTGTATGGCATAACTTTCTTCTACTTTTTATTCACAAATAATGAAACACCTAGCTCAGAGGTCTAGTGGTTAGAGGCGCTTCGTACTGAATATTGGGATGTGAGTGAGAGTTCAAACCTCGTTGTGGTTGAAATTACGATAATCACCTTTCATAGTTTTTCATAGGTTTTCTGTAATGTTATAATAAATTCCTTTGACCTTCTCGCTTTACCAGCGGAAAAGACCTGATATACTTCATTCTTTATAACGCGGATAGCTATAAAGATAGAAGTTTGGGCGATTTTTATTATGTAGTCATAAATAAGCGGTGCTATTTTAATTTTTTTTTTAATATTGTGTGAATTCATCCTCTAGGTGAGCTACACTGATGAGATTTAATAAGATCGAAATCTAGATATGTAGATTGCTATGAGGTGGGTTCACACTTATATATGAAGAGTACAAGGCAGAAAGGAGGAATGTTAGTGTAACTCTAGAAAACAACATTTCCTGTTTAGCGCACATATATACACAAATATATATATATATATGCATTAACAGCTACACTTTACGGTAGAAGGCATCATCATCATCATTATCATCAAGTAGCCTGTAGCGTCCACTGCTGGACATAAGCCTCCCTTAGTTTCTTCCATTCTTCCCGTTGTTGCGCTGCTGGTATCCAGTTGGGTTTGATACGTTTGAAATCTCGTAGGAGGTCAGCCTCTGCTTTTATAGGCCTCTTGTCTAGGCCTCCATTCGACAATTCGTTTTGTCCACCTGTCATCCGTCATTCGTGCTACGTGGCCAATTCCACTTCAGGCAGGCAATCCTCTCTACAGCAACTGCGACTCCAGTTATCTGCCGTTATATAGTATTCTAGTATTTCGAAATATGTCTCGTAGTTTTATTCCTATCATGGACCTCTCCATAGCGCGCTGTGGTACCTTGATTTTGGTTATAGATTGTTTTGTCAGTGTAAGCGTTTCAGCTCCGTACGTTAGGGCAGGCAATACGCATTGGTCCTACACCTTTCTTTTTAGCACATGGGTATATCAGCTTTATGTACGTGTCGCAGCTTGCCAAAAGCGGCCCAGGTTAATCCTACTCGTCTGTCGAGTTCAATTGTTTGGTTATCTCTACCAATTCGAATCTCGTGTCCAAGATATTTGGATGAGGCAGTC
The DNA here is from genome assembly GCA_963942505.1 of Lordithon lunulatus. Taxonomy (NCBI): domain Eukaryota; kingdom Metazoa; phylum Arthropoda; class Insecta; order Coleoptera; family Staphylinidae; genus Lordithon; species Lordithon lunulatus. Next base: position 48,574,378 of record OZ012672.1, on the reverse strand, counting down.
TGCTCTAATTTTACATTATCCACTGAAATAGTTTCATTCAATACCAGGTTGGTCATAATTTGTGTTTTAGCGTAGTTGATCTTTAGGCCAACTTTGGGTGAGGCAGAGCTTAATTTCTCGAGTTCTAGCTTCTTCAACCGAATCTGCTATAAGCACAATATCGTCGTCGAAACGCAGATGGCTTAGTTTCTATCCGTCGATGTTCACCCCCAGATGTTCGAAGTTCTTCTTAAACATATATTCAAACAGTGTAGTAAATAGTTTGGACGAGATGTCGTCTCCCTGCGTACCCCTCTCTCTATGCAGTCTCGCGCATGCAGTTGCAGTTTTGTATATGTTATTGATTAGTGAGGAGTATCTATGGTCTATGCGGCATTCAGCTAGTGCTTCAATTACTTTTCGTTGGTTGATGGAGTCGAACGCCTTTTCGTAGTCGACGAATATGAGGACTCTCTAGTCCTCATATTCGTCGACTTATTGCACTCGACACATTTTTCGACCAGTGACTTGACTAGTTGTAGGTGGTCGTTTGTGCCAAAGCCTGCTCTTAAACCTGCTTGCTCCTTGGGTTGATAAAAGTCTAGCTTAGATGTTAGTCGCCTAGTTATGATCTTCATAAACAGCTTATAAATGTGTGAAAGGAGGCTGATTGCGACGTCTGTTGGGTTTTCTTTTATGTGCATGATGATAATTAAAGCATTGTTCCATTTTGACGGGAGGTTCTCCTCGCTGAGGCACTTGAACAGAGTGTGAGGTCTTGGATAAAATTTTCTCCGCCCTCTTTTATGGCTTCGATCACTGGTTCATCTTCACCCGGGGCTTTACTATTTTTCATTTTCCTCCCAGTGACATTTTAATTTCCACTATTGATATCAGGAACATCATCTGATCTTTGATTTAAGACTCTGGGTATTTTAGGGTATTCATGGTGGTTATCTGTTACTTTATATAGTTCTCTGTAGAAATGTTCAATTATGTCTATGATCTTGTGTTTATTGGTTGTTATGTTTCCATTTGCATCTGCTAATTTTTGGATGTCATTTCTTCCAATAGCTAGTTCTCTGTTCATTACCCTCATACAACTTCTATTACTTCGGAGATCTTTTCGGTGTTGAATTTACGTTTATCTTTCCGCATCTTCTTAGATATTTCTTTATTTAAGTTTCTATATTCTTGTGAGTCTTTATATTTTAGGTCTCTTCGGTGTTTCATAAGCTGTTTTGTGTGTGTACTTAATTTTCCACTCTCCTTTTCCTGTTTATTGGTTGTTATGTTTCCATTTGCATCTGCTAATTTTTGGATGTCGTTTATTCCAATAGCTAGTTCTCTGTTCATTACCCTCATACGTCTATTCCTTTCTATAACTTCGGAGATCTTTTCGGTGTTGAATTTACGTTTATCTTTCCGCGTCTCTTTAGATATTTCTTTATTTAAGTTTCTATATTCTTGAGTCCTTATATTTTAGGTCTCTTCGGTGTTTCATAAGCTGTTTTGTGTGTGTACTTAATTTTCCACCCTCCTTTTCCACTTTAGATTTGCATTTACTTACTGCGTCTATTAGTGCAGAAACGATGGTATCATTTACTTCTGCAAGCTTCATGTTCGCTAGTCCTTGTAAGTTTGTTTGTATTATTTGTTTGTATGTATCTGGTTGTTCGATAGATTTGTTAGTTTCCTGTTTTTTTGGTTAGTTTAGATCTTCCTTTTTTATGTTTAACACTGTCTTTGCCCTGACCATACGGTGATCGCTGCCAACTGAACACTTGTTTAGTACTGTGATATCTTGTATTATGTTCTTCCTGTCACTTATGATGTAGTTTAGTTAATTTTTTGTGACTCCATCTGGGCTCCTCCATGTCAACTTCCGCGTTATTCTTTTTTTTGAAAAAGGGTTCATTGCGTAGAGGCCATATTGTAGTAAGAATTAAAATAGTAGGTTTCCCCTTTCATTCCTTTGTCCAAGTCCGTAGTTTCCAATTGAAATTTATTCTTTTTCTTGTTTTCCTTAATTAAAATCGCCAATTAGAAGTGTGTATTGGGAGTAGCTCATAGCTGTGGCAACGTCTTTATAGAAACTCTGGACTTCTTCATCTGCGTGGCTGGGGGCGTATTCTTGCACGATTCTAAGAGTATACCTTTGGTTTATTTAATTTAAGTATTAAGTAGCTTATGCTTCCAATCTCAGTGATGTTCTTGGCATATGTCTTGTGTATGATAAAACCAACTCCTCTTAGGGTGGACTCTTCTTCTCCACTGTAGTAGATGATGTTTCCTGATTTTAGTTTATTTGGCCTTCACCTTTCTTCCTGAACTCACTAATACCTACTACGTCCCATTTAATGTGTAGAAGTTCTTCATCTATTTAATTTTTCTTCGGTTGACAGTGTTCGAGTGTTATATGTGGCGATTTGCAATTTTCTTTTCTTGTGGTAGCCTGATCCAATGCGGGGATTCTTCGCACCTACTGTTCTCTGTCTGTGTCGGTCGCTACCGTGATCGGACGACTTCGAACTGCCGGAGACTGAGGGCCTTCTACTGTTGTTGTCTCTCATAAGGGGATTTTTAGTCGGTGACCTACCACGCTGGCAAGTGCGGGTAGGTAGGTGGGTTGCGTTTACCCAGTATGTGGAATTAAATTTCCTTAATTCCGGATCGTACGGTTATTCCGCCGCGGTTCGGCCGACAGAGCCTCGTTTGTTATCTAGCAGTAGGTATCCACGTGCAGAGAGGTTGTCATTTGGGATGGAGACATGTTAGATGTTGCCAACTCCTTAACCACCATTAAATAAATAAATATATATGCAGACCTATATTGTTGTATGGAGTGGAAGTGTGGGGATTGCGTGAATGGGAGGTAATAGAAATGGAGCAAGGTTGGTTTCTGAAGAATCTGCTAGGGCTCGAAAGGTCGACACCGAGGGCAGTGCTGTTGCAGGAGACAAATCGTATGAGTATGTGGTGGGAGTCGTGTGAGGGTTGTGAAGTTTGAGGAAAGATTGCAGGATTTGGGCGAGGAAAGACTGGTACAGGAGGTATGGATGAGGTGTAAGAGTAGAGCAGAGAGTAGATGGAGGAAGGACAGAGAAAGGATGTATGAAAGAGTGGGTATGTCTGAGGTGTGGGTAGAAGAGAAGCTGAGAGAAAGGGGTAGCCTGGGAACTGAGATAAGGGAGAGATTGAAGGATATTGAGTGGCAAGAAAGGCAAGTGAGAATGGCTGAGAGCTCATACAACTCTGGCTACGTAGAGTGGCGAGTGAAGGGGATACTCCCGAGGTACTTAGCCAGGGGAGAGTGGAGCAGAGAGGACAAAGTATGCATGGCAAGGGCGAGGTGTGGTTCAGAAGAGCGAGGAAGAAAAGTGTGGATGGGGCTGGGGTACACCGCGTGTGCGCTGTGTAGGAGGGGAGTGACACGTGGTGGCACCTTAGCAAAGAATGTGAGGGAGTGAAATAAGAGTGGGTTGGAGAGTGCAGAAAGCTGAACGAATGGTTAGGAGAGGATGCGAAAGGCGTGAAAATCTGCAGGAGCCTGACGTGGGAAAGGAAATTGGCGAGGGCAGAGGGGGTTTATTTTAATGGATAGAAAAATGTATTTTATGTTAATTTGTATTCTCTTTTTTGTGTCTTTTTTGATTTCTTCTGTGAAAGTACGATTTGGGAATGTGTGTAAAAGGGAAGGGTTGGGCTGATATGCCAAATAAAGGTCTATTTTTTTAATTTTTATTTTTTTATATGCAGAGTTGAATCAAGAGAAAACATGAAATTTCATAATATTTACATTTTCTCACCACTACAGCGTGAAAACGGTAACAGCTATAAAAAAACGTCTAGTATTAATCCTACAGGGATGGAAATACACCACACTTGACATATATACCATCTCTCTACCATTTGAAATAGAGACTCTACAGAGTTGAAACAGGGGAAAACCATAAAATTTCATCATGTTAAATTTTCCCACCGCTACAGCGTGAAAACGACAACAGATACAGAAAAACTCTAGTTTCAATCTGTAGGACTGCAAATAGACTACACTTGGACATATATACCATCTCTCTACCATTTGAAATAGAGAGCTACAGTTGAAACAGGGAAAAACCATGAAATTTCATCATTAGTCTCAATCTATAGGGCTATAAATACTCTATATTTTCACATATAAACCATCCCTCTAGCATTTTAAAGAGAGACGCTACAGAGTTAAAATAGGAAAACCCTGAAATTTCATCATATTCACATTTTCTCACCACAACAGCGATAATACGGTAACAGCTACAGAAAAACGACCAGTTTCAATCTGATATGTTCTTAAAGATTGTTTGCATTATTTACATCCAATGAGGTATCATTTAAGCCCTGGTTTCTAAGGGAAATCGTAGTGTAAAAACTGCAGCTTCTGAGGTCATTCAAACGTAACAAAAATCGCTCTTATTGAGTATAATTTTAATTGAAAAAGAAAAAGTGATTAAACGTTGTATATTACGTTGGGTTATATATTTTATGTTTAAACACTTTTTTCGTTTTCAATTAAAATTATACTCATTAAGAGCGTTTTTTGTGATGTTTGAATGACCTCAGAAGCTGCAGTTTTTACACTACTATTATTCTGTAGGAAACCATTGTTGTTGTTGTAGCTTTTCCTGCCTTATTTTTGTTTCTGAGAATTGAGTAGACAAATTTAAACTGTTAAGAAACTGTTAAGTAATTTTTCTGACCCAGCTCATGGCCGAGTGGTTAGAGGCGTCGTCCGTTCTCGTACTGAGCAGTGGGGAGCCTGAGTTCGATCCCCAGCGGCGAACGAATTTTCGCGAATCACCTTTCACAGTGTTTCAGAGGTTTTCTGTGAAGTTAATGTAAATTCCGGGTAATTAAACTCCTCTGAGCTTCTCCCTTGACCGGCGGAAAAGCCTTATAAAGATAGAAGTTTTTATTTTTTTAAATTTTTTCTGGAGGTTCTTTTTGTGAGGGGCAGTATATATCAAGTGTCGACAACAGTTGTACAATTTCTGCAGCATCAGCCGCCCGAACTTGTTAGTATATCATGCCTTCTACATTGCCTTCCCATGTTTTCTGTGGTTTTCCTCTTTTTTACTTTCGTATTATGTGTGAATCCCATACTATTTTGGTATGTCTATTCTCTGATATTCTTATCATACCACCCTAATTGTTTTTTGCCAATCGTGTTTTTATCTGTAGCCTTTTCCTTATTTCTACATTTCTTATTTTATCCAACTTTGTGACTCCTACTTTCCGTAAGTACCTCATATATGCCGCTTGTACTCTGCTTTTATCTCTCTGCTGCTAACCAGCTTTCGGCGCTGTATAGTAGTATTGACAGTACTGGTATGTAAATTGTTTTATACAATACCATCTTTGTTTTTTTTGGAGTTAAATATCAATAAATTAAATTGGACTATATGAAATTACCATTATATATTCAAGTGTGTTAATAGAATGTGTTACCAATGTGCTACCGGTACGGTTGTTTTAATTTGTTAACATTGTTTTCCGTATTAATAATAATCCACCTGGCGTTCCCGCGAATGGGGAGCAGCAGCAGCAAGCGCACACGGCAATAATGCGCGACCGGCTCGGAATTGTAATCCGAGATTACAGAACTTAGGATTGCATAGAAATTAGTTTAACCGGAGTGTAATGCATTAACCGTGCCGTTTCAGAACTAATCAGCGCCAGCACCATCTGTACACGTCTTCTAGTAATTCGAACCGGTTATAATTACACCCAGAAACTTAATAACCAACCGACTTGCGACGGGATGAAGCGCCGCCGCAAATAAAACTGTTGTCGCGGAGGCTTTGCGCTGTTTTGTCATGTATTAAATGTGGGGGTTGCCGCGGCATATAGTGGCGTCTGTAGGGGGTATATATGTGTGTGTTTTGGAGAGCTCGCGGAAAGTTTCAGATGCATCAGTTTGTTTCAATAAATTGCTGTCTCAAGTTTACTCGCTGTTCCTGCAACTAGCATACTCGGGGTTAGTCTGTCAGCAGGATTAACATAATTGCTACTATTATATAACCACAAATATTTGGAACTTGTATCAGGATTTCAACACGTTTTAAAAAATTTCACATTTTAAACTTTAGCACCTTGGAGAAGCTTGAAAACTACTTTACTCTAATTTTACTCCAAACTATAATATTTATGATTTTTTGTTTAAACCCCAATCTAAAGCAAATTCAAATTAATCTACCAAAAAAATTTAACCGTCTTACACCATTCCGTTGCTATCGCGACTTCATTAAACCCACTAGCTTTCCTCCAGCTAAATTTTAAAAGCTCGTCCCCGCCATATTAATTAATCCGGATACTTTTGTAATTTCCACCTAGCCTTCTCCTATATAAAGCCGCAGCAAATGAGACGCGAATCAATTTTAATTACCGCAAAGTTTGCCGTTTCGCAACTTTAAACGGCGGCGTCTAAGGTTTTATATATTTTTTTTTTGTGCATGCGGATCGGCGAGTCTCGCGATGGAGTCTGGAGGGATTAAAAATGGCGTTGTGCAATTTTACGATGGGTTTAATTAAATTTCTGCGTTTTCTATAATAAAACGAGCGCGAAAAATTCTTTCTGCAACACGATGCCGCATTATAATCGTAACTATAAAAAGGAATGATGGGCGTGCTATTTTTAATATGTGCAGTTTGTAGGGAGATGATTATGGAATAATTATGTATTCATATTTTTTTTAATCATATGGGACGTTTTATTATGAGTAGTTTAGTAAGTTTTATTATACCACATACAATGGATGTCTATATTGCTTTTATTTTTTAAATACAATTAAAATATATAATGTAGTTTGTGGTAGAGTCACTACAAAGACAGTCCAGAGACAAATAAGTGGCTGTGCTAAGAAATATTGATAAGTGTAGCGTATACGGAATTGTTCTGCGATGATTGTAATTGATAATTGCTATTAAATGAAAGTGGCATTACAAATAATCTAAATTTGTTTAAATTAGAGTCAGCTTCCATTCTATATGAAGAGTACAAGGCAGAAAGGAGGAATGTTACTGTAAACTAAAACTCTAGAAAACCAAATTACATATTTAGAGCAGATTTCTATACACAAACTAGTGACCACGCCAGAAATGGTAAAGAATATCGACTCAAAATACGCGAGCTTACATGGCATTTCAAAAAGATGTGAACTTGAGAACGCTGTGTGCAAGGTGGGTGCCACGTTTGCTCAGCATGGAACAGAAACAGCGCCGGGAGAATCATCTTATCGTGGCATGGATGACCCTAACAGGAGTATAAACTTCTGTCGGCACCACTCTCAGGATCATCGAAACTACTACTAGTGAGGGGGCTCCACTACGTCAAAGTGTTCAACCCTAGAGAAGGGAGCTCACCTATGAGTTGTAATTCGTTTCACAACAACCATAAAGCCGAGATTTTGCGTCGATTCCGATGACACCAGGCGATATTAGAGTTTCAGTTTTTTAGGATGATAGAACTTTCATTGCCTTCTTTGAAGCCGATTCTGTATTTCAGTCAATTGACTGTCTCAAGTGTAAAGTGAACTCTTATTTGACGTTTTTTGGGATGCGCGTGGGATAATTTTCATTGATTATCTTCAAAAAAGCGAGATATTTCAAAGTTATTGCAGTGTTTGAACCATGAAATCAAGAAACGAAAAAACGGCAGCAGGTGGCGAAATACAAAGTGTTGTTTCATCAAGATAAATTCACCAGTTCATTCCCCATTTATATTCAATTAATGTAATACGACTAATTTAAAAAAAAGTTCAGAAACAAATGAAATGCAGATGCTTCTTGGTACATTAAACTACATTTTTGAATTTTATTTTGTTATGTCTCTTATAATTTGGCAAGTTATTATTTTATTATTTTAGTTGGCATACTGTGTTTTCCCCGGTTAAACCATTTCGGCGATTGCTAACGGAAGTGCACTCCTTTTTGAAATCATGACCGGAAGTTGTGGCTGCCATGTACACTTTTAATGACGAAGATAAGAAAATGAGCAGCAAAAGATAATGAAGATGACATATTTAGTTCCCACGCTATACATTTAGTAGGTACACATTTAGTTCCCAGGCTAAATCGCCCAACTACCTACTACTTATATCCCACGTCCCTATCTTAATCATGGTAAATCAATATAAATTGATACCTAAAAAGGAATTTTTAGGTATCAATTTATATTTCTGTTGTGCTACTTTCAGCACATTTGGATTAATCTTGGCTTCATTTCTCACCTTATCATGGCATGGATGACCCTAACAGGAGTATAAACTCCTGTCGGCACCACTCTCAGGATCATCGAAACTACTGAGCCCCCTCACTACGTCAAAGTGTTAATCCCTAGAGGGGGGAGTTTACCTATGAGTTGTAATTCGTTATGCTGCCACCAGATAGATTGTAATATAATTGGCTTTCGTGTCGACCAAATTGCAATTGAATCTTGTTTGAATTACGCTAAAATAATATCACATATTATATGACAACATTAATCCAACTCGCACAAAAGAACCCCGTATTAATGCGTGCATTGTAGCCATTTAGTCCAGCATTAATTAAATTCAAATTGCATTACAATTCTGCGTACGTTCTCGCCCCCGTTTCAATATTCGATAATTAATCGCGCAATGTGTCCATGGTTTTAATACGAATACATATTATGTTTTCTTTTAATTAAACCGATCAAAGTTTGCCATGCCAAGCCCGCCCTTCATTGTTTTGCGCCCGAGTTATGCAATTCCAGTCGAAGCTGGAGTTTTCATATCTGCGCGCCCCGCAATAAAAGGACAATCCGCCGGAAAATCTAAACAGCGATGTTATTAAAGACAATAGTAATTTGCGAACGGGGAGCTGTTTGTTATCTGCGTTATTATGTAAACTCGTCGCGTATTGTGCAACGCGATTGTGTTAATATTATTTTGTTTTTGAAGCGATAGTTGCATTCGTTAGGAATGGTAATTATAAATTGTATACTGCAAGTAAATTATATTTAGAATGCGGATTTTTTCAGCATAAAACGTCATTTGCATACATATTTTCAGGTTTCCAATGGGAAGCGGCGGTTTGTATGTAGTACTGCTCAAATAGACACCGAGTACAATTTTCGTTAAAATGGATTGTTCCATCATTACTCTAAACAAAAATGTAAGGGTGGAATCAGCTAGTCCGATTGCCAGGACGGCATTATATATATATATATATATATATATATATATATATATATATATATGTAATGTAATACTTCTTCTTAAACTTCTTTATAGCCACTAGGTGCCTGTTTCTTTGTGATATAAATGCCCAAGAGTCTGCCCATCTCCGCCTGTGGAAGGCGATGGGCTGGGTGAATTGAGTAGCCCACCGCCCGAGTCATCTGGTCCCCAGCCCAGATAAAAGAGTAGGGTAATTATTGAGCAAATAAACCAAGACCCCATAAACGGATTAATACCGACTAGCTAAAGGATACAGTTACCTTGCCCGCTTTCATCAAGGTACACCTCCCGGTACTACCGCAGGATATCGCTATTAGTAGCTGGCAGAAATATATTGGCCAGAATCCTGGTAAACCGCCGCCTCCCTGTAATTGAAAGGTTTCTACCGATTGCCCAGGCTAGCCCGATGCAAGACAGACCTGCTCTTCTTTATCCGACAACCACAAGAAAAGACCTGCAGGCAACAAACAACAGATCGTAGACAACTTTTTTGCTATGGAGCGTAAAATAAAAATACGAGAAGAACACAAGCGGCCCAAGCGCGAATTCTGCCGAACATCGTAGGCAGTCCCAGGTAAAAAAAGAAGGAGACGACGATGGACGAACCCCACGCGGCCTGAACTAGGTAGATCATCCCTCAACTCGAACCATGGGTGAAACGTTCTTACACAACTTTTTGCTATGAAGTGTAGAGATAAAAAAACGACAAGAACAGAAGCAGCCCTAGCACGAATTCTGCCGAACATCTGAGGCAGGCCCAGGTAAAAGAAGAGGGAGACGACGATGGACGAACCCCACACGGCCTGAACTAGGAAGATCATCTTTTAACTCGAACCATGGGTGAAAAGTTTGTAGGCATCGTTTTTGCTATGGAGCGTAGAGATACCTTTCGATACTTGAAGCAGGAATTGGTATATTTGACAAGGTCATGCCGAGTTCTTCGGGCATAAGTTAGAAACGTTAATGAAGAACGTCTAGAGGAGAGTGTCTAATAATGCTTCCCCCCAAACATCCAGCCCAAAGCATGATGGCTTTGGGGTTCTGCGTCGCCGAGAAAAGCCCAGTCACCAGTATTGAGGGAAACAACTCGTTAAACCCGTCACTGACATGGAAAGTAGTAATAAGACTAATAAGCCAGCTAGCAAGAAGCAGGATAAACCCAAACGCATCAGCCAGGGCCCTCCAATGCCCAAAATTCGCGAGCAATTCCCCAAATTTCCAGGCGCAAACGATCGAGTCCATGCTCAATTAGTTCTCAAAAGAAAGGTAACTGATGGTTTTTATCGCCGCTAGCGTTGCACCGTCTGGTGATGAGTTAGATGCAGCATACAACGCGCCATTCCAAGTTCTCAAGACGTAACATAAAGCGAAGGAGCACTTGAGAACAGAGGCCACACCGGCATCTGGTAACTCCTAAGATTCGGTGTGTGTAACCTCTTAGGCCAAAGAAAAAACCCCTCCAACTTCAGCTCTTCAATCAACAGGGCTACGGCTTCGCGAAATTTAAAATCGAAAATGATACAACTAACCCCCTAGGAGGACAGTTAAACGCCATCTGCCGGCACCACATTAATTAGCAGTGTACACCCATATGCTAATAACCGTCAACATGCTCATGCCATCAGGATCACCGAGTAGTGCCCTCTATGGCAAAACATTCCAACAGAGTGCTTGAGATATCAGCACAAGGCCAATCTTATAAAACATATATAAGTCTGAATCCATCTCTTAGCAATCTACATATATAGATTTCGATCATATTAGATCTCATCAGTGTAGCTCAGCTAGTGAGAGTGAATTCACACAATATCTCGAGTGGTTATATACAAAAATGATACAACTAACCCCCTAGGAGGAAAGTTAAACGCTTTCTGGCGGCACCAGATCAATTAGCAATGCACACCCATATGGTAATAACCGTCAACATTCTCATACCATCAGGAAGTCTTAAGTGAATAGGGGAATTCACGACTTTTGTATATAACCAGTCGAGATATTGTGTGAATTCACCATCACTAGCTGAGCTACACTGATGAGATCTAATAAGATCGAAATCTAGATATGTAGATTGCTAAGGGGTGGATTCACACTTATATATGTAAAGTTAACAACAGTAAAGTGGCAAAAACGGCTTATAGGGTGCAGATCCACCCAGTATAAATCGTGGATTTCTGATAGCACACGTCATACCTCAATAAAAGCGGCTCCAAATATTATAGATTCGCAATACCATTCGAAAAGATCTTCCGCATAGTTCTTCGTGGTATTCCTGAAACCATAACCGCAGAAAACGTACTGGAAGACGTCAAAAGGCAGGGTTTGTCCGCGATCTCAGCCCACTGAATGGGCCAAAAAACAAACTCCAGAGTATTTTCGATGGTGATGCTAACATTACCATTGACCCCCTCTACAAGACAAATATCTTCATGATTCACCGCGTTATGGTGGACTATAAATTCGAATCACTATACGTTGGGCAGGGTCATCGATGTGTTTGGTGATTCCGCTTCCAATTTTCAGCTTTAGATGAGCAGGCTCTCTCACACACAGGATATGTACGCACACGCGTGACGTATAAAACGGGACTAAGCAAATTGGGATGGTAGCCATCCTGCTAACTGTCGCGAGATGTCCCAAGCGTGAAACCCAACTGGACTCTTCAACCCGGCCACGCATCTCTTACATTCGCGCTACCGCCTACAAGGCAACTCCGCTAACGCCCTAGCCCACGTCGGGCCCACCAAGATTTCTAGCTCATCCGGTAACTTCTTACAGCTCCTCGACAACTTCAGCCTCGTCGGCAGGCGTCTCCTATTTTACCCTTAATGACCTCATTGAACCTCGATGAACGTTCTCTTGGCCTGGATGCTCACTTTGCCCTTCGACTCTCCCAGGGAGATACGGCCGTGGAGGTCTATAGCTCCTAAACCTAACACTCGGCCTGAACTATATACTGGCCAATTCGCGAAGCCCCCCGGGCTATCTGAATGGCCATTCCACAACTTACCATCCCCGCGAATTTATTCCACTTAGATTTTAACATAAATACAATTATTTTCCGTTTTGTTGCAGCAAGGGGTTTTTTTTGGATGTAAGAATTTGACACTGCGTCTTATGGAAGATTTTTGGACACTTCCTCGCTAGCACCAAAAAAAAATTTAAAAAGTTGGGCACATTATACGACAAGCGGGATTAATTGGGACCCGATGGATTACCGGAAAATAAGAGGCTTTTTACCGCTATCAGTGCTATGAGGAAAGCTACCACGCTGAACACAGAATTACACACTTGTGGTAACCCTCGCTGCCATACGTGTGCGGAGATAAAGAAATATATATCTGTGTTCAGTGTGGTAGCTTTTACGTAGCGATGGACGATTTTTTGTATTATTCTGCAATTACATTGTTTATGTAAATAAATACATTTATAAAAAATAGTTGTTATTACTGCATGAAATCCCCAAATAATTGCCCAATCAAAGCACTCCGAGAAAGTGAAAAAAATAACTACTTGCTACTAAATAAAGCAAATGTAGAAGCAAGATAGAGTGAGGAGCTAGCCTGGAGGAGCTAGCTAAGCATATCAAACTAGAACACTGCTGGATCAAAGGACATAGTGGCATTCAGGGGAACGAAATAGCAGATGAGCTTGCCAGAAAGGGATCCTCACATCCTATAATAACCCAAGAGGATGCAATAATGTCTACAGGTACGTAAAATAATGGAGAATAGGACACATGCTCTTCACAAGGTAAGATGGCGAGAAACGCCGAGCTGCAAGTAATCAAAGGTGGCAATTGAAAAAAATATCATTCTTGATACATACAACCTCGAATAACCCGAAAAATTCTAAAGATAGTAGACAATAAAACAGACCATCGTTTGAGCCCACATTCGTTGACTAACGTCCCGTTGTAGGTACATTTCCACATAGACATATCTGCGAGTAAGAAATTCGGATAATAATATTGATAATGATTCTATATATTCGAACCGTCCATTATCAATATTATTATCCGAATTTCTGCGAGTAAGAAATTCGGATAATATTTAAATCCTAAATGCTGCCATCCTCCAAACTTGTCATATCGTAAGAAAATTCTTAAATCTGGCTCAGATAAAGTGAATTTCCTTCCTAAAAGAAACTACAACCAGCTATAAAATTAAAAATAAATGATTATAATTCATAGTTACATAAAATAGAAGATACTGCTATATAGTTTATATATTTTACAGTGTCTTCTACGGTTGATAACTACGAAATGGGGCCATCAATTCTTATAAAATAAATCGATTTTATACATTGTTTTTTATCACACTTCAGTTTACACGTATGACATCTATAAAAAGAAAGTGAAAAATCGTTTTATTTATCCTTTAAAATGAATTATCACAAAGTAGACGCCTTAACAATTCAATATTTTAAAATAAGTTTCAGATGCAACAACAAAGTCTTTTTATTAAACTGTATGCATTATTATTGAGTACTAAATGAAACTCCCGTCGTCCGACGGTGTATGATGAATCAACTATCTCGCAAATTTCTTTGAATCCGTGACTATGTGTATACTTTTCCTTTCAAAATATTATCAAACGTAATATTCTGCGCCCTGCTTGTTCTTCTTCTAACTATCCAGTTGTAACTTTCAAGATAACTATAGATGCCTTTATCTACAAATATCGCATTATATTTGTCCCCATTTGATGAAAAAATCTATCAGTAATAAAAATATTTGTCACGACAGGCTCTGACAGCATAAAAGTCATATATAAAAGGTTGTTCAGCCTCATAACATTGTTTTCGTTTTTATATCATAGAGATTTTTATTTTTTCTATAAGCTGAAAAATGTAACAATTAGATTCAGATCAATGGCTTAATGGTTAGAGGCGCCGTCCGTCTCTTACTGTGAGTTCAAACCCCATTGGGGCGAATTTTGGCGAATCAACTTTCCTAGTTTATCAGAGGTTTTCTTTGAAGATACTGAAAATACCGGGTGATTAAACTACTCTAGTTTCATCCTACACCGACGAAAAAGCCTCACATCTGATAGTCCTTTAAAGATATAATAAATACATATTTTTATTTATAACTATTCGTACCACAAGAAAAGTAGTTAAAAAAGGTGAGTCATCCTTGATGTAAACTTAATTTCGAAATGTAGTCGTTTCATGCAAGATTGTTCATATACATAATTATACACACATTCACAGGTACGTATATATTATCCATATACAATAATTATTAGTTAAGTTTTACAGTAATAATTGTAGCTTTGTGATTCAACTCTTTAAAACGCTTGCAAATTGAAATAAAGGATCTAGAAAAATAAATTTACTTTCCTTGAACATAAATAATTAAAATAATAAAACGTACCCTAATCACCATTAAGTATATCAACTATTTTACTTTCAGCAAATTATATTTGTAACAATTATTTCCTTGAGGCAATATTTTTTTCATTATCAACGGCGCTAATTACAGCGAACTTATATAACCCGATAGCCCACAACATGTGATATTTACTGAAATGAGGTGCCTAATATGGGTTAGTTTGTTAATAGTTGCTGCGGACGCACATGACACATTACAATATTATCAAGAACTATGGAATAAGAGTATTGAAGCGGCAGATAACTGGACGCGTCCTTTAAACAATTTTGAGTTTAGAAACACTTCCAACGAGGACTGTAAAGGTTAGATGAAATTCAGAAAACTATTATAAGGGGCGGTCGTGGCGCAGTAATCTAAGGCCCAATTCACACATAAGCGGCGTCGGACGGAGGCGCGGTGTAGGCGAGGTGCAGGCGCAACGTTGCACAGGCGATTGTGATGTCCATATGCAGTGAAGGGGTGGACATTGCACCATATGTTTATATAGAGGTGGCATGAACGCGTCGTGCCTCTCGCCGCGCCGGCACCACACCTTCGCCTCTTCGCGTCCTATGTGTGAATTGGGTCTAAGGCAACGGTCTGAAGCCACTGCGTTCATGCCGTCACCGGTTCGAGTCCGGATAGACTCTTTTCCGTTCGGAATTTAGGTCTATTCATCCATGGATGTGATAGTATATAGATGGAGTAATGTGCATAAATAAATTATCATTAGATTAAGGTCAAAAAAACTATTATAAATATCTTTTAAACTAATAGACCTGTTTCTAAACATATAAATTCAATTTTTAATCTCCACCGTGAGAATACCCTTAATCTTTGATATGTTACAGATTACGGTAGATATGATTTCGTCATCATCGGCGGTGGTACGGCTGGTTTAGTTCTAGCCAACCGACTAACTGAAAACGAAAACATTACCGTAATAGTACTCGAAATTGGTGGTAATGAAACCGATTTCACTCGAATACCAGGTGCTTTAAACCCCGCATTATGCTCGGATATAAATTGGGGCTATCTGACAGTTCCACAAACCCACGCCTGTTACGGCACCATCAACAATCAATGCGATATTACAAATGGAAAAGTTTTAGGCGGTATGACCGCTATTGATATGCTTTATGCAAGAGGGAACGCAGATGACTTCAAGAGTTGGCCAACCGGCTGGACGTATGAAGATGTACTTCCTTACTTCAAGAAATCAGATGATGCAACCGCCCTAGGCCCTAACATTACAAATGATGGCTATAGAGGAACAACCGGTCCAAGAAAAATCACCTACTTAAAACCGGAACCTAATTACACACAGACGATAATTGATGCCAACGTGCAGAGTGGATCAAAATGGATATCCGATTATAATGGAGCCGAACAAATTGGAATATCACGCGCACAAACAACCATGTATTCCGGCCAACGTTTTACCACAAATGCAGCTTATTTGCAACCGGTTTTGGAACGAAAAAACCTTAAGGTGTTAACACATGCATTTGTTACAAAAATTAATTTTAAAAGAAAAATTGCGACATCCGTTACATTTCATTATAATAATAATGGAAATAATAAACAATGCAAAATTGTATACGCAGAAAAAGAAGTCATACTAACAGCTGGTGCTATTAATAGCCCGCAATTACTAATGCTATCAGGTATCGGCCCTAAAAATCATTTGAGAGACATGGGTATTAAACTCCATGCAAATTTACCTGTTGGTAGGCATTTGGAAGATCATTTATCAATATATAACCTAGCCATTTCTACTAATCAGACCATACCTGATCCAACTTTTGATCAGGATTTATCAGATTATATCAAAGGTGAAGGGTTGTTATCGTATCCACCCGTTACAGTTGTTGGTTCTTATAATACTACTAATGCCAGTAAAATACCCGATACACAAGTTTTATATTACTATGATACTGGAACGTTTCACGGTTTCAGTTACGTAATGAAACGAAAAAATTATAACAATATTATGGTAAAAGCTCAAGGCGATGTCAAACTAGGCTTCATTTTGCATCATATTGTACTGCTTCATCCGAAATCACGAGGGACCATAACGTTAAAATCATCAGACCCTACAGATTACCCCAATATAGATCCTAATTATTTATCGCATCCGGATGATATAAAAACACTATATTTAGAAATATTACGTCAAGCCAAACTATTACAAACGGATGCGTTTCGGGCAATCAATGCTACTCATTTAGACATTGATATAGACGCTTGTAATAATAAAACTGTACATTCAGAACGTTGGTATTGTATCATCAGGTACAAGAGTTTAAGTATGTATCATTTAACAGGAACATGTAGAATGGGAGCTGATGTACACACGTCTGTTGTTGATAAGGATCTGAAGGTTCATGGTTTTAAAAATCTTAGGGTTGTAGATGCCAGTGTTATTCCAGCGGCTACGTCTGGACAGGTTACAGCCGTCGTTATTATGATGGCGGAAAAGATTGCAGATACAATCAAGAAAACGTTAACATGATAAATATGTTGTTTATATTGTGTTAAATGTATTTGGGTTAAAATTAAATTTGTTAAAATAATCGTGTTATTCAGTTTGAAGCGAGAATTACACTGTACTAGATTTGTTTAGAAACTTCAACATGTTACTAGTTTCAATTATTATAGTTTTCTTAAATAAATTAAAATAATTGGTTGATGCTTTCGTTTAACATTACAAGTAACTCCGTGGCTTGCTGTAACGCCGGCCCGTTTTAAGGGACGAATCGTAGAATTGTGCGCATATTGGGAGCGGCTTGCACGACAAATAGAACAAGAGACAATAAGCCTGGACCAGCACACAGTAATAAACGAAAATACGGTACCGTTTGTTGTTGGGATATAATTTACTTTTCTTTTCCAACCATATTCACGCTACTCCTGGCGTATGGGTCTCTTTCTCTGCCTATAGTGCTGGGCCTACAGGTGGACCTACAGTTTAACATGGATTCCGAACCATTGGAATAGGTTTAAATGGAAATATCTACTCAGGACTCAGAGAAAGGTGTTTAGCCGTGAAACCTCACACTGGCAATGTTTGGTTGTTGAGGGTGCATACAAGGTGAAAAATATTTCAGGTATATAAGTATTTATATTCGGTTTGAACTTGAAATTCAGCGCAGCAGTCCGATGCCTTGCCAATGCGCGTTAAAATTCAACCTGCTAAGCTCTGGACAGTTCTGGATAGCTGGCGGGAGGGTAGCATAGCTACAGACACTTAGACCTCAAAATGGGCCCAATGTGATACCTCCCTTTAAGGCCTGCTCACTCGTCCCACCAGTCAATTTTGCATGCCAGCTGCAAAACTCTGGCGAGTGAGGAGTTGCCAAGCTATACAAACTAATTGGTTTGTAATTCTAAAATCAAATTGTCTGTTAAATTTTATGTCAATCAATAAGTTGATATAAAAAATATAAATTTCAACCTGAAAAAGAAAAACTAAACTAATTGGGTTACAATTCTAAAACCAAGTCAAGTTAAATTGTATGGCAATAAGTTGAGATAAAACAATATAAATTTCAATCTGTTAAAGCTAGAAAAAAAATACTGTAAACTTTATATTAAGCTACAACGCTGTAAGCAGTCGGAATTCTTTCTCGAACTCAAAACTAATTTGATTTCTCCCGATTGAAAATTGTCTCCTTTATAAAGCGACGCGAACTATTCCATCGTATTCGCAACGTATTTTGGGAATGCATCGCCGTAGACGACGTTTTTATTAGAGGTCCTCCGGAGACATCCCAGGCATGACATTTAATTTTCTGATATCACTGTCTGCAGCGCTATTCAGTTACCGTTGACGACGAATGCGCGTTTAGTTCTCCATTACGATATCAAATTTCAGATCGTTCCATGTGAATCGCCGCCTTTCGCTGCGGCAATTGATGGAATCTAGCTTTTGTCTCCCTATCAATTAATTTTAAGAACCGGCAGTCGCAGTTTTCTTTAGCGGCATCGATTTGATTCAGGGGCATCAATCAATTCATTAAATCTGCCGCCTTTTGTGCACGTTATGATTTCTTGTAATGGAAGCGATTGGGTAAGGTTAGGGAATAACAGAGTCACTAGTTGATGAAAAAAATCATAGGGTATCATTTTTACGAAAATATTAAGCGTGTGTATTTTACGCAGAATTTGTAATTATATAAACTAAACTCAAAGATGTACACCCACGTTTCTGGCATTCGAGCGCGTCGTGCTACCACCACGAAGGATATAGCTGACAGCCCACGAAAGGTTCGTAATAACCCAATTAATCCCACAATTTTAATGATATCACCCTTAGAGTCCGCTTGGTAGCGTGACGACCGCAAAGGCTAGAGACGCGGGTTTGATTTTCACAGAGGTGTGAATATATTTTTGAAATTAGTTAATATTTAGATTAATATTTTTACGCCGTTTAGCTAAATTCATAAAATTAAAGGATATAGAACTCCCCATATGGTAAAATCCCCAAATTTACAATGTCTTCAGGATTACCAAGTGATGCCCTCCATTAGAATAATATTTTAAACGCTGTATTTTAATATTATTCTAGTGAAGGTTATTATTTGCTAATCCTAAATACATTGTATGTATGCAGAATTTACCATATGGGCTGTAGTGTGCCTTTTAATTTTGTGCTTTCCGTCGACAATCTTTCTAGAGTCTGAATTGCTGCACTATGGTGGAGGCGCCGGGTATTCGCGTAAGCCGGACCATAGAAGACAACTAGACCGCAACTGAGAGATTCCATCAGAATGGTGAGCATAAAGAAAGTTAATTTTCAAGTGCTCAATAGCGGCACTACCCAGGATCCATATCAGGCCGACTAGCGACCTTCCAATAAATGAGCAGTGCTCACCTACTCCAGAATTGGAGACAAGGGTATCAAGAAGAAGACTACGATTATCAGGAAGAATACTACGATTATCAAGACGACTACTACGATTATCATGACGAATACTACGATTATCAAGACGACTACTACGATTATCAAGAAGAATACTACGATTATTAAGTCTACGATTATCAAGAAGTATACTACGATTATTAAGTCTACGATTATCAAGAAGAATACTACGATTATTAAGTCTACGATTATCAAGAAGAAGACTACAATTATCAAGAAGAAAACCAACGAGAAAAATAGAAAAAAGAGGACTATCGAGAAAAATAATAAAATAAAGAACGAGAGAGGTAAGTAACACATTGCAGTAGCTGCTAAGTAACAAGCAGAACGACCGTGGATGGTTAATAAAATCGATGCCACCGCCGCATTCGGTAAATCGCCCTCAACCACCCTGTACCGTATTCCACAACTGGTTGAAATCTGGAGAACTCAACGCCATTGAAGACTAATATCGGGAGAGGGAGGGGCATTGCCGTTGACATGTACTACTTTCCGACAAGCATGATCGGTTGCTCTGAATAGATGCTGGTTTGTTCGGGTGGAAGCTGGAGGAGAAGAAGAGCCCGGGGACAAAGTAGCAAAAATTGGAGTCAATTAAAAAAAGGAACAGGCCCGTAAGAAAGATTAATGTAGTGGTATCTAGGATTGGAACGAACATTTTTTCAATTATCACCCGCCTCTTATTATGCAACTACTCAGAGACAACCTTACACTTTGGAAAAGCGATATATAGGGTGTGATAAATCGCTTGTCCAAATTGTAACGTTGTCTCTGAGTAGTTGCACAATTAGTGTCTTTGTATGAGTCTTTATTTCATGTATCCAATTATGTTATTGCAGCATCAAAGGCCTGCTTTGCAAGCTGACAGGCATTTTCGGGGAGATTTAGGATCTCATAGTAGAACAGAGAAGTTGAGGGCAAGTTGTTACCTAATTGCGTGTGTGGGTGTCATCTGGTTCTGGATAGTTCTGGATAGTTCTGGATAGTTGGCTGGAGGGTAGCATAGCTACAGACAATTAGGCCTCAAAATGGGACATGGGTGTCATCTTGGTCTTAGAAATCTCTAATTAATCTTGTTATACCTTTTGTGAGTCATCAACTACAGGATTCTTTGTGTCCTCTGTTGCAACTTCAGCCAAGTATTTATAGTAGTTACCCATCAAATTAAAATAGAATACTTTAGATTCAAGATTGCTAGCCTTAGGAATGAGGTTATATTCTACTATTTCATAAAATTATATTTTTGGTGTGTATAGTTATGCCAAATAAAGGATTTTTTAGTTTTTACTGCGGTGAAATTATTACAATTTTGCACTATAGTTATAACGCGTACATATCTTTAAAGATAATAAATTCGGATCTTTAAAAATGAGCTACCTATTGATTTTCGTACACTAGTCAATATATTACAAGATTAAATTATAACAAATGGTTTTCATCACGTTGAAATGAATTTAAAACAACATTTTCGTAGTAACTTGTACATATCTTTAAAAATAATACAGACATTTGTATTATTTTTAAAGATATGTACAAGTTGACGGGATCTTTAAAATTAATTAAGATACCAATTCATTTTACTACTAGAAAGAATAGTTTTCACTGCGTTGAAATGAATACAAATTCCACTTTAGTAGTAACTCGCACATATCTTAAAGGATAAAAAATATATATATTTTTGGCATCCCTATCAGCAATGGGTGGCCCATTAATTTTTCTAATCGAATGAACCACATTTTACAAGATAATGTTATGCCGAATAGCGTTGAAATGAATACGAAATAACATTTTAGTAGTAACTCGTACATATCTTTAAAGATAATACAGATATCTTTAAAACTGAGTTGCTCATTCATTTGTTGAGTTGCTCATTGATTTTCCTCCTAGAATCAAGCATATTTTACATGCCTAAATTATGGAGAATAGTTTTCACTGCAATGAAATGAACACCAATTTCCATTTTGGTAGTAACTCGTACATATCTTTAAGGATAATAAAGATATCTTATTGGGATGCTTAGCAATGAGTTGCCCTTTAATATTTCTACTCGAATCAACCATATTTTACAAGATTAGGTTATACCGAATAGCTTTTATTGGTTGACATTAATACGAAACATCATTTTAGTAGTAACTCGTACATATCTTTAAGAATAATAAAGATATCTTATTGGGATCCTTAGCATCTTTAAAGATAATACAGATATTTTAATGGGATCTTCAAAATTAAGTTGGTCATTCATATTCCTACTAGAATCAAGCATATTTTACAAGCTTATATTATAAAGAATAGTTTTCACTGCGATGAAATTAATACGAATTTCCATTTTAATAGTAACTCGTACATATCTTTAAGAATAATAAAGATATCTTATTGGGATCCTTAACAATGAGTTGCCCATTAATTTTTCTACTCGAATCAATCATATTTTACAAGATTATGTTATGCCGAATAGCTTTTATTGCGTTGAAATTAATACGCAACAACATGTTAGTAGTAACTCGTACATATCTTTAAAGATAATACAGATATTTTAATGGGATCTTTAAAATTGAGTTGCTCATTCATTTTCCTACTAGAATCAAGCATATTTTACAAGCTTAAATTATGGAGAATAGTTTTTACTGCGATGAAATGAATACCAATTTCCAGTTTGCTAGTAACTCGTACATATCTTTACGGATAATAAAGATATCTTATTGGGATCCTTAGCAATGAATTGCCCATTAATATATCTACTCGAACAACCATATTTTACAAGATTATGTTATGTCGAATAGCTTTTATTGGGTTCAAATCAATACGCAACAACATTTTCGTAGTAACTCGTAGATATCTTTAAAGATAATATAGATATTTTAATAGGATCTTTAAAACTGAGTTGATCATGCATTTTCCTAATAGAATCAAGCATATTTTACAAGCTTAAAATATGGAGAATATATTTCACTGCGACGAAATTAATACCAATTTCCATTTTAGTAGTAACTCGTATATATCTTTAAAGATAACAAAGAAATCTTATTGGAATCCTTAGCAATAAGTTGTCCATTAATTTTTCTACTCGAATCAACCATATTTTACAAGATTATGTTATACTGAATAGCTTTTATTAGGCTGAAATGAATAGAAAACAATATTTTAGTAGTAACTCGTATATATCTTTAAAGATAATACAGATATTTTAATGGGATCTTTAAAACTGATTTGCTCATTAATTTTCCTACTAGAACCAAGTATATTTTACAGCTTAAAACATTATGGAGAATAGTTTTCATTGCGATTAAATGAATACAAACTTCTATTTTAGTAGTAACTCGTACATATTTTTAAGGATAATAAAGATATCTTATTGGGATCCTTAGGAATGAGTTGCGCATTAATTTGTCTACTCGAATCAACCATATTTTACAAGATTATATTATGCCGAATATCATTTATTGCATTGAAATGAATACGAAACAACATTTTAGTAGTAACGCGTACATATCTTTAAAGATAATACAGATATCTTAATGGAATCTTTAAGACTGAGTTTCTCATTTATCTTCCTACTACAATCAAGCATATTTTACAAGCTTAAATTATGGAGAATAGTTATCATTGCGATGAAATGAATACGAACTTTCATTTTAGTAGTAAATGGTACCTATCTTTAAGGATAATAAAGATATCTTATTGGGATTCTTAGAAATAAGTTGCTCATTAATATTTCTACTCGAATCAACCATATTTTACAAGA
This sequence comes from Lordithon lunulatus, assembly GCA_963942505.1. NCBI lineage: Eukaryota > Metazoa > Arthropoda > Insecta > Coleoptera > Staphylinidae > Lordithon > Lordithon lunulatus. The sequence goes on along the minus strand of OZ012672.1, from coordinate 48,551,126 downwards.
TTATGTTATGCCAAATAGATTTTATTGCGTTGCAATGAATACAAAGCAACATTGTAGTAGTAACTCGTACATATCTTTAAAGATAATATAGATATTTTAATGGGATATTTAAAACTGAATGGCTCATTAATGTTCCTACTAGAATCAAGCATATTTTATAAGCTTAAATCATGGAGAATAATTTTCACTGCGATGAAATGAATACCAATTTCTATTTTAGTAGTAACTCGTACATATCTTTGAGAATAATAAAGATATCTTATTAGGATTCTTGGCAATGAGTTGCCCATTAATATTTGTACTCGAATCAACCATATTTTACAAGATTATGTTATGCCGAATAGATTTTATTGCGCTGAAATTATATACGAAACAACATTTGAGTAGTAACTCGTACATATCTTTAGAGATAATACAGATATTTTAATGGGATCTTCAAAACTAAGTTACCCATTAATTTTATTAGAAATTTTACTAGAAACATGCACTTAGTGGTTCATTTTGGTAGTAACTCATACATATATTCTGGGCGATAACTAGACAGGGGCAACAGGGGCAACAGCGGCAACAGGGGCAACAGGGGCAACAGGGGCAACAGGGGCAACAGGGGCAACAGGGGCAACAGGGGCAACAGGGGCAACAGGGGCAACAGGGGCAACTGGGACAACAGGGGCAACCGGGGCAACAGGGGCAGGAAACACTCGAAGAGGTACATTAAGGCTACCAGCACCGAGGCGACGCAAGAAATCCTGAAGCGAATTAGGAACCAATTAAGAAATGTCGTGAGATTCCTAATAGGATACTACATATTAAATAAACATCTGCATCTTGGTGATGTTTGTGCCACACTATGGAGACAGACAACTCACCAAGATGCAGATGTTTATTCAATATGTAGAGCAGATGCAGAGGCTGTGGGGAACAAGAAACTCCACTACATGTAATCACTATCTGCAAGGCATTCAACTCATGCAGGAAAAAACTCTTTGGTTCAACGCAAATGAACCTAACCGGGTTCATTCGCCTGCCCATTCATGAGACTTTTGAACTTCATTGAGACATACAGAGCTCATGAATGAGGAATAAGTTATAGGGGAGCATATTAAGTCAACCGAGGCCGCAGTGCAGTGGGATGCTACAGCAAAATCAGACCCCAGTCAGGAAAAAAAATCAGGGTCACCTGTCCAGGGCCCGGACGGAAGGTGGGCCCCAGATATGCCACAGAAAGATCGAAAAAATGCATTATATTCATTATTAATTTATTATTAATTCATTATTAATTCATTATTAATTCATTATTAATTCATTATTAATTCATTATTAATTCATATATTAAAAACACGGTACTCCTTTGAACAACTTTTTGGGAACCTGCCCGAAAATTGTAGAACACCTACTACTGTCCCAATAACATAGTAGAAAACATCAGCCAGAAAAAGTATTGTACCAATGTATGGTTGTACGAAATAAGTTGGCCCAACAATGTAATTTCCCAGGGCCCCAAAAAAGCTAGTTACAGCCCTGGGCTACGAAGCTGCTCCTGATTTCGGTAATTTTCTTTGTGTACAGCTTTGTCTGCTTGTTTTAACTTACTATTACTATTTGTACGTTTACTTTTATACGTGTTGTACAAATATAACAAGAAACACTAATTATTGTTCGCATGTATTTTGTTTAGAACATCATTATTGTGCTAATCGACTATTTTTTTTATATGTTTATATACCTACAATTAGTGGCAATAAAATATAATAATCCATTGCTAAAAACTATTATAAAAAATAAACTGATAACTGAGTGTGCAAGCATAGCTATATAAAGGCATGTAATAAACGCCTTATAGGTTATCCACAAAATGATGTCCGTAATAAGTCTCTTATTTATGGTAGTAGCTACAGTCTGTGCTGATGAATCATTGGAAGATTATACGGCAAATTGGTACACGAACATAGCGAACACGGAAAACTACACACGGCCAACTAGTAACATTGAATTTAAAAATATACCAGAAACGGATTGTGTTGGTAAACATAACTAAATTATACCAATAATAATTACTATGTTCACATGCAGTACTGAAATCGAACTGAATACAATTCTACGTTTAAAATCCCAGGTTTCTTAGGAACGTGGATTGAAATCAAATTCAGTCCAATTCATATGAACAGGCTAACATACATTTTCCATCTAATCGGGATCGTATTCAGTTCGATTTTAGTCCTACATGTGAATACTGTAAATATTACCCATTAATTGCAGATTATGGAACATTCGACTTTGTAATTGTTGGTGGGGGAACAGCTGGCTGTGTGCTTGCTAATAGATTAACAGAAATTAAAAAGTGGAGGGTGCTTGTCATCGAGGCCGGTGATAATGAAACCGACTTTTCGCGTATACCAGCCGCAATTTATCCCATAACCAATACTGATATTAATTGGGGATATTTAACAGTACCGCAAAAGAACGCGTGTCAAGGTATGATAAACAAACAGTGCGCTTATAATCGTGGTAAATTATTGGGCGGTATGAGCTCTATGGACTTCATGATGAACGTACGCGGGCACAAAAATGATTTCAATGATTGGAAAGAAATGGGCAACCCTGGATGGGGATATGAAGACGTTCTGCCGTATTTCATTAAAGCTGAAAACGCAACGCTTATTGAAGGTGATAAAGGTTATCATGGTTATTCCGGGCCGTGGAGAACAGCGTATCCGCAACCAACAAATGTACTGCAATCGAACATATTGGAATCCAATAAACAAATTGGTTTACAGGAAATTGATTATAATGGTGAAAATCAATTAGGAATTGGTCGCACGCAATTTAATATGTATCGTGGACTGCGGTTAAGTACAAACAGGGCATACTTGCAACCCGTTTTGGATAGAGAAAATCTTGTCGTTTTAAAAAAGGCTTTAGCGACTAAAATTAATTTTCATGGCAATATAGCGAGGTCTGTAACGTTTTTACATAGTAAACAATGTAAAAGGGTAAATGTTAAAAGGGAGTTACTTTTAACAGCGGGTGCTGTCAATAACGTGCAGTTATTAATGTTATCGGGCATTGGTCCTCAGAACGAACTACAGAAGTTAGGAATAAATGTTCTTAAAAATTTACCGGTTGGACAGAATTTAATGGATCACTTAGCTTTTTACGGTATGCCCATTTTAAACAACAAAACAATACCGCGACCTTCAACTAATGAGAGTTTAAAGAATTTAAAAGAAAAAGGCGAAGGGCTTTTAACATATTCTGATGGTATGGAACTCGCTTTCTACAGATTATTAAATAAAACCAATCCATCTGTTCCCGATTCAGTAATAACGAATTTCTATGACAGTGCTTCATATTATGGATTCAATTATGTGGGTATTAAAAATAATTACGACGAGGAACTGACCATAAATGGGCCTGGATTGCCACCAGGTACACTTCTTCCATATTATATTCTACTACATCCAAAATCTGTTGGGAATATTACGCTTCAATCTAAAGACCCTACCGAATTTCCTCTCATCAATCCAAATTACCTCACACATCCAGATGATATTGAAACCATGTATTTGGCCGTCAAAAAACAGCAACAATTACTAACAACGCCGGCAATGCAACAAATCAATGCCACATTCGGAAAAGTACCTACATCTGCTTGTAATAATCTGCTTGATAATGACCGTCAGTTTTGGTATTGTGTCATCAGACAAATGACGCAAACTATGCAAAATCCAACAGGCGTGTGTAGTATGGGCACCGATATAAAAACGTCTGTGGTCGGCAAAACTTTAATAGTTCATGGTACTAAAAACTTGCGGGTTATAGGGGGTTCTGTTGCACCGAAAATACCTTCAGGGCATGCGAGTACTGTTGCTGTGATGATGGCGGAGAAGCTGTCTGATATTATTAAGGGTCATCATACGTAATAATTGCAGAAGTTTGTAAAATAATGTGTTAATATTATTTATGTTGCATTACTGGGTTTATTTCCATTGGCTTAAATAAAAATATAAAAGTATAAAATATAATGGTATAAAATATATAAAAGTATAAATAATTGTTTGAATAACTATTTCAGGCAGTATTGTTTTTTATGGTGTGCTAAAACTCTGTTTAGAGAAAATACCATAATAGGGTTGTGTTGCAATGACATAATCTTCTTGAGAACTGGGAAGACAACTATCTCCAATTGAAAAACGACAATGTGCACTTAGGTGTCGTTCACCTGAACTAGATATATGGTACTTTTCAAAACTAAAATGGCATACACTTTTACGATATATGGTGCAATATCACCTTTTTTGAATTGTGTCGTTTTTCTTTCGAACTAGCGATATATGTGTTTTGTGGACATTAACTAAAGCGTTCGTCAGAGTACGCCACCCGGATGTTACATAGCCCACTTGTGACATCCGGATGGCGTACTCTGTCGAACGCTTATATCACATATATCGCTTGTTCTGAAGAAAAACGACTTTGGAAGAGAATACACCCAATTATCTTAAAATCATTATGGGACAGTTCTACAATTAACATTTAACTGGAGAATAAGACTATTCGTGGAATAAGTTTGAGATATTAGTGTTAACATCTCAAACTTATTCCACGAATAGCCTTATTCTCCGGTTAAATATCAATTGTAGAACCGGTCAACTAAACACTAATAACAGGACAGCTAAAACAAAAACTAAACAGATAGCATTGAAGCTGAACTACAGAAAAAGAGAAGGCGACAGCCTCAGTCCACAACTACTCAATATAATAAAGAACATGATAATAGAGAAAGTACGTAAGGTAAACCACGGCTACAGCATGAGAAAATAAACTTTCTGTTATGCGGATGATCTATGTCTGGTCGCCGACACGGTCTCCAATGTCTACTATAGACATTCAAACAAGAAGCTGATATATACAACATGAAAAATTTCTGCCAGTAAAACAAAAAGTATGGTAATAGCCAAAGAGCCATGCAGATGCAAGCTTGTGACCAATAATGAAAATAGAGAACACGTATCTGAATTCACCTTTTTGGGATCTGGGATCTCAGCCTACGGAGAGATGAGGAGAGACGTGTGCACCATTAAACATGCCAACTAGAATATTAGGCGCCCTAAGGTCGATTATATGAATTATATGAACTTTACTTGGAACGAAGATATAGTTGTTTCTAAATCTTCGTTCCAAGTAAAGTTAGAATTTACAAAGCATGTATATGAACATTGATGATCTACACAGTAGAAAGAAATAGTATGGTGGAACAACTGCACCTCCGTACCAAGAATTAAAAAAGCATTTGTTAGACTAGTAATTATCTATGAAGGTGAAACAAGAGTGGACACTGCTGAAACTAATAACATGGTACTCATAAGTGAAATTAAAATGCTAAGACCAATAACAGGAAACAACATAAGAAACCACATAAGAAGTACTGAAATCAACGAAATATTCAAAACGGAGGACGCGACGGGTCCAGGCCCAAAGAAGAGAGTGGAATGTACGTGCCAAGGATGAAGACAGGCTAAAGGCTCGGTCACACAGTCGCAACGGTAAGCGATAACCGATCGATTTTTATCACTTTTATAATTTATCATCTAACGGGTTTGTCATTTGTTTCTGGGAAAAATTATACTGGGATTTTTTATTTGGTTCAAAATTGTCTATCCATCTATCTACAGTGGAATTTGATTTCACAATTTTTAATTTATTTTTCTACACTTCTTCGAGTTTACCGCCTAAATGGTACAGTTTTTATAACAATATTTTTGTGTTTTTCTCGTTGGGAATGAAAGACCTACAAAACAAGCTCAAGACGACGTTTTTCCTGCCATCTAGACTATATTTTTACCGATTTTTATCAGCTTTATAATTTATTATGTGACGGGTTTAATTTTTGTTATAGGGAAAAAATATTTGAAGATTTTGATACGAAACTGTCTATCCAGAAGGCTGAAGTTCATCTTGATTGAACACTTTTTATTTTATTTTTTTTTACTTCTTTGAGTTTACTGCTAAAATACTATACTTTCTATAACAATATTTTTTGAGTTTTTCTCTTTGTATATAAAAAACCTACGAAATAAGACCAAAAACTACCTTCTATCATGAAATAAAATTTTAATAGTTTTAAAAATTTGCCGGGTCTGTAGCTTTACCGGTAAAATTTAAAACAATCTTGACATTTTCCCCGCCATTTAGACTATATGTCCTATCAAACGCCATAAGTTTCAAGGCCGTGTCACTTCTCGGACGGCCACAATTTTGAACAGACGAACGATGGCATTTCTACCGATTTTTATCACTTTTATATTTTTTCATGTGACGGGTTTGTATTTTGTTTTATGGAAAAAATGTATTAATATTTTTCATTTGGCTCAAAATTGTCTATCCAACAGCATAAAGATCATCTTGATTGGACAATTTTTATTTTATTTTTCTTTACTTCTTCGACTTTACCGCCAAAACGTGTACAATTTTTCTAACAATATTTTTGGATTTTTCTCTTCGGACACTAAATACCTAAAATATAAGACCAAACTCAACTCTATCGCGAAATAAAATTTGTAATGTTTTAGAAAATTGCCAAGCCCTGTAGCCTTTCAGGTTTTATTTGTAACAATCTCGACATTTTTCCCGCCATTTAGACTATATTTCCAATCAACCGACATAAGTTTTAGGTCTATACCACTTCTGGGACGGCTCCAATTTTGAACGGACGCTTTCCTTTGGCAATTTTACCCATTTTTTTTTTCACTTTTAAAATTAAATTTATGGCGGGTTTATCTTTTGTTGTAGAGAAAAATTGTACTAAGATTTTTTATTTAGTTCAAACTTTTCTATCCAATAGATTAAATTCTATTTCGATTTGACAATTTTAATTTTTATTTTCTTCACTTCTTCAGCCTTACCACCAGAACGGTACATATTTTATAATAATATTTTTATATTTTCATCTTTGGAAATGAAATACCTACAAAATAATATTAAAAGCCACTTTCTACCATGAAATAAAATTGTCAATGTTTCAAAATTTTGCGAAGTCCTGTAGGATTTTAGGTTCAATTTGAAACAATATCGATATTTTTCCCGCCATCTAGACTATATTTCCAATCAAACGACATAAGTTTGAGGGCCATGCCACTTCTGGGATGGCCCCAAAATTGGGGTAATTTTGAAGGGACGGAAGGTCGTTTTTAATCTTTAGTTAGATTTTAATCACTTTTCAAATTTGTGGTGGCTTTATCTTTTCTTCTAGGAAAAAATTGAACTAACATTTTTTATTTCGTTCAAAATTGTCCATCTAATAAGCAAAAGTCAATTTTGATTGGACAATGCTTATTTTTATTTTATTCAGTTCTTCGACTTTACCGGCAAAACGATACACTTTTTATGACAATTTGATTATGTACATCTCTTTGGAAATAAAATACCTACGATATAAGATCAAAAACCACTTTCTATCATGAGTTAAAATTTTCAAAGTTTCAAAAATGTGCCAAGCCCTGTAGCTGTTCAGGTTCGATTTGAAACAATCTCGTCCTTTCCCCCGACATTTAGACTATATTTCCAATCAAACGACATAAGTTTTAGGTTTATACCACTTCTTGGACGGCCCCAATTTTGAACGGTTGTTGCGACATTTTACCTATTTTTATCACTTTTAAAATTAAATTTGTGACGGGTTTATCTTTTGTTTTAGAGGAAAATTGTACTAAGATTTTTTATTTAGTTCAAAATTGTCTATCCAATAGGCTGAATTAGATCTGGATTTGATAATTTCAATTTTAATTTTCTTTACTTCTTCGGCCTTACCACCAAAACAGTACATATTTTAAGACAATATTTTTATATTTTCGTCTTTGGAAATAAAATATCTACGAAATAATACCAAAAGCCACTTTCTACCATGAAATAAAATTGTCAATGTTTTCAAATTTTCCGATCCCTGTAGGTTTTCAGGTTCAATTTGAAACAACATCGATTTTTTTCTGCCATCTAGACTATATTTCCAATCAAACGACATAAGTTTCAGGGCTTAGCCACTTCTGGGGCGGCACCAATTTTGAACGGACGGAAGATAATTTTGGCATTTGTACCGATTTTTAGCGCTTTTATATTTTATCATGTGACCGGTTTGTCTTTTGTTTTATGGAAAAAATGTATTAAGATTTTTCATTTGGTTCAAAATTGTCTATCCAACAGCTTAAAGATAATCTTGATTAGACAATTTTTATTTATTTTTTTGTTCACTTCACTTCGACTTTACCTATAAAACGTGTACAATTTGTATAACAATATTTTTAGATTTTTCTCTTTGGAAACTAAATATTTAAAATATAAGACCAAACTCCACTTTCTATAATGAAATAAAATTTAAAAGTTTTAAAAATTTGCCAAGCTCTGTAGCTTTTTGGGTTCAATTTGAAACAATCTCGTCATTTTCCCCGCCATTAAGACTATATTTTCAATCAAATAACATATGTTTTAGGTCTATACCACTTCTTTGACGGCCCCAATTTTGAACGTACGTAAGGTAGTTTTGGCAATTTTACTTTTACTTTATTTTTATCACTTTTAAAATTAAATTTGTGACAGGTTTATCTTTTATTTCAGAGAAAGATTGTACTAAGATTTTTTATTTAGTTCAAAATTGTCTATCCAATAGGCTAAATTTGCTTTTGATTTGATAATTTTTATTTTTATTTTCTTCACTTCTTCGGCTTTACCACCAAAACGGTACATATTTTATAACAATAATTCTGTGTTTTCGTCTTTGGAAATCAAATACCTACAAAATAATACAAAAGCCACTTTTTACGATGAAATAAAATTGTCAATATTTCAAAAATTTGCCAAGCCCTGTAGGTTTTCAGAATCAATTTGAAACAATATCTACATGTTTTCCGCCATCTAGACTATATTTCCAAACAAACGACATAAGTTTCAGGGCCATGCCACTTCTCCAATTTTGAACGGACGGAAGGAAGTTTTGGAATTTTTACCGATATACTTTTATAATTTATCATGTGACGGGTTTGTCTTTTGTCTTAAGGAAAAACTGTATTAAGATTTTTCATTTGATCCAAAATTGTCTATCCAACAGTCTAAAGTTCATCTTGAATGGACAATTTTTATTTTATTTTTTTCACTTCTTCGACTTTACCACCAAAACGTGTACAATTTTCTAACAATATTTTTGGATTTTTCTCTTTAGAAACTAAATACCTAAAATATAAGACCAGACTCTACTTTCTATCAGGAAATAAAATTTTCCAAGTTCTAACAATTTGCCAAGGTCTGTAGCTGTAGCGAGACAAAACTCGACATTTTTCCCGCCATCTAGATTATATTTCTAATAAAATGACAGGACGATGCCACTTGTGGGACGACTCCAATTTTGACGCAAAGGGCCATAGTTTTGTAACGCTGACGGACATTTTTGAAATTTTACATTTTTATCTTTTGAAGCTTTAGCTGTAGGTATTGCTCTAAACCTACAGATAAAACTTCAAAAAGTCATGTAAAATTTCAAAAAATATCCGTCAACGTTACAAAACTATGGCCCGTTGCGTCAAAACTGGAGTCGTAATTTAAGTTTGATAAGTGAGTTTTGGATTATCTATCCAATGAGCCCAAACTCATTTTTTTTTATTTTGCCATTTTTCCGGCAGTACACGAAAATTTTGAAGGGACGGAAGGTCGTTTTTAATCTTTAGTTAGATTTTAATCACTTTTCAAATTTGTGGTGGCTTTATCTTTTCTTCTAGGAAAAAATTGAACTAACATTTTTTATTTCGTTCAAAATTGTCCATCTAATAAGCAAAAGTCAATTTTGATTGGACAATGCTTATTTTTATTTTATTCAGTTCTTCGACTTTACCGGCAAAACGATACACTTTTTATGACAATTTGATTATGTACATCTCTTTGGAAATAAAATACCTACGATATAAGATCAAAAACCACTTTCTATCATGAGTTAAAATTTTCAAAGTTTCAAAAATGTGCCAAGCCCTGTAGCTGTTCAGGTTCGATTTGAAACAATCTCGTCCTTTCCCCCGACATTTAGACTATATTTCCAATCAAACGACATAAGTTTTAGGTTTATACCACTTCTTGGACGGCCCCAATTTTGAACGGTTGTTGCGACATTTTACCTATTTTTATCACTTTTAAAATTAAATTTGTGACGGGTTTATCTTTTGTTTTAGAGGAAAATTGTACTAAGATTTTTTATTTAGTTCAAAATTGTCTATCCAATAGGCTGAATTAGATCTGGATTTGATAATTTCAATTTTAATTTTCTTTACTTCTTCGGCCTTACCACCAAAACAGTACATATTTTAAGACAATATTTTTATATTTTCGTCTTTGGAAATAAAATATCTACGAAATAATACCAAAAGCCACTTTCTACCATGAAATAAAATTGTCAATGTTTTCAAATTTTCCGATCCCTGTAGGTTTTCAGGTTCAATTTGAAACAACATCGATTTTTTTCTGCCATCTAGACTATATTTCCAATCAAACGACATAAGTTTCAGGGCTTAGCCACTTCTGGGGCGGCACCAATTTTGAACGGACGGAAGATAATTTTGGCATTTGTACCGATTTTTAGCGCTTTTATATTTTATCATGTGACCGGTTTGTCTTTTGTTTTATGGAAAAAATGTATTAAGATTTTTCATTTGGTTCAAAATTGTCTATCCAACAGCTTAAAGATAATCTTGATTAGACAATTTTTATTTATTTTTTTGTTCACTTCACTTCGACTTTACCTATAAAACGTGTACAATTTGTATAACAATATTTTTAGATTTTTCTCTTTGGAAACTAAATATTTAAAATATAAGACCAAACTCCACTTTCTATAATGAAATAAAATTTAAAAGTTTTAAAAATTTGCCAAGCTCTGTAGCTTTTTGGGTTCAATTTGAAACAATCTCGTCATTTTCCCCGCCATTAAGACTATATTTTCAATCAAATAACATATGTTTTAGGTCTATACCACTTCTTTGACGGCCCCAATTTTGAACGTACGTAAGGTAGTTTTGGCAATTTTACTTTTACTTTATTTTTATCACTTTTAAAATTAAATTTGTGACAGGTTTATCTTTTATTTCAGAGAAAGATTGTACTAAGATTTTTTATTTAGTTCAAAATTGTCTATCCAATAGGCTAAATTTGCTTTTGATTTGATAATTTTTATTTTTATTTTCTTCACTTCTTCGGCTTTACCACCAAAACGGTACATATTTTATAACAATAATTCTGTGTTTTCGTCTTTGGAAATCAAATACCTACAAAATAATACAAAAGCCACTTTTTACGATGAAATAAAATTGTCAATATTTCAAAAATTTGCCAAGCCCTGTAGGTTTTCAGAATCAATTTGAAACAATATCTACATGTTTTCCGCCATCTAGACTATATTTCCAAACAAACGACATAAGTTTCAGGGCCATGCCACTTCTCCAATTTTGAACGGACGGAAGGAAGTTTTGGAATTTTTACCGATATACTTTTATAATTTATCATGTGACGGGTTTGTCTTTTGTCTTAAGGAAAAACTGTATTAAGATTTTTCATTTGATCCAAAATTGTCTATCCAACAGTCTAAAGTTCATCTTGAATGGACAATTTTTATTTTATTTTTTTCACTTCTTCGACTTTACCACCAAAACGTGTACAATTTTCTAACAATATTTTTGGATTTTTCTCTTTAGAAACTAAATACCTAAAATATAAGACCAGACTCTACTTTCTATCAGGAAATAAAATTTTCCAAGTTCTAACAATTTGCCAAGGTCTGTAGCTGTAGCGAGACAAAACTCGACATTTTTCCCGCCATCTAGATTATATTTCTAATAAAATGACAGGACGATGCCACTTGTGGGACGACTCCAATTTTGACGCAAAGGGCCATAGTTTTGTAACGCTGACGGACATTTTTGAAATTTTACATTTTTATCTTTTGAAGCTTTAGCTGTAGGTATTGCTCTAAACCTACAGATAAAACTTCAAAAAGTCATGTAAAATTTCAAAAAATATCCGTCAACGTTACAAAACTATGGCCCGTTGCGTCAAAACTGGAGTCGTAATTTAAGTTTGATAAGTGAGTTTTGGATTATCTATCCAATGAGCCCAAACTCATTTTTTTTTATTTTGCCATTTTTCCGGCAGTACACGAAAAGTGGAAAAATTAAAAAAAATAGTTTGTGCTCATTGGATAGAGAATCCAAAACTAGTTACTACTAGCCTACTGGTTGACATTTTCTAATATTTTCTTTTCCGATCTTTTATCGCAAACAAACTGTCAGTTGAATTTTTTCCCTATAATTAATTTCATGTTTCGCGCTTTCCCGGCTTTTCACGCTTCTACAGCTTTTCCCAACGGAACCATAGTGCTCCGACTAATTTTCCCGACGTCTAGAAGGACGACGCTTTCTAATGACACCTTTTCCAACCCCCTACCGCCTGCTAATCCGATGCAATGGACCTTATTTTGTCAGCTTAGCTAATATATATATATATATATATATATATATATATATATATATATATATATAGATAGATAGATAGATAGATAGATAGATAGATAGATAGAGAGATAGAGACATAGATGGATAGATCGATAGATATATATTGTAGCCTATTAGTCAACATCTGTAGAATGTTTATTTATATTTTAGAATATAGCGCATCCCCCCATATCTATAGTAAATATGAAAATTCTAACGAATAACCGCACTATTGACCATTTTAAAACGGAATTGCTGCTATCTGTAAACCTCCAGACGATCTGAATTCAGGAATAAGATATATTTCCAATTACTATAAAATGCGTTATTGTCCCTGTAATGCATACCTAATAAAACAGAGGGATCGTTTGAACTGCTCTCAATCCAGTATATCTGGCGCATATAAAACCGCACTTCAATTCTATATCTCTATAACGATTATGAAAATTTATAATATACGAACAAGGGCTTTATACTATTATTTGATATACTTGGCCTCAGTTTTATTTTTGATGATAGAATTAATTATATTTAAATAATACATGTATAACATTAATTTATAGTAATAACAATAAATGACCATTCACAGTAAGCTTCGAAGTGGAAACTTAGTAAGTGAAATTGTTCACATGTATACAAATATTGGCATTTACAGCAGCGTTTATGAACGGTGTTTTTTTATAGACATGCGAAACACTGCTTACCACTACATTACCACTATGTTACCAATACGTTACTACTACGTTACAACTACGTAACCACTACGTTACCACTAAGTTATAAATACGTTACCACACCTTACCGATATGATACCACTACGTTATCACTATGTTACCACTACATGACCACTACGTTACCACTAAGTTACCACTACGTTACCACCATGTTACACCACGTTAACACTTCGTTACCACTACGTTACCACTACCATGCTTATTATGAATGATTTAGATAGATGTCATGCTGTTTGAACACATACAAATATTTATAAATTTGTTATATTCTTATTAAGATTTCTGAGGGAACCGTATTTCATATAAACGCGAATTTACTTTTAATTATTTGGTTTGTTCAGCAAGATGCAGCGCTCTCGGAGTGCTAATTTAAAGTGCCTTTCCATTTCGAAATTCCGTACAAGCTCTGTCTGGCTCGCGCGTAATTCACTTTGAAGCACATCAAGTAGATTTTCAGTAATGCACCAGCTATGATGTTTTAGCTCATTATTAATGCAGATAATAGCTTTGTGTTTCAATTGGGCGATATTGTTCTTTGTGACGACCAGAATTGGATCATAAATTCTGTAATTATACAGAAATTTGCTTCTAAATTGACAAGGTGGAAATAATTATTATTTCGTGTTTCTTTAAGATGTCAAGAAGTGTTGACCGTACGTTGTTACATGAATGAAATGCGTTCAAATTTGCAATGTCGTTTTAGTAATACCGTTCAAATGCCTTTATATAGAAAACAGTTTAAGCAAAAGTGTGTAGTTTCAGTCAAAGTAATCCTAAAAAGGGGGTAATTATAAACCTGACCGCTCACATAGACGTTTTATAAACTAAATGATAATTAAATATAAAGCTATAAACGCTGATAATGGTAGTAGTTTCAGATACAAGATTATCTAAAAGTTTGACGAACGTTTCAGAGTTTCCTCGATTACAAGGAACTAATTTGAAAGTAAGTATATTTCATTGTTTACTTCTGTAGGCTATACATTCCTTTAACATATTATTCAATATTCGTCCTTCGATGTAAATGTTAAATCAAGTTTTATTAAGTTTTATTACTGTAAAGTAAACTCATTACGATGTTAAGGTCAGGGAATCCCAAATATACATATATATATATATATATATATATATATATATATGTATATATATATATATATA